>CM069137.1:4495239-4847739 GCA_035221665.1 Okamejei kenojei | reverse complement strand
ATCTAGCTCTCTCTTGAAAGCATCCAGAGAACCTGCCTCCACCACCCTCTGAGGCAGAGAATTCCACAGACTCACCATTCTCTGTGAGAAAAAGTGTTTCCTCGTCTCCGTTCTAAATGGCTTACTCCTTATTCTTAAACTGTGGCCCCTGGTTCTGGACTCCCCCAACGTCGGGAACATGTTTCCTCCCTCTAGCGTGTCCAAGCCATAACAATCTTATATGTTTCAATGAGGTTCCCTCTCATCCTTCTAAACTCCAGAGTGCACAAGCCCAGCTGCTCCATTATCTCCGCACATGACAGTCCCGCCATCCCGGGAATTAACCTTGTAAACCTACGCTGCACTCCCTCAATAGCAAGAATGTCCTTCCTCAAATTAGGGGACTAAAACTGTACGCAATACTCCAGGTGTGACCTCACTAGGGCTCTGTACAACTGAACAGGATCATAAATAAATAAATGTTATGATCATAAATGATCTATTTCCTTCGCTCCATAGATGATGCCTCACCAGCTGAGTTTCTCCAGCATTTTTGTCGACATTCGATTTTTCCAGCATCTGCAGTTCTTTCTTAAACTTACAATCTTATGATCTGATACCTCTTACCTGGTGGGAGAGGGGAGAAGAGGGGAGAGGAAGAGGGGGCAAGGGGTTGAATGAGAACAAGCGGTAAGCAGTATACCCTCGTGGCGATCGAAACCTTGCCTGTCTCACAGCGGCGGAGAAACATTCCCACCAGGCTCATTTACGCCACTAATCCAATGTCCGGCGAGACAAAGCCGGTTTGATCGCAAATCCGGTCACAAACTCACCGGGGTCACAAGTGGGGTTTTTATTATTTAAAAAACGGGAGCATTCTCCGGCGTCCCTCGCGTCAGAAGCTACAAAGAGCTCCGACGATGAGAAAAAGCCACTCGGCATTTAAACAAAAATATGGACGCAGATTTACAGACCACTAGAAAGGCAGGGAAAACAAATAAAGGGATGTGGAGTCTAATCGGAACTGCTACGGTTTAATATATGTATTTTTAAAAGGAGCGGGGTTGGGTCACACAAGATTTCCTCCTTTGTGGGAGATTTATTCCTTGAAAATACTGCTGAAACATGATACTGTATAGTAAACTTTAATGGACCTCTTTATAATGGAGAGTGTGGAAAGGGACAACAGATTCCTCTGCTCCCCTCTCCCATCAGGCAAAATGTACAGAAGTGGGAAAACGCACACCTACAGATCCAGAGACCGCTCCCTCCGTAACTCCCTGGTAAACTCGTCCCTTCCCACCCAAACCACCCCCCTGGTACTTTCCCTTTCAACCGCAGGAAATGCTACACTTGTCGCTTTACCTCCCCCCCCCCCCCCTCGACTCCATCCAAGGACCCAAGCCGTCTTTCCAGGTGCGACAGAGGTTCACCTGCACCTCCTCCAACCTCATCTACTGCATCCGCTGCTCTAGGTGTCGGCTGCTCTACATCGGTGAGACCAAGCGCAGGCTTGGCGATCGCTTCGCCCAACGCCTCCGCTCGGTTCGCAATAACCAACCTGATCTCCCGGCGGCTCAGCACTTCAACTAGAATCCAAACCTGACCTTTCTGTCCTGGGCCTCCTCCATGGCCAGATTGAGTCCCACTGTAAATTGGTGAAGCAGCACCTCATGTTTCGCTCGGGTAGTTTACACCCCAGCGGTATGAACATTGACTTCTCCAATTTCAGGTAGTCCCTGCTTTCTCCCTCCTTCCCCTTCCCTTCCCAGCTCTCCCACAGCCCACTGTCTCCGCCTCTTCCTTTCTTCTTCCCACCCCCCCCCACCCCCACATCAATCTGAAGAAGGGTCTCGACCAGAAATGCCACCTACCTCCTTCGCTCCGTAGATGCTGCCTCACCTGCTGAGATTCTCCAGCATTTTTGTCTACCTACTCGTTTGAGCTACTCTTCAGTTCAGTTCAGTTCATTTTAGCTCAGAGTCACGGCACAAAAACAGGCCCTTCGACCCACCCAGGTCCGCGCCGACCTGCGATCCCCGCACACTAACACTATCTTACAATGTCACCAATCCAAGTAGCCAACAAAACCTGTACGTCTTTGGAGTGCGGGAGGAAACCTGAGCTCCCGGGAGAAAACCCACGCAGGTCACGGGGAGAACGTGCAAACATCCGTACAGACAACCCCCGTCGTCAGGATCGAACCCGTGGCAGCCATGTCTGGGAGGAGTGGCCTCGTGGGTTTCCTCTGGGTGCTCCAGCTTCCTCCATCATCCCCAAAGTCGTGCAGGTTTGTAGGTTAATTGTCGCTCTGTAAATTGCCCCCTATTATGTGGGGAGTGGATGCGTAATAGTGTGATAACCGAGAAATATTGTGAATGGGTGATCGATGGTTGGAGTAGACTCGGTGTGCTGAAGGGCCTGTTTCCAAGCTCTTTCAATTCACTACAATTCGTTCAATTCAAGATAATAGATAATAGACAATAGGTGCCATTCGGCCCTTCGAGCCAGCACCGACATTCAATGTGATCATGGCTGATCATCCCCAATCAGTACCCCGTCCCTGCCTTCTCCCCATATCCCCTGACTCCGCTATCTTTAAGAGCCCTATCTAGCTCTCTCTTGAAAGTATCCAGAGAACCGGCCTCCACCGCCCTCTGAGGCAGAGAATTCCACAGACTCACCACTCTCTGTGTGAAAAAGTGTTTCCTCATCTCCGTTCTACCCCTTATTCTTAAACTGTGGCCCCTGGTTCTGGACTCCCCCAACATCGGGAACATGTTTCCTGCCTCTAGTGTGTCCAAACCCCTTAATAATCTTATATGTTTCAATGAGATGCCCTCTCATCCTTCTGAATTCCAGAGTGTACAAGCCCTGCCGCTCCATTCTCTCAGCATATGTCAGTCCCGCCATCCTGGCAATTAACCTGGTGAGCCTACGCTTCTTCTTCTTGCGAATGAAACATAACCAAAGGGATAGTTAGATCTCAAGCCGGGTGTTGAGCAGCCAGGTTGTTGTCTCAGCGTCGATGTCTGCCAGGCCCTGAGCTCCATTTGGGTGGGTGGTAGAGCGGGCACCCAGAGATGACACGGTTGGCTGTCTGTTGTTCTGCTCCGCATTCACAGGCTGGGCTCTGGCGGAGCCCCCATCTCCACACGCCGGCATTGAAACGCCCAACTCCAGTACCAACTCTGTTGAGCTTCACCCATGCTCCTCTGGGGAGGTCAGACTCTGGACAGCTTTTATTTGGTGGACCTACGCTGCACTCCCTCAATGGCAAAAAAATATATTTCAATGCTGGATCAATTAATCAATCGGTGAAACGCGACCTCTTGCTTGCTGCTGTCCCCATATCCCTGTCTTCCTTGTGAAAGCTATTAATGAATCTGAATTCATCTCTCAGTAGGCAGTGCATTCTGATTACAACAAATCTCTTTCAATTCACTACAGTTTGTTCAATTCAATTCTACTTTCTTAAACAGTTCAAAATTCAATTCAACCCAATTCAACTCTCTGTATGGCTCTCTCCCCAATTATCTCTTGTCTCCTCTGGCCTGACCAACAGTCAATACTGCTTCACCTCATTTATCAAACATCGTTTAAAAATTCTGAACAGCTCCGTTACTCACGGAAAAGCAATAAAATGTCGGGGCAGCTCCTTAAAAATAAATATCATCCCTGGTCTCTGGCACTTGTTGGCTTTTTTAGTTGTTTTGTTGTTATGTCTTTGAGAGAGAGAGAAGAAAAAATGCAATTAAAGCAAACAGCTCTTGAAGACTCTTGGCTGAAGTGCTGATATGTGAAGACTGAGTCATCGAGCGCCAAGAATATTTGGCCCAGCGTGCGGCCACAGAGACGCATTTACGTGTGGGTTATGAGGGTGGAGGATGCCCACTGGCGAGGTCTTAGGACGGACGGCTTGCTTTTATTGAGCACCTTCACAGCAGCTAATTCTTACAAACAATATGCGACGGAAGACAGTAGGAAAGAAAGGTGGCTTGAAAACATGTCCACAGAGGAATAGAAAATCTTCAGTAATAGTTTGTGAGCAAATAGAGGGGGAGACTGAATTCCAGAGATTAGGGCTAAGCCTGCTGATGTTGCAGGTCCCAAAGGCATCTGTGTAGGAGGGACCTGCAGATGCTGGTTGTCACCGACGACAGACACAAAATGCTGGAGCAACTCAGCGTCTCTGGAGAGAAGGAATAGGTGACGTTGTGGGTCGAGCGGTCACAGTGGCGCAGCCTGCGTCTACCTTCGATTTTTCCACCATCTGCAGTTCCTTCTTAATCCATTATGATTATGATGATATTTTAATGTGATAACTGTTTGTTTGTAAACTTGATTTTGTACTACTCTATATTTGCGTTTGTTTCAATAAAAGCATTTTGTATTATAACAAAAAAAAATACAGGTTTGTAGGCTAATTGGCTTGGTATCATTATAAATTGTCCCTAGTTTGTGTAGGATAGGGTGGTGTGCGGGTAGCCAAAAATGCTGGAGAAACTCAGCGGGTGAGGCAGCATCTGTGGAGCGAAGGAATAGGGGACGTTTCGGGTCGAGACCCTTCTTCAATTTGCAGGTTAATTGGCGTGGTGTAATTGTAAACTGTCCCTAGTGTGTGTAGATTAGTTAGTGTGTGGGGATCGCCGGTCGACGCCGACCCAGGGCGAAGAACCTGTTTTCCCCGCTAAAAAGTCAGTCATTAAAGAACATTCATTTCTTACTCTTAAGGCTGTCCACTTAGTTCCAACTCCCCACGTTCGCCCCAATTACTGTTACTCTGTTGATTGGCCATATTAAACTTTAGAGATACATCGCGGAAACATGCACTTTGGCCCACCGGGTCCGCGCCGACCAGCGATCACCCCGCACTCTAGCACTATCCTATACACTAGGGACAATTTACAATTTTATCTCATCAAAGCCATTTAAGTTAAAAACCTGCATCAATGAACCTGTTCCACCTATTTTTATATCAAACTGACAGGTGCATGGTGCATACTTGCATCACGCAAGGAAAATATACAGAGTGAAGAATATAGTTTAGTTTAGTTTAGAAATACAGTGTGGAAACAGGTCCTTCGGCCCACCGAGACCACACCAACCAGCAAATGTGGGCCCCATATCTGAGGAAGGATGTGCTGGCTCTGGAGAGGGTCCAGAGGAGGTTTACAAGAATTATCCCAGGAATGAGCACTAGGCCTGTACTCACTGGAGCTTAGAAGGTTGAGGGGGGAGCCTCATTGAAACTTACAGAATAATGAAAGACATAGATAGAGTGAGTGGATGTGGAGAGGATGTTTCCACTGGTGGGAGAGTCTAGGACCAGAGGTCAGAGCTTCAGAATTAAAGGGCGCTCTTTTAGAAAGGAGGTGAGGAGGAATTTCTTTAGTCAGAGCGTAGTTAATCTGTGGAATTCATTGCAACAGACGGCTGTGGAGGCCAAGTCAGTGTATATTTTTAAGGCAGAGATGGACAAATTCTTGATTAGAATGGGTGTCAAGGGTTATGGGGAGAAGGCAGGAAAATGGGATTAGGGGGGCAGAGATCAGGAAGAACATATAAACTCCGCATCCTTGGTCAGGATCTAACCCGGGCCTCTGGCACTGTACTGCAGCAACTCTACCGCTGCGCCGCCGTGCGGCAGTTCCGCAGGCCGCGGTTGGAGCGTCGATCCCAGGCGAGGGATCTCAGGCGCCGATGGTAGGTCCACGTCCCCCGCGTTGGGGCTCAAAGTCAGTCCCGAGCAAGGCCGCAGGGCGATCGGAGGTACGATCCGGCAAACAATCGCATCTCCGGCAAGGTAAGAGATCGGGAAAAAGTTTTCCCCTCCCCCCTCTCCCCCACCCCCCACATAAAATAAACCAGAGAACATTAAAACAAACTTTAAACACACTAAAAAAAGGACAAAAAAAGGACAGACAGACAGAAATCGCTGACAAGCTACTTTTATCTACAATACACTCGAACCCCCCCCCCCTCCGGCGCGGCCAGCGTTCACGGAAAACCTGGGAATCGTGGGAGTGTAGCACCCAAAACAGGACGCTGAGAGCGTGCAAAAACAGACAGACTGATACGCCGCCGCGCCCCCCATTTAGTTTAGTTTACGTGACTGTTGGCGAGGCTGCCATCGATGACGTGCCTAAAGGTCAATGTGATAAGAGCATTCGGCCCATCAAGTCTACTCCGTCAATCTGATCAAAGTGCTGGAGAAACCAGGGGTGGAGGCAGCGTCTGTGGAGTGAAGGAACGAAAAAATCATGGCTGATCTATCTCTCCCTCCTCACCCCATTCCCCTGCCTTCCCTCCATAACCCGAAACCCGTACTAACAATCTGTCTATCTCTGCCTTAAAAATATCCATTGCCTTGGCCTCCACAGCCTTCTGTGTCAAGAGTCAAGAGAGTTTTACTGTCATGTGTCCCAGATAGGACAATGACATTCTTACTTGCTGCAGCACGACAGAATATGTAAACATAGTACAGAACGGGGGAAGAAAAGTTCAGTGTGTGTGAAGTTCAGTGTTCAGTTCAATGAAATCTAGATTCACCATCCTCTGACGAAAGAAATTCCTCCTCATCTCCTTCCTAAGGGACCGTTCTTTCCTTCTGAGGCTGTGACCTCTGGTCCTGGACTCTCCCACGAGCGGAAACATCCTCTCCACATCCACCATCCACCAATAGTCCTTCACTATTTGAAAGGACTCCAACGAGGTTTAGAGGCGGCATTTTAGACAAAAGACAATAGACAATAGGTACAGGAGTAGGCCATTCGCCCCTTCGAGCCAGCACCGCCATTCAATGTGATCATGGCTGATCATCCCCAATCAGTACCCCGTTCCTGCCTTCTCCCCATATCCCCTGACTCCGCTATTTTTTAAGAGCCCTATCTAGCTCTCTCTTGAAAGCATCCAGAGAACCGACCTCCACCGCCCTCTGAGGCAGAGGATTCCACAGACTCACCATTCTCTGTGAGAAAAAGTGTTTCCTCGTTTCCGTTCTAAATGGCTTACCCCTTATTCTTAAACTGCGGCCCCTGGTTCTGGACTCCCCCAACATCGGGAACATGTTTCCTGCCTCTAGCGTGTCCGAAACCCTTAACAATCTTAAATGTTTCAATGAGATATCCTCTCACCCTTCTAAACTCCAGAGTGTCCAAGACCAGCCGCTCTATTCTCTCAGCGTATGACAGTCCCGCCATCCCGGGAATTGACCTTGTTAATTTTGGTTAGCATAGACAAGTTGGTGGAATGGCCCACTTCCCCGCCGCCCAGGGATGAATGACGAAGCCCTTACCTCGACTGAGCACGCCTCCGCTTTCCTTGTAGTCCAGAATCTCAGCATCCTTCCTCTGTAAAAGCACCGCGAGGTCCGTGGTCTGCCTGTGCAGAGCCTGCATCATGGTCAGCAGTGGACAGATCATGTGGCGGGACACCTGGAAATGGAGCCAATGGTTAGGTTGAAGGTCAGTGTGTCGGAACCAGTGGCGGAAATCCCAGGGGGACCAGGGGGGGGTTCCCCGCCCCCTCTGTTTTGAGAGGTGGGGGACGATCCCCCCCCCCCCAAATTTTTTGTAGTCCGGATTTTTAAAACCCGGTGAAATCTCCGCTTTCCGCGAGGCTGGGGGTGGGTCTGCTGATCGAGGGCGCCGATTGGACAAGAGAGACGTCGTTCAGCAGGCAACGGGGGCAGGACATGATGATCGAGTGCGATGATTGGAGGAGGGGGACTATAGTCCTGCCTGGACGTACGGGAAATATGGCCCAGGCTTACAGCCAGTGCGGAGAAGCAGCGCTAGCTCCATGGCTCCGGACTGGTATTCCGTCAGTCCAGGCAGGGCTGTAGTTTAACCCGGCGAGACAGGCAGAGCTGAGCTGCATTTAGCGCTGGATTGAGCTGTATTTGCCATTCACAGGGCCTACAGAAGCCTCTAAAGCCTCGCGTGTGTGTGTGCGCATGCGCGCACGGCCGCCAAGAAATTGTGTCCCCCGGTCCCCTGTCCCCCGGTCCCCTCCATATTTTGATAGCAATTTCCGTCACTGGTCAGAACGAACTGCACATGCTGGTTTAAAACATAGAAACATAGAAATTAGGTGCAGGAGCAGACCATTCGGCCCTTCGAGCCTGCACCGCCATTCAATATGATCATGGCTGATCATCCAACTCAGTATCCTGTACCTGCCTTCTCTCCATACCCCCTGATCCCTTCAGCCACAAGGGCCACATCCAACTCCCTCTTAAATATGGCCAACGAACTGGCCTCAACTACCTTCTGTGGCAGAGAATTCCACAGATTCACCACTCTCTGTGTGAAAAATGATTTTCTCATCTCGGTCCTAAAAGACTTCCCCCTTATCCTTAAACTGTGACCCCTTGTCCTGGACTTCCCCAACATCAGGAACAATCTTCCTGCATCTTGGCTGTCCAACCCCTTAAGAATTTTGTAAGTCTCTTTGAGATCACCCCTCTATCTTCTAAATTCCAGCAAGTACAAGCCAAGTCTATCCAGTCTTTCTTCATATGGAAGTCGTGCCATCCCAGGAATCAGTCTGGTGAACCTTCTCTGTACTCCCTCTACGGCAAGAATGTCTTTCCTCAGATTAGGAGACCAAAACTGTACGCAATACTCCAGGTGTGGCCTCAGCAAGACCCTGTACAACTGAAGGTTTAAACCAAAGATGGAGCTGGAGTAACTCAGCGGGACAGGCAGCATCTCCGGAGAGAAGGAATGGGCGACGTTTCGGGTCGAGACCCTTCTTCACCCATTGCTTCTCTCCAGAGATGCTGCCTGTCCCGCTGAGTTACTCCCAGCATTGTGTGTCTGTCTATCTTCGGTGTAAACCAGCATCTGCAGTTCCTCGTTGTGCAATCTACGCTCAATTGAAATGCGAGCATATCCATTCCATCTCTGACTTAAACTTCCGAAGGAGTTTAACGCTGCCCACATCGATACAAGTAGCAGAAACGAGGAACTGCTGATGCTGGTACGTATCCTACAATTTCCTGTACGTGCAGGAAGGAACTGCAGATGCTGGTTTAAACCGAAGATGGACACAAAAAGCTGGAGTAACTCAGCGGGACAGGCAGCATCTCTGGAGGGAAGGAATGGGTGATATTTTGGGTCGAGACCCTTCTTCAGACCCGTCTCAACTCTTCTTGACCCGAAATGTCGCCCATTCTTTCTCTCCAGAGATACTGCCTGAGTTACTCCAGCATGTCTACGCTTTGAAGCAGCTCGTGCAGTTCCTTCCTGGACAGGTACATAGATAGATAAATGTGAGGTTATCCACTTTGGCGGCAAAAACAAGGGGGCAGATTATTATCTCAATGGGGTTCGGTTCGGTAAGGGGGAGGTACAGCGAGACCTGGGTGTCCTTGTACACCGGCTACTGAAAGTTGGCGTGCAGGTACAGCAGGCAGTGAAGAAAGCTAATGGAATGTTGGCCTTCATAACAAGAGGATTTCAGTACAGGAGTAAAGAGGTTCTTCTGCAGTTGTATAGGACTCTGGTAAGACCACATCTGGAGTATTGTGTACAGTTTTAGTCTCCTACTTTGAGGAAGGACATCCTTGTGATTGAGGCAGTGCAGCGTAAGTTCACGAGATTGATCCCTGGGATGGCGGGACTGTCATATGAGGAAAGATTGGAAAGACTTGGCTTAAGTTTAGAAGGACGAGGGGGGATCTTATAGAAACATATAAAATTATAAAAGGACTGCACAAGCTAGATGCAGGAAAAAATGTTCCCAATGTTGGGCGAGTCCAGAACCAGGGGCCACAGTCTTAGAATAAAGGGGAGGCCATTTAAGACTGAGGTGAGAAAAAACGTTTTCACCCAGAGAGTTGTGAATTTGTGGAATTCCCTGCCACAGAGGGCAGTGGAGGCCAAGTCACTGGATGGATTTAAGAGAGAGTTAGATAGAGCTCTAGGGGCTGGTGGAGTCAAGGGATATGGGGAGAAGGCAGGCACGGGTTATTGATTGGGGACGATCAGCCATGATCACAATGAATGGCGGTGCTGGCTAGAAGGGCCGAATGGCCTCCTCCTGCACCTATTTTCTGTGTTTCTATGTTTCTAAGACGAGAAAGTGGGACAACATTGAACGAGTGTGAATAGAAAGGCCAGGTTTGGAGGGAGATGGGCCAAATGCGGACAGATGGGACTAGTGTCGATGGGGACATGTTGGCTAGTCGTTGTGGGCAAGCTGGGCCGAAGGGCCTGTCACCATGTTGTACGACTGCAAGAGAGGAAGACTGTGCAGAAGGCATCTCGCTTTGCAAGCCCAGCATAGTGAGCTACTTTGTGTGACAGCCGGAATTTCCCAAGGATTGAAGTGCTGGAATTTCAGACACTGTAAAATGAAATTGTCCGCAGACATGCACTTGAAAAATATATAAATATGAATTGAGGTGGAGCCTCACCACAGCCTGGCGATTGGTATCAGAATGAATAACTGTGAGGTTTGCAGCTGTAAATAAATTGAGGTTTTTGAAAGCGTTTCAAAATCAAATAAGACGGAGTTTCACATTTTTCAGTATTTGGTCACTTCAGTGGCAGGTTCATTAAAAACCAACACTGGGTGCCGTCTCTGCCTTGGATGTGGTCAGCACTCTGGCCGGCCAGGGACGCACGAGTCTGGGATTCAAGCAGGCGGTGGTGCGAGACGCCTCTCCGCTGGGGCGTTGCCATGGGTTTCTGCTCCACCACCAAACACCCTCAAGCTTGGCCGAGACCAAACCCTCGCCCCGAGTCACAATCTTGTGGCTTCCACCCTCCGTTCCCGCGCAGCCTGGGGCAAAAATCCCAGCAGGACTCCCGGGGCTGTCGTCTGAGGGGCGCACTGATGCGCCAGAGTGGGAGCAGACGATGAGGCGTGGGGGGCACGGCGGCGCAGCGGGTAGAGCCGCTGCCTCACGGAGACAGAGACCCCGGTTCATAGAAACATAGAAAATAGGTGCAGGAGTAGGCCGTTCGGCCCTTCGATCCTGCACCGCCATTCAATATGATCATGGCTGATCATCCAACTCAGTATCCTGTACCTGCCTTCTCTCCATACCCCCTGATCCCTTTAGCCACAAGGGCCACATCTAACTCCCTCTTAAATATAGCCAATGAACTGGCCTCAACTACCTTCCGTGGCAGAGAATTCCACAGATTCACCACTCTCTGTGTGAAAAATGTTTTCTCATCTCGGTCCTAAAAGATTTCCCCCTTATCCATAAACTGTGACCCCTTGTTCTGGACTTCCCCAACATCAGGAACAATCTTCCTGCATCTCGCCTGTAGTGTAGTGTAATGTGGTGTAGTGTAGTGTATGTAATGTGTAGTGTAGTGTAGTGTAAGTGTAGTGTAGTGTAATGTAGTGTAGTGTAGTGTAATGTAGTGTAATGTAGTGTAATTGTAGTGTAGTGTAATGTAGTGTAATGTAGTGTAATGTCGTGTAATGTAGTGTAGTGTGTAATGTAGTGTAATGTAGTGTATGTATGTGTAATGTAGTGTAGTGTAGTGTAGTGTAGTGTAGTGTAGTGTAGTGTGTAATGTAGTGTAATGTAGTGTAAGTGTAGTGTAGTGTAATGTAGTGTAGTGTAGTGTAGTGTAATGTAGTGTAGTGTAGTGTAATGTAGTGTAATGTAGTGTAGTGTAGTGTAGTGTAATGTAGTGTAGTAATGTAGTGTAGTGTAAGTGTATGTATGTAGTGTAATGTAGTGTAGTGTATGTAGTGTAGTGTATGTATGTAGTGTAAGTGTAATGTAGTGTAATGTAGTGTAGTGTAATGTAGTGTAATGTAGTGTAGTGTAGTGTAGTGTAGTGTAATGTAGTGTAATGTAGTGTAGTGTATGTAATGTAATGTAGTGTATGTAGTGTAAATGTAGTGTAGTGTAGTGTAATGTAGTGTAGTGTAATGTAGTGTAGTGTAGTGTAGTGTAGTGTAATGTAGTGTAATGTAGTGTAATGTAGTGTAGTGTAGTGTAATGTAGTGTAATGTAGTGTAGTGTAATGTATGTAGTGTAATGTAGTGTGTAGTGTAGTGTAATGTAGTGTAGTGTAGTGTGTAGTGTAATGTAGTGTAAGTGTAGTGTAGTGTAATGTAGTGTAATGTATAGTGTAATGTAGTGTAATGTAGTGTAATGTAGTGTAGTGTAGTGTAATGTAGTGTAATGTAGTGTAATGTAGTGTAGTGTAATGTAGTGTAATGTAGTGTAGTGTAATGTAGTGTAGTGTATGTATGTAGTGTAATGTAGTGTGTAGTGTAGTGTAATGTAGTGTGTAATGTAGTGTAGTGTAATGTAGTGTAGTGTATGTATGTAGTGTAATGTAGTGTAGTGTATGTATGTAGTGTAATGTAGTGTGTATGTAGTGTAGTGTAGTGTAATGTAGTGTAGTGTAATGTAGTGTAAGTGTAGTGTAGTGTATGTATGTAATGTAGTGTAGTGTAGTGTGTAATGTAGTGTAGTGTAGTGTAATGTAAGTGTAGTGTAGTGTAATGTAGTCTAGTGTAGTGTAGTGTAGTGTAGTGTAGTATGGTGTAGTGTTCCTGCCTTCTCCCCATATCCCTTGATTCCGTTTGCCCTAAGAGCTAAATCGAACTCTCTCTTGAACACATCCAGTGAATCGGCCTCCACTGCCTTCTGCGGCAGAGAATTCCACAGATTCACAACTCTCTGGGTGAAAAAGTCTTTCCTCATCTAAGTCCGAAATGGCCAACCGCTTATTCTTAAAATACGACCCCCTGATTCTGGAAATACTCCCCCCAGATTCTGGACTCCCCCAACATCGAGAACATCTTTCCTGCATCTACCCTGTCCAATCCCTTAAGAATTTTATATGTTTCTATGATCCCCGCTCATCCTTCAAATTTCCAGTGTATATAAGCCCAGTTGATCCATTCTTTCATAATATGTCAGTCCTGCCATCCCAGGAATTAACCTGGTGAACCTCCGCTGCACTCCCTCAGCAGCAAGAATGTCCTTCCTCAAACTAGGGGACCAAAACTGCACACAATACTCCAGGTGTGGTCTCACCAGGGCCCTGTACAACGACAGTAGGACCTCCTTGCTCCTAAACTCAAATCCTCTCGCAATGAAGGCCAACATGCCATTCCCTTTCATCACTGCCTGTTGTACCTCCATGCTTACTTTCAGTGACTGGTGTACAAGCGCACCCAGGTCTCGTTGCACCTCCCCTTCTCCTAATCTGACACCATTCAGATAATAATCTGCCTTCTTGTTTGTGCCACCAAAGTGAATAACCTCACATTTATCCACATCATACTGCACCTGCCATGCATCTTCCCACTCACCCAACCTGTCCAAGTCACCCTGCATTCTCATATCCTCCTCACAGTTCACACTGCCACCCAGCTTTGCGTCATCTGCAAACTTGCAATTCCTTTGTCTAAATCGTTAGTATATATTGTAAATAACTAGGGTACCAGCACCGAGCCTTGTGCACCCCCACTGGTTACTGCCTGCCATTCTGAAAAGGACCAGTTAATTCCTACTCTTTGCTTCCTGTCTGCCAACCAGTTCTCTATCCATGTCAATACGCTACGTTTCGGGTCAATAGACAATAGACAATAGGTGCAGGAGTAGGCCATTCGGCCCTTCGAGCCAGCACCGCCAATCAATGTGATCATGGCTGATAATCCCCAATCAGTGCCCCGTTCCTGCCTTCTCCCCATATCCCCTGACGCCGCTATTTTTATGAGCCCTATATAGCTCTCTCTTGAAAGCATCCAGAGAACCGGCCTCTGAGGCAGAGAATTCCACAGACTCACCACTCTCTGTGTGAAAAAGTGTTTCCTCATCTCCGTTCTAAATGGCTTACTCCTTATTCTTAAACTGTGGCCCCTGGTTCCGGACTCCCCCAACATCGGGAACATGTTTCCTGCCTCTAGGGTGTCCAAACCCTTAACAATCTTATATGATTCATATGTTGAGACCCTTCTTCAGTGGGAACCATGTGCTGTACGCCTGCAGGACCTCCTTGCTCCGATACGCAAATCCTCTTGCTATGCAGATCAACATGCCACTTGCTTTCTTCACTGCCTCTGCTGTGACCCAGTGCATGAGAAGGGGTCGGGGGGGGGGGGGGGGGAGCAGAAATTCAAAACAAAATATCTGAAGATGCTGGAAATTTTCAAATGAAGACGGAAAATGCTAGAAATACTTGGCAGGTCTGGCTGCACTTGCGGAAAGAAAAACAGAGTCAATGTTTCTGGTCAAAGACCCTTTATCAATGAAGGGAATTCCCTGCCGTCGACACGAGGCTGTGAAAACTCTCAAGAGAGAGGTCACGCGAGAGACTGCAGATTCTGGAAACTTCAGCAAAACAAGAAAGTGCTGGAGGAACTCAGCTGGGTCGGGCACGTGCTGACACGATCTCGCGGCAGGAGTATGGTGGGGAGCCCCGCGTCCCGTAGACTGAGGATCTGCCCGGAATGTCCAGCCCGCCCGCCAAGGTCTGGAGAACCGGAAGAGTTGAAGGTGGATAAAGGGCCTGTCCCACTTTCACGACCTAATTCACGACCTCAGCCGAGTTTGCCCTTGACTCATACTCGCAGCATGGTCGTCACGAGGTCGTAGGTATGTCGTAGGTAGGTCGTAGCAGGCCGTGATGCCAGTCGTAGGTCTGGATGTTTTCTCAACATGATGAAAAATGTCCACCAGTAAAAAAGGTTGTGAATTAAGTCGTGAAAGTGGGACAGGGCCTTAAATCACCTGGACCAAATAGACTGCACCCCAGGGTTCAGAACCAGGTGGCGTTCTACTCCTGTCACTTACGACCTTATGACCTCATAACCCGCGCGGCGGACCGGAACTCGCTCGGAAAGTCCGGCGCCCATTTTTAAGATTAGATTTTATTACTTGTCATTTGAACCGCAGAGAGCCTCAAACGAAACTCCGTTTCTACAGCCATACAAACAAAACAATTCCTACTCGACACACAAACAATTCAATCTCCTCCTCACTGTGATGGAAGGCAAAGTCTTTTCTCTCCCCTGCACCATTTTCTCCCGATGTTGAAGCCCCAGGCGGGCGATGTTAAGTCCCACGGCTGTTGAGGCCGTGCCGAGCGATGTATGGTCCCGCTCCAGGCCCAAAAGTCACAAGTTGGAGCCCCCGGGCGGGCGCTGGAATGTCCCGCGGCCATTAAAGCCGCGCGGGGCGATGTACGGCCCTATTCCTGGGCGTTCCAACCACGCGACACGGGCGGGAGAAGTTGCGTTACAGGAGCTCCGGAAAGCGGTCTCCCACCCGGGCCCGCGAGCTCCCGATAACCCACGTGGAGGGGCGGCGAGCGGACCGGCTGTAGGAGGGAGTGGGCCGCTGGAGGCCCTGCAGCAGCCTGGGGCTTGGCTGGACCGGGAGCCCCTCCAACAGGCCGAGAACGTGGACCGCACACGGCCTACAGCGGCGGAGGGCACAACAGCTACGCTAGGCCAAGCCGGCCCTGCAAAGTCGCCATGACAACAGACCTTTACGGTCAGATCAAGATCCCCGCACTTACAACAACTGGGACTTGGAAATGGTGCCAAACTGGCGACTCTCTACACTGTCTCAGTGTACTACCGCTATACACTTGTACTGTGTCCGAGATCCTTCTCTAGGATGCATCTAAGTGCTGATGATACTTGTACTGGACTGCCCCAGAGGCCCACTCTGTCTGCGGGATTCGTTGCCACAGAAGGCTGTGGAGGCCAAGTCAATGGATATTTTTAAGGCAGAGATAGATAGATTCACGATTAGTACGTGTGTCGGGGGTTATGGGGAGAAGGCAGGAGAATGGGGTTGAGAGGGAGAGATAGATCAGCCATGATTAAATGGTTGGGTAGACTTGATGGGGCGAATGGCCTAATTGTACGATCCCTTATGACCTTATTATTTGCAATCTTTTTGCACCCATGATATCCTTGAGGCATCCTGTTTAGAACGCCAGAGGAGGTTGTTGAGGCGGGTACTATCATAGCATTTGGTTTAGTTTGGTTTCAGGGATACTTCATGTCTCTCACATCCTGAACCCCCCCCCCCCCCCCCCCCAACACACAGACTCAAGATTAAAAACTTTCCTTCAGCTCCCCTCTAATCCTTCTCCCAATCACTTAAACCTCTGCCCCCTGGGCTTTGGGCCCCACTGCTAGGGGAAACACGTCCTTCTTATTATTTGCTTATTTACTCAGTCTTGCTTCACAAGGCATGCTGAGTGATCTGCCAAGGCTCCAAGGCACTGTGTAGTGGCGAGGAGGTGCTTACGCGGCAGTGTCACGCCATGAATGCAAAGCTCTTTGGTCTGCCCGAGCGTTGTTCACCACCCAGCGGAGCGAGATGTCCATCGGGGAACGTTGCCGACTGGCCCGCTGCAGACTGCAGGAGTACGCGCTGCGGGACGCACTGAAGCTCGGCGCAGCCAACGCCAAGGCTCGGTGGGGGAGGACCACAGTCTAGGGTCCTTCTGCTGCTGGACATGGGGGGGGGGGGGCAGGGTGTGGTGGAGAAGCCCCTCAAAATAAGGGAAGGGATTCCTCGCCAGTGGGTCACATGAGAGGCAAGGGTGGGGGACAAATTCGTGAAATTTGAGCAATGTATGTAGACAGTATTGAACAATTTGCACAGCCTCCGAAAATGTTTGGATGAATTTTTTGCACGATTCATGTATTGTATATATTTATTACCTGAATAAAGTCTATTTTGAAATAAATTTAAAAAAAATGAATGCAAAGTTGCCAGAGAGGTCTCGGTGGACCAGGAGACGGACTCAAGTCTGTACTCCCACTCTTTGAGTCAGCTCGCTTCTGCTGGAATAAATCAGTTGGGTTTCACATTCCTGAGAGTGCCGCGAAAAGGCTTGATCCACCTGTGTGCTTTTTTCAGAAAGAAAAACTCCCCGAGCTCTTGGCTGAGTGCAGGCTGCTTTGACTGCCCATTCCTCGCCCCGGCCAACAGTGGTGGGCCTTATGCTGTGGGGATAGTTTTTTTTAATAAAAATATATAAAACAGGGCCAGCTCCGCGGTCACTAACGGTAAACAATCGAGCCTCTCCGCGCGCGCCCACCTCCGTCACTCCGCCACTTGCACTGTCTCTGCAGCCGTCGACGTCTGGAATTCCCTCCGTAAACCACTTTCAAGAATCTCCCCCAAATCCTCCCTCTTTCATCTTGGACAGTAGACAATAGGCAAAAGGCGCAGGAGTAGGCCCTTCAGCCTTTCGAGCCATTCAATGTGATCATGGCTGATCATCCCCAATCAGTACCCCGTTCCTGCCTTCTCCCCATATCCCCTGACTCCGCTATCTTTAAGAGCCCTATCTAGCTCTCTCTTGAAAGCATCCAGAGAACCGGCCTCCACCGCCCTCTGAGGCAGAGAATTCCACAGACTCACCACTCTCTGTGAGAAAAAGTGTTTCCTCGTCTCCGTTCTAAATGGCTTACTCCTTATCCTTAAACTGTGGCCCCTGGTTCTGGACTCCCCCAACATCGGGAACATGTTTCCTGTCTCTAGCGCGTCCAAACCCTTAACAGTCCTTGTGGATGCGGTAGAGTCGCTGCCTCGCGGCTCCCGTGACCCGGGTTCCATCCTGGCCACGGGGTGGCGTCCGTACGGAGCTTGCACGTTCTCCCCGCGACCCGCGTGGGTTTTCTCCGGGCGCTCTGGTCTCCCCCCACACTCCAAAGCCGTGCAGGTTTGTTGGTTAATTGCCTTCTCTAAAATGTCCCCAGAGTGCAGGATAGCACTATGGTGATCGTTGGTCGGCACAGACTCAGTGGGCCAAAGGGCCTGACTCCGCCCTGTATCTCTAACTCCGAAACGAAACACTGAAAAAGATATAGCGTCGTTTCCGATGATATCCTTGAGGCATCCTGTTTAGAACAACAGAGGAGGTTGTTCAGGCGGGAACTATCATAGTATTTAGTTCGGTTTCCAGGATACTGCATGGAGACGAGCTCTTCGAGAATTGGTCTTGGCATCATGTTCAGTACAGACATTGTGGGCTGAAGGGCCTGTTCCCATGCTGTACTGTTATAGTTCTATGTGTAAACATTCAATGCCACTAACCATTGCCGAGCGCCCTACCTTAAAATCCAGGGAACACCAAAAAATCTACAGTAACTCAGCGGGACAGACAGCATCTCTCCCTTGGTCTCGACCCGAAACGTCACCCAATCCTTCTCTCCAGAGACGCTGCCTGTCCCGCTGAGTGACTCCAGCATTTTGTGTCTTCCATGTCTGTCCAACCTCTCCCTGTAGCTAATATCCTCTAGTGCAGGCAGCACTCTGCTAAACCTCCTGTCAGCCTTTTCCAAAACCGCCACATCTTCCCTACACTGGGCCAACCAGAAACCGCATGCAACACTACAAACTCTTCCACTCAATGTCCCGGCTAATAAAAGAAAGCATACCGCATTTAGTTTAGTTTGGAGATGCAGCGCTGAAACAGGCAAGTTCTGCGCAGCGTGTCTGCACCGACCGGCGATTCCCACATGCTAAACTATCCTGCACACTAGGGACAATTTACTATTTTTAGCCAACGAACCTACAAACCTATAAATTTTGGAGCGTGGGAGGAAACCGATGAACTTGGAGAAAACCCACGCAGGTCACGGGGAGAACGTGCAAACTCCGTCCAGACAGCACCCGCAGTCAGGATCGAACCCGTGCCTCTGGCGCTGTGAGGCAGCAACGCAACCGCAGCGCCCACCGATGGCTGCGAGAAAATGCTTATTTCTTGAAAAATGAGGTACTTAAAAATGACTCTGGCACCTGGGTTTAATTAAATCTCGACCCTGGGTTTGCGAAAAATGACAGAAATCGACATTTCTGAGGGGAAAGAAATAATCATAGCCACATAATTAAAACAGAGACTGACGGTGGAAGGCAGCTATTTATCTCCCCGGGAAAAGGGAGATGCCAAGCGCGTCGGAAGCCAGGCGATTTTCCCCAAAGAGGGCTAGAGCAAGAACAGAGACCAACGAGGCCTGGAGCAAGAAGCAGAACAGTGAAAGGCTTGGATAGAGTGGATGTGGAGAGGATGTTTCCACTAGTGGGAGAGTCTAGGACCAGAGGTCACAGCCTCAGAATTAAAGTACGCTCCTTTAGGAAAGAGATGAGGAGAAATTTCTTCAGTCGGAGGGTGGTGAACCTGTGGAATTATTTGCCACAGGAGGCTGTGGAGACCACGTCAGTGGATATTTTCCTAATATTCCTAAGATTGTTAAGGGTTTGCACACGCTGGGGGCAGGAAACATGTTCCCGATGTTGGGGGAGTTCAGAACCAGGGGCTACAGTTTAAGAATAAGGAGTAAGCCATTTAGAACGGAGGCGAGGAAACACTTTTTCTCACAGAGAGTGGCGAGTCTGTGGAATTCTCTGCCTCAGAGGGCGGTGGAGGCAGGTTCTCTGGATGCTTTCAAGAGAGAGCTGGATAGGGCTCTTAAAGATAGCGGAGTCAGGGGATATGGGGAGAAGGCAGGAACGGGGTACTGATTGGGGATGATCTGCCATGTTCACATTGAATGGCGGTGCTGGCTGGAAGGGCCGAATGGCCTACTCCTGCACCTATTGTCTATTGGTTATGACCTTATGACCCAGAGAACGATAGCCAGATTCTGTATCGCCACCACTGCACAGTCTTCAGAGTCATAGAGTCATGAGTGTGGAAACAGGCTTTCCGGCCCAATTTGCCCACAGCGACCAATTTCTTAAATCCATATGTACGTCCACAGCTCTGCCTTCGTCAACCTCTTGTGTTCATAAGTTCATAAGTAATAGGAGCAGAATTAGACCATTCGCCCGATCAAGTCTACTCCGCCATCCAATCGTGGCTGATCTATCTCTCCCTCCTAATCCCATTCTCCCGCCTTCAACCCAATAAACCCCTGACAAGAGACAAGACAAGAGACAAGAGACATTTATTGTCACATGCACCAATTGGTACAGTGACATTTGTGGTCACTGTACAGCCATACGAATAAAATAAAGAACACAGAATGCGATAGTCTTTAACATAAATATCCCCACACAGCAGTATCAACGCTTCCCAGTGTGAGGGAAGGCACCAAAGTTCAGTCCTCCTACTCTTTGATGACCCATACTAATCAAGAATCTACCAATCGCTGCCTTAAAAATATCCATTGACTTGGCCTCCACAGCCTTCTGTAGCAATTCATTCCACAGATTTACCATCCTCTGACTAAAAAAAACCTCATCTCCTTCCTAAATTCTGAGGCTGTGACCTCTAGTCGTAGAATTCCCCACTAGTGGAAACATCCTCTCCACATCCACTCTATCCAGGCCTTTCACTTTTCTGTACGTTTCAATGAGGTTCCCCCCTCTCATTCTTCTAAACTCCAGCGACTACAGGCCCAGTGCCGACAAACGCTCATCGTATGTTCACCCACTCATTCCTGGGATCATTTTTGTAAACCTCCTCTGGAGCCGCTCCAGATCCATCACATCCTTCCTCAGATTTGAGAATAGATAATAGGCAATAGATGCAGGAGTAGGCCGTGAGTGCCGGGTGTAACGACATTTGGGAACACTACGAACTGCAGATGCTGGAAAAATCGAAGGTGGATAAAAATGCTGGAGAAACTCAGCAGGTGAGGCAGCATCTATGGAGCGAAGGAATAGGTGACGTTTCGGGTCGAGACCCTCCTTCAGATTGATGTGCGGAGGGGGGGGTGGTGGGAAAAAGAAAGGAAGTGGAGACAGTTGGCTGTCTTGGGGAGATGGGAAGCGGGAGGGGAAGGATTGAGAAACAAGGACTACCTGAAATTATAGAAGTCACCTATTAGCATCGTCGATTCCTTCGCTCCATAGATGCTGCCTCGCCCGCTGAGTTTCTCCAGCATTTTTGTCTACCTTTAGGAACACTATGATACCCGGCAAATGAATTTGTGTATAACCTCCGAGAACGTCACAGGAATTTTGCACAGCTCATATTTTGTGCATCTATTTAAAATTCTGAATGAAGTTTATTTTGATTTTTTTTAAAAAGGTAGAGCATCATCTGAAAACCGATCCTGGTCCGAAATGTTGTCTGTCCACTCCTCCTCCATAGATGCCGCCTGACCCGCTGACTCCAGCAGTTTGTGTTTTGCCCAGCATTCCGGCATCTGCAGTCTCTTGTGTCTTCATCCCACAGCCACTCTCCACGCCTCTCCCTTCCCCCCCCCACCCCCAAAATGCCAAAGGACATCCTGCTAAGGACTGATTCATTGTTTTTACCTCATCAGCCATGATCACATTGAATGGCGGTGCCAGCCCAAAGGGCCGAATGGCCTACTCCTGCACCTATTGTCTATTGGAACTGCAGATGCTGGTTTACGGACAAAAGACCCAAAGTGGTGGAGTAACTCAGCGGGTCAGGCAGCATCTGTGGAGAATGTGGATAGGTGACGTTTCACAGAGTGCTGGAGTAACTCAGCGGGTCAGGCAGCATCTGTGGAGAATGTGGATAGGTGACGTTTCACAGAGTGCCGGAGTAACTCAGCTCAGCGAGTTTCACAGAGAGTAACTCAGGAGCGGGAGCGGGTCGGGCAGACCGATTATAATAGGGGGGGGGGGAAACTTCACAGGACTTTATCTTACACTACACGTTATTCCCTTTATCCTGTATGTGTTCACTGTGAACAGCTCGATTCTAATCATGTACAGTCTATCCCCTAACCGGATAGCATGCAACAAAGAAGGTTTTCACAGTACAACAGACAATAGGTGCAGGAGTAGGCCATTCGGGCCCTTCGAGCCAGCACCGCCATTCAATGTGATCATGGCTGATCATCCCCAATCAGTACCCCGTTCCTGCCTTCTCCCCATATCCCCTGACTCCGCTATCTTTAAGAGCCCTATCTAGCTCTCTCCTGAAAGCATCCGGAGAACCGGCCTCCACCGCCCTCTGAGGCAGAGAATTCCACAGCCTCACAACCTTCTGTGCGAAAAAGTGTTTCCTCGTCTCCGTTCTAAATTGGCGACCGCTTATTCTTAAACTGTGGCCCCTGGTTCGGGACTCCCCCAACACCGGGAACCTCGGCACATGATAAACTAAATTAAGAGAGCGGGAAGAGAGGATGGGCGGGACAAAGCTGGTGCAGGGAATGGGAGGACTTTCGACAGGCTGGTGGTTGGACAAAGGCCGGAGATGAGAGGACAGAAGCCGTGAGACAAAAGGATTGGAACATTGCAAATTGTGAAGCTAGAGGAAGGAATGTAATTGGACAGGGAGGGAGAGGGGCGGATATGTGTGAATTCAGATGTGGCACAGTGGAGGGGAGGGGAGGTGGGGTGGGGTGGGCTAGGACTTTGTGTTTGTGTTTGTGTTTGGAAGAAATAGACAGATAGCCCAGAGATTGAGAGAACCAGTTGATCTATTGCCTCAAACATTGTCACTGACTAAAGTGGGGTTGTCCTACCCCCTAGTGGCAAAGTGTGGCTCAGCAGCTTGCAACTCCTGCCTTGATTCTCACACAGGGGAATCTCTGGAGAACATGGATAGGTGACGATTCTGGCCGAGACTCATTCTTCAGACTGATTGTGGGAGGAGGGGGGGAGAAGAGGGGGTGGAAGAAAGCTGGGAGGAGAGAGAGAGAGAGAGAGAGAGAGAGAGAGAGAGAGAGAGAGAGAAGGGTCTCGTCCAGAAACGTCACCTATTCCTTTTGTCCAGAGATGCTGCCTGTCCCGCTGAGTTATCGCGGCATTTTGTTTGGAACGCTTGGAAAGGCCGAGGGTTACACAAAAAGTAACTCAGCCAGCAGAAGGAGCGAAGGAGATAGGCCTAGAGGCAGGAAACATGTTCCCGATGTTGGGGGAGTCCAGAACCAGGGGCCACGGTTTAAGAATAAGGGGTAAGCCATTTAGAACGGAGACGAGGAAACACTTTTTTCACACAGAGAGTTGTGAGTCTGTGGAATTCTCTGCCTCAGAGGGCGGTGGAGGCCGGTTCTCTGGATAATTTCAAGCAAGAGCTCTAGATAGGGCACTTAAAGATAGCGGAGTCAGGGGATATGGGGAGCAGGCAGGAACGGGGTACTGATTGGGGATGATCAGCCATGGTAAAGGATCTATGATCAATCATAGATTCTTTACCAAATAGTGAAAGGCTTGGACAGAGTGGATGCTTCAGTACACTTTGTATGTTGTACACACACCCGCCAATTATTGGTAAAAGCATTGAAGGAGTTAATGATCACGCAGGCTACTTTGTTCTGAATGCAGTCAAACTTCTAGAGTGCCACTCCCAACGACAAAGGGAGAGCAATCAATAATAGCACAGAGATTGTGCCCTGTCGACAAGACAATAGACAACAGGTGCAGGTGTAGGCCATTCGGCCCTTCCAGCCAGCACCGCCATTCAATGGGATCACGGCTGATCATCCCCAATCAGTACCCCGTTCCTGCCTTCTCCCCATATCCCCTGACTCCGCTAGCTTTAACTCTCTCATGAAAGCATCCAGAGAACCAGCCTCCACCGCCCTCTGAGGCAGAGAATTCCACACACTCACAATAGATATACGAGAATGATCCCGGGGATGGCTGGGCTAACATATAACGGTAACAGCACTGGGCCTGTACTCGCTGGAGTTTAGAAAGATGAGGGGGACTTCGTTGAAACAAATCAAATAGTGAAAGGCCTGGATAGAGTGGATGTGGAGAGGATGTTTCCAGTAGTCGGAGAGTCTAGGAGCAGAGGGCACAGCCTCAGAATAAAAGGATGTACCTCATCTGTGGGAATTATATGGCTGTGGAGGACTGACTGAACAATTACAGCAGGAGACAGGCCCTCTCGGTACCATTTGTTTTTTCCCCTAGTCCCATCTACCTGCACTCAGGTCCATATACCTATCCACTTTACTCTTAAATGTTAAAATCGAGCTTCCACCACTTCAGCTGGAAGAGCCACCACCCTCTGAGTAAAGAAACGTTACCCCTAAACGTCTGTGTATGTTGTCAATAGTGAGTTCCTCATTTTAAAGTGGGAATTTGCCAGCCCTTCGAGCCTGCACCGCCATTCAATATGATCATGGCTGATCATCCAACTCAGTATCCCGTACCTGCCTTCTCCATACCCTCTGATCCCCTTAGCCACAAGGGCCACATCCAACTCACTCTTAAATATAGCCAATGAACTGGCCTCAACTCTTAATTCCCCTTATCCTTAAGCTGTGACCCCCTTGTCCTGGCCACAATCATAATGCCTGATTTATAAAAACGCCAGCACACCAAAGGCTTTACTACATGCTGTGCTGAGCCATCTTTCAGCCACAAATGACTGACTCTCTGATGAAGGGTCTCGAACTGAAACGTCACCCATTCCTTGTCTCCAGAGATGCTGCCTGTCCCGCTGAGTTACTCCAGCATTTCGTGTCATATGCTGAGAGAATGGAGCAGCTGGGCTTGTATACTCTTCAGTTTAGAAGGATGAGAGGGGATCTTATTGAAACATATAAGATTATTAACGGTTTGGACACGCTAGAGACAGGAAACATTTTCCCGATGTTGGGTGAGCCCAGAACCAGGGGCCACAGTTTAAGAATAAGGGGTAAGCCATTTAGAACGGAGACGGGGAAACACTTTTTCTCACAGAGAGTTGTGAGTCTGTGGAATTCCCTGCCTCAGAGGGCGGTGGAGGCCGGTTCTCTGGATGCTTTCAAGAGAGAGCTAGACAGGGGTCTTAAAGATAGCGGAGTCAGGGGATATGGGGAGAAGGCAGGAACGGGGTACTGATTGGGGATGATCATCCACGATCACGTTGAATGGCGGTGCTGGCTCGAAGGGCCGAATGGCCTACTCCTGCACCTATTGTCTATTGAACTGAACCTATTTTCTATGTTTCTATGAACTGCAGATGCTGATTTAAATAGACACATTAAGATCGACACAAAAATGCTGGAGTAATGCTGGCTCGAAGGGTTCAGAAAAGATTTACGAGGATGTAATGCCCAACGAATTGGCCTGAATGGCGGTGCTGGCTCGAAGGGCCGAATGGCCTACTCCTGCACCTGTTGTCTATTGTGTCTACCTTCGATTTAAACCAGCATTTTCCGCAGTTCCTTCCTGCACTTTCTGTGAGCTCGGAACGAGGTACTTACCATGCTGAGGGAGGCCTCGGCACAGCGGAAAGCCCAATAGAAAGGGACTCCGGCAAGTTCGCTCCTCAAACTGACCGTGAGCCCGCTGCCGGCTCGCTGGCACGTGAAGCCGGGGAGTAATCTGCGGCCCCCGTTTCTCAGCAGAGGTTCCAGCAGCCCAGAGAGGTGGCGGCAGAACGCAGACGCCGGTGCCTTGAGACGCTTGTTCAATTCCTGCAGAGACAGAGCGATAAATAGTCAAAGTCTCTTAGAAACACAGAAACATAAAAATACATGCAGGAGGAGGCCATTCGGCCCTTCTAGCCAGCACCGCCATTCATTGTGATCATGGCTGATCGTCCCCAATCAATAACCTGCGACTGCCTTCTCCCCTTATCTCTTGATTCCACCAGCCCCCAGAGCTCTATCTAACTCTCTCTTAAATCCATCCAGTGACTTGGCCTCCACTGCCCTCTGTGGCAGGGAATTCCACAAATTCACAACTCTCTGGGTGAAAATTTTTTTTTTCACCTCAGTCTTAAATGACCTCCCCATTATTCTAAGACTGTGGCCCCTGGTTCTGGACTCGCCCCACATTGGGAACATTTTTCCTGCATCTAGCTTGTCCAGTCCTTTTATAATTATATATGTTTCTATAAGATCCCCCCCTCGTCCTTCTAAACACCAGTGAATACAAGCCTAGTCTTTTCAATCTTTCCTCATATGGCAGTCCCGCCATCCCAGGGATCAATCTCGTGAACCTACGCTGCATTGCCTCAATCACAAGGATGTCCTTCCTCAAGTTAGGAGACCAAAACTGTACGCAATACTCCAGATGTGGTCTCACCAGAGCCCTAGACAACTGCAGAAGAAGCTATACAACTCTTCCTCAAACATCAAAGCTAGACTCCAGAGCCTCAAGGTGAGAAGGGGAAAGTTTAAAGGACTTGGCGAGCATTGTTGGGTGGTTGATGGCACTGGGCCTGTACACGCAGAATTAGACCATTCGGCCCATCAAGGCTACTCCGCCATTCAATTATGGCCGATCTATCTCTCCCTCCTAACTCCATTCTCCTGCCTTCACCCCATAACCCCTGACACCCGTACTAATCAAGAATCTATCTGCCTTAAAAATACCCACTGACTTGGCCTCCACAGCCTTCTGTGGCGATGAATTCCACAGATTCGCCACCCTCTGACTAAAGAAATTCCTCCTCATCTCCTTCCTAAAGGTGGTCAAAAAGGCTTTTGGCACATTGGCCTTCATCAGTCAGACTATGGAGTATAAAAGTTGGGAGGTCATGTTGCAGTTGTATAAGACATCGGTGAGAACACATTTAGAGTATGGTGTTCAGTTCTGGGCTCCATGTTATTGTCAAGCTTGAAAGGGTTCAGAAACGTTTTACGAGGATGTAATATCCATTGACGGGGCCTGTATAGTTGCTGGCTTGAAGGGCTGAATGGCCTACTCCTGCGCCTATTGTCTATTGTCACGCTAGAGTTTAGAAAGATGTCGGGGGACCTCATTGAAACGTAGTGAAAGGCTTGGATAGAGTGGATGTGGAGAGGACGTTTCCACTGTGGAAACAGGCCCTTCGGCCCAACTTGCCCACATCGGCCAACTATGTCCCACCTACACTAGTTCCACCAGCCTGCGCCTGGTCCATAACCCTCCAAACCTGTCCAATCCATGCTGCATCTTAAATGATGGGATAGTCCCAGCCTCAACTACCTCCTCTGGCAGCTCGTTCCATACACCCACCACCCTTTGTGTGAAAACGTTACCCCTCGGATTCCTACTAAATCTTTTCCCCTTCACCTTGAACCTATGTCCTCTGGTCCTCGATTCACCTACTCTGGGCAAAAGACTGTGTGCATCTACCCGATCTATTCCTCTCATGATTTTATACACCTCCATAAGATCACCCCTCATCCTCCTGCGCTCTATGGAATAGAGCCCCAGCCTACTCAACCTCTCCCTATAGCTCACACCCTCTAGTCCTGGCGACATCTTCGTAAATCTTTTCTGAACCCTTACAAGCTTGACAATATCTTTCCTGTAACATGGTATCCAGAACTGAACACAATATTCCAAATACGGTCTCACCAACGTCTTACACAACTGCAACATGACCTCCCAACTTCTATACTCAATACTCCGGACTGATGAAGGCCAATGTGCCAAAAGCCTTTTTGACGTTCCCTTAGAAAAGAGATGAGGAGGAATTTCTTTGGTCAGAAGGTGGTAAACCTGTGGAATTCTTTGCCGCAGAAGGCTGTGGAATCCAAGTCAATAGCTATTTTTAAGGCAGAGATAGATAGATATTTGATTAGTATGTGTGTCAGGGGTTATGGGGAGAAGACAGGAGAATAGGGTTAGGAGGGAGAGATAGATCAGCCATGATTGAATGGCGGAGTAGACTTGGTGGGCCGAATGGTCTAATTCTACTCCTATCTTTGACACGAACGAGATGGGACGGGCAGGAAAACTGTACGCTTGCACCGGGCTCACAAAGCGCGAGACTGATCAAATCTACCGCATCCGGTGTTCCCGAAGTTTGCTCCTATACATCGGCGAGACCAAGCGTAGATTCGGCGACTGTTTTGCTGAATACTTGCGCTCAACCCGTCAATGTCTGTTGGATCTCACGGTTACTAACCAGTGTAACTCCCCTTCGCCAACTTCCCCTTCCACACCAACCTTTTGTGTCCTGGGCCTCCTACATTGCCAGAGTGAGAACCCGCGAAAACTGGAGTAACAGCACCTCATAGTCCTCAAGTCTGTGCTTGGGTAGCTTACAACCCAACCGTAAGACAATAGACAATAGGTGCAGGAGTAGGCCATTCGGCCCTCCGAGCCAGCACCGCCATTCAATGTGATCATGGCTGATCATCCCCAATCAGTACCCCGTTGCTGCCTTCTCCCCATATCCCATGACTCCGCTATCATTAAGAGCCCTATCCAGCTATTGAATTCTCTAATTTTCGGTAACCTCTACCTAGCCCCCTTCGTAAACCCACCCCCTTTCTCCCCCACATCCCCCTCTCTTTCCCATCCCCGACCCCTTTCGTTCTCTCCTATTCCTCCACTCCGTCCCTTAGAGTGTGGGAGGAAACTGGAGCTTCCTGGAGAAAACCCACGCGGGTCACGGGGAAAAACGTGCAAACTCCGTACAGACAGCACCCGTAGTCAGGATGGAACCCGGGGCTCTACCGCTGTACAACCATCAAGGACAAAGTCCATTTTATTCGTCACATGCACCCGAAGGTGCAGTGAAATGAATTTGCCAGCAGTGATACACTTAAAAAGAACAGGGGCCACAGTTTAAGAATAAGGGGTAAGCCACTTAGAACAGAGACGAGGAAACACTTTTTCTCACAGAGAGCGGTGAGTCTGTGGAATTCATTGCCTCAGAGGGCGGTGGAGGCGGGTTTTCTGGATGCTTTTAAGAGAGAGCTAGATAGGGATCTTAAAGATAGCGGAGTCAGGGGATATGGGGAGAAGGCAGGAACGGGGTACTGATTGTGGATGATCAGCCATGATCACATTGAATGGCGGTGCTGGCTCGAAGGGCCGAATGGCCTACTCCTGCACCTATTGTCTATTGAAAATGTTTTTCCTCATCTCCGTTCTAAATGTGGCCCTTGTGGCTAAGGGGATCAGAGGGTATGGAGAGAAGGCAGGTACGGGATACTGGGTTGGATGATCAGCCATGATCATATTGAATGGCGGTGCAGGCTCGAAGGGCCGAATGGCCTATTCCTGCACCTAATTTCTATGTTTCTATGTTTCTAAATGGACTGACTCCTAATTCTTAAACTGTGGCCCCTGGTTCTGGAATCGGTAGTAAGGAAGGCAAATGCAATGCCAGCATTTATTTTGAGAGGACTAGAATATAAAAAACAGGGATGTACTGCTGAGGCTCTACAAGGCGCTGGTCAGGCTGAATTTGGAGTACTCTGATCAAATCTGGGCCCCATATCAGGGGATACTGGGAGAAGGCAGGAACGGGGTACTGATTGGGGATGATCAGCCACGATCAGGTCCTCCTCCTTGTTCACCCGTGGTCGGGGCCATAAACCCTCGGTAGTCGCCGCTACGGACGGCCCGATGTACAGGCCCTCCTCCGGCATGCTGTGTCTATTTTAGGTGCAAGTGGCTTATGACCATCCCCCGTCCTCTACTCGCAGTACATACCTGTGCCCGCTGCTTGAGACTGTCTGAGTCGACCTCCTCCCACCAGACGCTGCTGAGATCGGAGAGCATCAGCCTGTAGGCGGCCTGGCTGAACGAGGCCTTCAGCAGGAAGGGGGAGTCCTCGATGCGCACAGTGCTCCAGGGCTTCACCAGAAGATCATCCGCCAACCTCTCCAACTCCGCCATCGAACCGTCCCCTCTGTGGTGCCTGGAGGACAGACATGCATCGCTTAGCAACATAGAAGCATGGAAATTAGGTGCAGGAGTAGGCCATTCGGCCCTTCGAGCCTGCACCGCCATTTAATATGATCATGGCTGATCATCCAACTCAGTATCCCGTACCTGCCTTCTCTCCATACCCCCTGATCCCTTCAGCCACAAGGGCCACATCTAACTCCCTCTTAAATATAGCCAACGAACTGGCCTCAACTACCTTCTGTGGCAGAGAATTCCACAGATTCACCACTCTCTGTGTGAAAAATGTTTTTCTCATCTCGACTTCCTAAAAAGCATTAGCTCAGCTTAGCTCAGAGACACGGCGTGGAAACAGACCCTTCGGCCCACCGAGACCGTGCCGACCATCCACCACCCGTTCTCGCTAGTTCACAAGGTTCACAAGGTTCATTTATTGTCACATACACCAACTGGTGTAGTGAAATGTCACTGGCCAGGTCAGTCATACAATTTTTAAAAAGCAACACTCAAAAAATACACTTTAACATAAACATCCATCGCAGTGACTCCTCCACATTCTTCATTGCGATGGAAGGCGAAAATAAAGTTCAAGGCCTTCCCTTTTGTTCTTCCTTGATCGGGGGTCTCGAGCCCCCCCCCGTTGATGGGACGGTCTTGAGTCCTATATTATTCCACTTTCCCATCCACTCCCGACCACACGAGAGGCAGTTAGCCTACAAACCCGCACGTCTTCGGGATGTGGGAGGAAACCGGAGCACCCGGAGGAAACCCACGCGGTCACGGGAAGAGCATGCAACCTCCGCGGGTCAAGAAATTGGGTATTTTTAAGGAGGAGATTGCCAGATACTTGATTAGTGAGAGTGTCAAGGTTTACGGGGAGAAGGCAGGAGAGTGGGGTTGAGAGGGAATGGTTAAATGGTAGAATAGACTTGATGGGCTGAATGGCCTAATTCTGCTCCTATGACCTGTGAACTCCTCACAGATAGCACCCGAGGTCAGGATTAAAGCCAGGTCCTTCGTGCTGTCGGGCAGCAGCTCTACCGCGCCACCCTATCCATACCTATATAGCTAATTCTATAAACGAGTTCGGTATTCCGACTGCGCACGCCCAGGTCATAGGTCACGAGCGAAAATCACTCGGCCGAGGCATGGACTCAGACCCGCAGCCAGGATCGATCCCGGGTTGCGGGGCTGGTGGGTTAACCCGGCGAGACAGGCAGAGCTGAGCTGGATTTAGCGCTGCTCCTCCGCGCTGGCTGTGGGCCACCGCTCCGGTCTGACTCCTGACGGGGGGGGGGGGGGTGGGGTACTTGAGAGGGGACGGGGGGGATGGTCCAGTGGCAGTTCGGCAGCGATTGCGGCGCTGGAGACCCGGGTTCGGTCCCGGCTGCGGATGAGGCGCAGGTCTGTGTCCAGCCGCAGCGCGGCCGCCGAGAGTTTTTAATCGCTTGTGACCTTTGACCTATCCCATGATTCCTTGCGTTTTTCGGAATACCGAACTCGCTTATTTCTACTGTGAATTTGTGGAATTCCCATTCACATATGTGATTCTGTTCCATTCTGTTTGTAGTTTGTTTGTTTGTTTGTTTGTTTGTTTTTTTTCCCAAAGTCCGCGAGCACTGGCCACTTTTCATTTCACTGCACATCCCGTATGTGTATGTGACGAATAAACTTGACTTGACTTGACAGAGGCCAAATCACTGGATGGATTTAAGAGAGAGTTAGATAGAGCTCTAGGGGCTGCTGGAGTCAAGGGATTTGGGGAGAAGGCAGGCACGGGTTACTGATTGGGGACGATCAGCCATGATCACAATGAATGGCGGTGCTGGCTCGAAGGGCCGAATGGCCTCCTCCTGCATCTGTTTTCTGCGTTTCTATGTTTCGATGCAAGAAGCACTTCATCCTTCCAGGAAAAATGTTCCCCATGTTGGGGGGGGAGGGGAGTCCAGAACCAGGGGTCACAGTTTAAGAATAAGGGGTAGGCCATTTAGGACAGTTGAGGAAAAACGTTTTCACCCTGAGAGTTGTGAATCTGTAGAATTCTCTGCCTCAGAAGGCAGTGGAGGCCAATTCACTGGATGTTTTCAAGAGAGAGTTATGTTGAGCTCTGGAATGTCTAAACGGCTAACGGAATCGAGGGATATGGGGAAAAAAAGCAGGAACGGGGTACTGATTGGGGATGATCAGCCATGATCATATTGAATGCCGGTGCTGGCTCGAAGGGCTGAATGGCCTACTCCTGCATCTATATTCTTAGTTTCTATCCTGGTTACAACAAGACAATCAGTTGGAGAGAATACCCCAATAACTCTGCTAAATATATCTGTGAGATCTTTAACATGTAGGTGCGCCAAGGTACAGTGAAGGGAGTCTGATGTAGAGCCCTGATCCAAAACGTCACCTCTCCATGTTCTCCAAAGATGCTAGACTTAGTTTGGACACAAAGAGCTGGAGTAACTCAGCGGGAAAGGCAGAGAGAAGACAGACTGTGCCTGAACACCTCTGTCGGTGGATCACCAGCTTCCTGACAGATAGGAAGCAGCAAGTGAGGCTGGGAAAGCACATCTGGGACCCGCAGACCCTCAGCATAGGAGCACCGCAAGGCTGCGTACTCTCCCCTCTCCTCTACTCTCCCTACACCAACGACTGCACCTCCACTGACTCCTCTGTCAAGCTTCTCAAGTTTGCGGATGACACAATCATCCAATTCGACGACCTCGAAAGGATCACCACGCATTTATCTCCTCCCGCCTCCATTACTGCGACTCCCTTTACACTGGCATCAGCCAATCTTCCCTGTCCCGCCTGCAACTGGTCCAAAACGCCGCAGCGAGACTCCTGACGGGCACCCGAACAAGGGACCACATCCCCCCGATCCTGGCCTCTCTCCACTGGCTCCCTGTGCCGTTCCGAATAAATGTCAAAATCCTCCTTTATGTCTGCAAAGCCCTTAACGGGCTCGCCCCCACCTACATCCAAAATCAGCTAACCCACCATTATACCTCCAGGTCCCTCAGATCGGCCGACCTGGGGTTACTGAGCATCCCGCGGTCTAGGCATAAGCTCAGGGGCGACCACGCTTTTGCGGTTGCAGCTCCTAGACTGTGGAACAACATCCCTCTTCCCATCAGAACTGCCCCCTCCATCGACTCCTTTAAGTCTAGACTTAAAACTTATTTCTGCTCACAAGCGTTTCTTGAGATCCTCTGAGGGAGCGCTGTATGTGTGTATTTATGTATGTATTGTTAGATCTATGTACCACTGTATGTAGCACGTTAGAACCTGCACTGATGTAAAGCACTTTGGTCAACGAGGGTTGTTTTTAAATGTGCTATAAATTGACTTGACTTGACTTGACAACCCTGATTGGACTGATCCAGGATGGGGTGGAATCTGCCTACAGACAGGAAGTGTCACAGCTGACATCCTGGTGCCATCGCAACAACCTGGAGCTCAATGCTCTTAAGACAGTGGAACTGATTGTAGACTTTAGGAGAGCCCGCCCTCCCCTCACCCCACTCACCATCAACAACGCCACAGTCACATCTGTGGAGTCTTTAAAGTTCCTGGGAACCATCATCTCCAAGGACCTTAAGTGGGGGGCGACCATCGACTCCACAGGCAAAAAGGCCCAACAGAGGATGTACTTCCTGCGGCAGCTGAGGAAGCACAATCTGCCACAGGCAATGACGGTCCAATTCTACAAGGCCATCATAGAGTCTGTCCTCACCTTCTCCATCATGGTCTGGTTTGGCTCAGCCACCAAGCACGACACCCGGAGGCTGCAGCGAATCGTCCGATCAGCAGAGAAGGTTATTGGCTGCAACCTTCCCTCCATTGATGAACTGTACACCGCAAGGGCCAGGAAGCGAGCGGGCAAGATCATCTCTGACCCCTCTCACCCTGGCCACAAACTCTTTGAATCACTTCCCTCTGGAAGGCGACTCCGGACTGTCAAAGCTGCCACAGCCAGACATAAAAACAGTTTTTATCCACGAGTAGTTGCTCTACTCAACAGCCAAAAATCTGTAGCCTCCTTTTGCTCTGGCATTTTATTTAATTCACATGTTTAATCGATAATGTTTAATTATTAATGTTTAATGTTTTATGTGTCATTCATAACTGTCACTGTATGTCATGTTGTCACTTGCAGGCGGAGGACCGAGGCAAATTCCTTGTATGTGAACACTTGGCCAATAAACCTATTCATTCATTCATTCATTCTTGAGTTTAGTTTAGTTTATTATCACGCAAGCTTTTGTTGTGTGCTAACCAGTCAGCGGAAAGATGAAACGTGATTGCAATCGAACCGCCCACAGATACAGGATAAACGTTTAGCGCAGGATAAAGTCCAGTTAAAGTCTGATTAAAGATAATACGCGAGTCCCGAATGAGGTAGAAAGTAGCTCAGGACCGCTCACGAGTTGGTGACAGGATGGTTCAGTTGTCTGATAAAAGTGGAGAAGAAACTGTCCCTGAATCTGGAGGTGTTCGTTTTCATGCTATTCCTTTTGCCGAATTATAGACAATAGACAACAGGTGCAGGAGTAGGCCATTCAGCCCTTCGAGCCAGCACCGCCATCCAATGTGATCATGGCTGATCATCCCCAATCAGTACCCCGTTCCTGCCTTCTCCCCATATCCCCTGACTACGCTATCTTTAAGAGCCCTATCTAGCTCTCTCTTGAAAGTATCCAGTGAACCGGCCTCCACCGCCCCCTGAGGCAGAGAATTCCACAGACTCACCACTCTCTGTGTGAGAATTGGAGAAGGGAGAAGTGGGAGTGACCGGGGGGTGAGACTGGTCCTTGATGATGCTGCTGAACTTGCAGAGGCAACGTGAGGTGTAGACGGAGCCATTGGAAGGGAGGTTGGTTTATGTGACGGACCGGGCTGCGCCCACAACTCTCTGCTGACCTTCCTCATTTCGCTTTTTCATCAAAGTCCTTCCCTCCATCCGAAGGCCAGAGCTGGAGATACAAAGAGATAACTACGCACAGCACAGCTCTGAAGAAGGGTCCTGCATCTCTTGCCTGATGGAGGAGGGAAGAGATGGAGAACTGGCCTGCTGAGTTACTCCAGTACCCTGTGTCTTCGCTTGTAAATCAGCATGTGCAGTTCCTCCTTTCCACAGTGAAAGATTTTGTTTTGCACGCTGCTCACGCAGGGCAGATACACCATAGATAAATAGTCAAGCCAAGTTCACCAGAGAGAGCAAATAGCATCTCAGGTTAACATCTTAAATGAGAGATAACCGCTCTCACTGCTAAGCACTCCCTCAGCAAAGCATTGGACATGTACCCCTCAAAGCTTTAGTGTCTGAAGAGAAACCTTCTCTACTCTCATGCCTGTGGCCCATTCATCTTTAGTTTAGTGTAGAGATACAGTGCGGAAAGTGCTGAGATCTTTGGTTTCCACCAACACCACAAAGACATATGCATTTGTTGGGTAATTGGCTTGGGTTTGTATACCTGGAATAAGTGTAAATTGTCCCTAGTGTGTGTAGGCTTGTGTCAATGTGAGGGGTTCGCTGGTCAGCACCGATCCAATGGGCCGAATGGCCTGTTTCCACGCTGAATCTCTAAACTAAACTCAACTAAAGCAACATCAGTCTGAAGCAAGGTCTCGACCCGAAACATCACCCATTCCTTCTCTCCAGAGATGCTGCCTGTCCCGCTGAGTTACTCCAGCATTTTGTGTCCACCTTTGAACTAAACTAACACTGTCGCACGCAAAAACACCGGGGACAATTTACAATTTTACCGAAGCCAATTAACCTACAAACCTGCGCGTCTTTGGAGTGCGGGAGGAAACCGGAGCTCCCGGAGAAAACCCACACAGGTCACGGGGAGGACGTGCAAAGTCTGTACGGACAGCGCCCGTAGTCGGGATCGAACCCGGGTCTCTGGCGCCGTGAGGCGGCAACTCTACCGCTGCTCCACCGTGCCGCCACCTATCCGTGTTCTCCACAGATGCTGCCTGACCCGCTGAGTTACTCCAGCACTCTGTGAAACGTCACCTATCCATGTTCTCCACAGATGCTGCCTGACCCGCTGAGTTACTCCAGCACTCTGTGAAACGTCACCTATCCGTGTTCTCCACAGATGCTGCCTGACCCGCTGAGTTACTCCAGCACTCTGTGAAACGTCACCTATCCATGTTCCCCACAGATGCTGCCTGACCCGCTGAGTTACTCCAGCACTCTGTGAAACGTCACCTATCCGTGTTCTCCACAGACGGGCAGCATCTCTGGAGAAAAGGAATAGGTGACGTCTCGGGTCGAGACCCTTACGGGTCTCAACCCGAAACGTCACCTATCCCTTTTCTCCAGAGATGTTATGTGACCCGCTGAGTTACTCCAGCACTCTGTGAAACGTCACCTATCCCTTTTCTCCAGAGATGTTATGTGACCCGCTGAGTTACTCCGGCACTCTGTGTCTTTTTTTTGGTGAACCATCATCTGCTGTTCCTTGTCTCTACATCTCCCTAAGATAATTATCAGCTGGTGAAGGGGGGGGGGGGGGGGGCAACTGAAAAGTTAGATTTCTTCCTCCTCGTCCCCCCCTCAAGAGCCAAACAAGAAGTTCTTTAAAACAAGAAGACAGACCTGGAATAATAAAAAATAGTGAGAGAAAAAACCCAAACCACTAATTATACATTGTGTAAGCTCAGTTCAGTTTGGTTAGACATTGCATATCATCACATAAAGATGGTTAAAACTATTCTAGGGATTTTAAATGTTTTCTAAAGAAAGATAATATTAAATATGATGGAATATTACATAAAGAGGTTTTGCTGGCATTGAAGGCAAGTGTGGGGTCGGCAAACCCAACAGAGCCCCAGTGGGGAAGTCACATTTAAAGATTTAGTGGTTGAAATTGTCTGGAAATATTTTGTTTTATGAAAAAATAAACAAACCTTCTCTCTCCCCCTCTGTGTGTGTGAGTGGCTTTACTTCCTGGTGCTGCAGCCGGGCCGTCCGCAGCCTCCCCCTGCACACAGCACAGGGCTCCTCACAAACGTTCCGCCCTCAGCACTGACTCTGCCTCACAGAGTTACTTTCCCCACCCTTCCACAAAGCACATGCTTCAGGACCTGGCAATCAAATGCTGGTTTTATGTCCTCCCATCTCTCATGAATCCCACTGCAATTGATACCAAGAAAACAAAGCAGATTCCATGTCCGTGGAGTTTAATTTATAGTCACATGCTCCGAGGTTCCCTTTACCCAAGGACGATAAACGGCCTGTCTCACTTGGCCGTCATCTAACCATATAACCAAATAACAATTACAGCACGGAAACAGGCCCTCTCGGCCATTTGTTTTCCCCTAGTCCCATCTACCTGCACTCAGACCATACCCCTCCATTCCCTTCCCGTCCATATACCTATCCACATATACCTATTTGCGCCTCATTTACGCGTCATAGGTAAAATAGGTCGATGCGCGTGGGTGACGCACGCATTGCGCACGGGGTGATGTGTGGAATCGCATGCGGTGGGGCGCGGTATATCGCACGGCGCTCGCCACCTGCGCGGCGTATCGCGTACGCACGCTGACGCATTGGCGTCGCACGCTGGCGTCCCGGCGTCTCACGTGTGTCGCGTGGTTACGTCACCGTGCGTAACCATGCGTCGCCGCGCGCCGCAGGGTATTCTAATGACGTCACGCGCGCCAGGCGGCATGATGACACGTGATGCATCACGACGCATCGACCTATTTTACATATGACACGTAAATGAGGCGCAAATGACGGCCAAGTGGGACAGGCCCTTAAGGGAAGGGAATATGTTACCACCCAACGCACACACTGCTACCGATGTTAAGTCGTTTAAAAAGGGGATTGAGCAACTCCTCAACTTGGTCAAAAAGGTCAGCTTCAAAATGTAATCACTACTCTGCTCACTCCGACTGCGCCAGATAACCACTGATGAGGTGTTTGCGCAGTAATCAACCAGAACCAGAACCAGTACAGTTATTTCCAGACAAAATATGTAGGAAGGAACTGCAGGTGCTGGTTTATACCGAAGATTATGCTGCCTGGAAATGCTAAGTTATCTATGCTGCTTGCAACTTCATTTTAGACCTAGAAACAGGGACACATATCCATAAAAGAAGGATCCCGACCTGCAACGTTACCTGTCCATGTACACTGCAGGTGCTGGTTTATACCAAAGATAGACACCTTTGGTATAAACCTGATAACTCACCGGGTCAGGGAGCATTTCTGGAGAAGATAGATTGGTGATTTCTTGGGTTGGGACCACTCTTCCAGGAAATTATCAGGCAACTGAACCATCCTACCACAACCAGAGAGCAGTCCTGAACTACTATCTACCTCATTGAAGACCCTTGGACAATCTTTAATCTGATTTTACTGACTTTATAATGCAGTAAATGTTATTCAAGTTATTCCCTTTATCCTGTATCTGTACACCGTGGATGGCTTGGTTGTAATCAATAGACAATAGGTGCAGGAGGAGGCCATTCGGCCCTTCGAGCCAGCACCGCCATCCAATGTGATCATGGCTGATCATCCCCAATCAGTGTCCCGTTCCTGCCTACTCCCCATATCCCCTGAATCCACTATTTTTAAGAGCCCTATCTAGCTCTCTCTTGAAAGCATCCAGGGAACCGGCCTCCACCGCCCTCTGAGGCAGAGAATTCCACAGACTCACCACTCTCTGTGAGAAAAAGTGTTTCCTCGTCTCCGTCCTAAATGGCTTACCCCTTATTCTTAAACTGTGGCCCCTGGTTCTGGACTCCCCCAACATCAGGAACATGTTTCCTGCCTCTAGCGTGTCCAAGCCCGTAATAATCAGTCTGTTTCAATGAGAACCCCACTCATCCTTCTAAACTCCAGAGTATACAAGCCCAGCTGCTCCATTCTCTCATGTGTTGTCTTTCCGCTGACTGGAAAGCATGCAACAAAAAGGTTTTCACTGTACCTCGGTACACGTGACAATAAACTAAACTCAAACTGACCTGAGGCCCCACAGCCCAACTGGGCCATGTCGACCAAGATCTAAGCTTAGTCCCACTTAGCTGTTCGTCCCATATGCTGCTAAACCTTTCCTCTAAATGTATATATGTCCTAAGTGTCGTGACAAATCTCCTCAAACATCTGAGGAAGTCGAGGTGTGGTGAGTTTTATTTGCGATTGCTTCAATGCCCTGGATTCAGGACAGATCTTAGAAACGTAGAAAATAGGTGCAGGAGGAGGCCATTCGGCCCTACGAGCCATTCAATGTGATCATGGCTGATCATCCACAATCAGTACCCCGTTCCTGCTTTCTCACCATATCCCTTGATTCCTTTAGCCCTAAGAGCTAAATCTAACTCTCTCTTGAACACACCCAGACAATTGGCCTCCACTGCCTTCTGTGGCAGAGAATTCCACCGATTCACAACTCTCTGGGTGAAAAAATTTAACCTCATCTCAGTCCTAAATGGCCTACCCCTTATTCTTAAAGTGTGTGACCCCCTGGTTCTGGACTTCCCCAATATGGGGAACATATTTCCTGCATCTAGCCTGTCCAATCCCTTAAGAATTGTACATGTTTCTATAAGATCTCCTCTCATCCTTCTAAATTCCAGTGAATGCACATCTTCATGGGTGTGTATGCCCAGGAACTTGAAGCTGTTGACTTCAAGCTGGGGCGGCTCGGTGGCACAGCGGTAGAGTCGCTGCCTTACATCGCCAGAGACCCAACTACGGGCGTTGTCCATCCGGAGTTTGCTCCTTCTCCCCGTGACATGCGTGGGTTTTCTCCGGGGGATCCGGTTTCCTTCCGCATTGCCGTGCGTCTTCGGGGTGAGGGAGGGAGCCGGGACACCCGGAGAAAACCCACGCGGTCACACGGAGAACACACACACACTCCGCACCCGAGGCCAGGATCGAACCCGGGTCTCTGGCGCTGTCAGGCAGCGACTCCACCTGCTGCGGCACTGAGCTGCCGGTACTTGCCAAGGAATGAGGCCAAAGCAGTGGTTAAATAAACGTGAGATCAAAATTCAGTTGTGTATAACACCTTTAATTATTTTATTTATACAATGAAAAGGCACTGTTTGGGAACTCTCTTTAATAACAAAAATTGGAAAGTTTAACAAAATTTAATTATCCTTTACATTGAGTACGACTTAGCCTAACACATCTCATGCAGCAGTTAATCTTTCCATTGTATACATTTTAAACAGTGTGAACATTTTTACTAACAATACTAAAAAATAAAACAATCCGATACAATATATATTTTTTAAATGCGGGATTGATCCCGTCGAGTCTGATACTCCTCTGTTTTGGATTTGCTCCAGTCCAAAGTCCCAGCGTGGTGCGTTCTTGCTTGTGCACCTCACCGCGAGACTCAGATGGTGCGGCCGCTGGGTATATTCGAGGCCGAAAGGCCTGTGGCAAAGATAGTGGGCTTTAGCCGTCGCCTGCTCGGCATCCCGCTGTAGGACTGCGACTGCAATTTCAAAGCCGAAAGTTGTCTGGGCTTCCGCATCTCAGGCATGCTCCTAGTTCTGGTTCAAGAAGCAAGGAGAAAATAGATAAATATTATAAGTTGTCGGTTAAGACTGAGACGGGTCGGCTGTATAAGAAGGAACTGCGGATGCTGGAAAAATCGAAGGTAGACAAAAATGCTGGAGAAACTCGGCGGGTGAGGCAGCATCTATGGAGCGAAGGGATAGGTGAGCGTTCCTGTCCTGGGCCGAGCTGTTCCCAAACCAGATTGAGATGTTGCCGGACAGGATGCTCTCGACAGCCCCAGAGTAGAAGCACTGAAGGATCCATCAGTCTGAAGAAGGGTCTCGACCCGTAACGTCACCTATTCCTTCGCTCCATAGATGCTGCCCCACCTGCTGAGTTTCTCCAGCATTTTTGCCTACCAGGCCAGCTGTATTATCATTTAAAGATAGTATTGTTTCATAGGGCTGAATAGCCTACTGCAGTTGGTACAAACCTGCACGTCTTTGGAGCATGGGAGGAAACCAGAAGACCCGGGGAAAACCCTCACAGGTCACGGGTAGAACGTACAGACAGCACCCTTAGTCAGGATCGAACCCCGGTCTCTGGTGCAGTAAGGGAGCAACTCTACCGCTGTGCCACCATGCCACCCTAACGACCAAGGAGGTAGTTGGGGCAGGTAATATCGTAACACTTAAGACACATTTGGACTGGTGCATGGATGGCAGAGGGTTATGGGACCTGCTAGTCTGGATGGGACATCAGTCTATGAACAGCAGTAAGCATGCAGGTACAGCAGGCAGTGAAGAAAGCGAATGGCATGTTGGCCTTTATAACAAGAGTAATCGAATATAGGAGCAAAGAGGTCCTTCTGCAGTTGTACAGAGCCCTCGTGAGACCACACCTGGGGTATTGTGTGCAGTTTTGATCCCCTAATTTGAGGAAGGACATTCTTGCTATTGAGGGAGCGCTGCGTAGGTTTACAAGGTTAATTCCCGGGATGGCGGGACTGTCATATGCTGAGAGAATGGAGCAGCTGGGCTTGTACACTCTGGAGTTGAGAAGGATGAGAGGATCTCATTGAAACATATAAGATTGTTAAGGGTTTGGATACGCTAGAGGCAGGAAACATGTTCCCAATGTTGGGGGAGTCCAGAACCAGGGGCCACAGTTTAAGAATAAACGGTAAGCCATTTAGAACGGAGATGAGGAAACACTTTTTCACACAGAGAGTTGTGAGTCCGTGGAATTCTCTGCCTCAGAGGGAGATGGAGGCCGGTTCTCTGGATACTTTCAAGAGATAGGGCTCTTAAAGATAGCGGAGTCAGGGGATATGGGGAGAAGGCAGGAACGGGGTACTGATTGGGGATGATCAGCCATGATCACAGTGAATGGCGATGCTGGCTGCAAGGGCCGAATGGCCTACTCCTGCACCTATTGTCTATTGTCTATTATATAAATCAGTACTGGAAATAGATGACCTCGGGAAGTGTGGAGTACATGATGGCTCATTGTTGGCTGGCGAAGGTGTGATAATGAGAGGAAGCAAAACAGTCGGGCTGGTAGGACAACTAGGGTGTGGGAGGGGGGAGAGGGAGAGAGGGGAGAGAGAGAGGGAGGAGAGGGGGAGAGAGAGGGGAGATAGGGGGAGAGAAGAGAGGGAAAGGAGAGAGAGAGGGAAGCAGAGAGGAGTGAGGGGAGAGGGGAAGAGAGGAAGGAGAGAAGGAGAGAGAGGGGTAGAGAGGGGGAGAGGGGAGAGGGGAGAGGGGTGAGGTGAGAGCTGGGGAGGAGAGGGGAGAGTGGGGAGAGAGAAGGGAGTGGGAGGGGAGAGAGGGGATAGAGGGGGAGAGAGAGGGGAGGAGAGGGGAGAGAGGGGGGAGAGGGGAGGAGGGAGAGGGGAGGAGAGGGGAGGAGAGGGGAGGAGAGGGGAGGAGTGGGGAGAGAGGGGAGAGAGAGGAGGAGAGAGGGGGAGGTGAGGGGAGCGAGTGGAGGAGGGAATGCAGGAGGCACTTGAAATTAGAGAGATCAACGTTAATACCGTCGGGCGGTAAGCTGCACAAGCGAATTATGAGGCGCTGTTCCTCCAATTTACGCTGGGCCTCACTTCCCATTCCAATACTGACCTCTCTGCCTGAGGCCTCCTCCACCGACAGCGTAAGTGTTCAATGTAAGCTGTCTCTTTGACTAGCGGGATGGCACTATTTGGGAAGCATCTCCACAGAAGCCTGGGCATGGTTGTTCCAGTGCAGGCTTCAATTATTGGTAAAGGCATTGAAGGAGTTAAGGATCGTGCAGGGCTACTTTGTTCCGAACGCAGTCAAACTTCTCGAGTGGACTTGGAGCTACTCCCATCGACAAGTTGGGAGCAAATCAAGAATACCACAGAGATTGTGCCTTGTAAGGGCCTTGTAAGGTAAGATTGTTAAGGGGCTTGGACACATTTTCCCGATGTTGGGGGAGTCCAGAACCAGGGGCCACACAGTTTAAGAATAAGGGGTAAGCCATTTAGAACGGAGACGAGGAAACACTTTTTCCTCGCAGAGAGTTGTGAGTCTGTGGAATTCCCTGCCTCAGAGGGCGGTGGAGGCCGGTTCTCTGGATGCTTTCAAGAGAGAGCTAGATAGGGCTCTTAACGATAGCGGAGTCAGGGGATATGGGGAGAAGGCAGGAACGGGGCACTGATTGGGGATGATCAGCCATGATCACATTGAATAGCAGTGCTGCCTCGAAGGGCTGAATGGCCTACTCCTGCACCTATTGTCTATTGTAAATATGGGAAGGATGCCGGGGATGACTGGGTTAACACATGATGGTAACAGCACTGGGCCTGTACTCGCTGCAGTTTAGAAGGATGAGGAAGGGGGGGGGGGGGTGGGGGGGGGGGGGGGGGGGACACCTCATTGAAACTTACCAAATAGTGAAAGGCCTGGATAGAGTGGATGTGGAGAGGATGTTTCCACTGGTGGGAGAGTCTACGACGACAGGTCACAGCCTCAGAATAAAAGGACGTACGTTTCGAAAGGAGATGAGGAGGGATTTCTTTAGTCAGAGGGTGGGGATAAAACACAGGGGAATGAGGCTGAGAGGGGAAGATATATCAGCCATGATTGAATGACATCGTAGTGTCAGTGGGCTGAAGGATCGACTTCTGCTCCTTTGACTTATGAACTTTCCATTTGAGTCACTCTCCCTCAGAATTTGTTTTAAATTCCTTTAGATTTGTTTGAGTATTTCTATTGCTGGTCCAGTTGTCTTATCAGTTCAGTTCAGTTTTGAGTTCAGTTTAGTTTATTGAAGAACTTCCGTTTGGTGCTGTCCAGTCCGCAGAAAGGCAATACATGATTACAATCGAGCCATTTACCGTGTACAGATACATGACAAGGGAATAACGTTTAGTGCAAGGTAAAGCCAGCTAAGCCCGATGAAGGATGATCCAAGGGGCACCAATGAGGTGGATCGTAGTTCAGCACTGCTCTCTGGTAGTGGTAGGATGGTTCCGTTGCCTGATAACAGCCGGGAAGAAACTATCCCTGAAACTGGAGATGAGTGTTTTCACACTTCTATACCTTTTGCCTGGTGGGAGAGGGGAGAAGAGGGAGTGACCGGGGGTGAGACTGCTCCTTGATGATGCTGCTGGCCTTGCCGAGGCAGCGTGAGGCATACATGGAATCAATGGAAGGGAAGTTAGTTTGTGTGACGGTCTGGGCTGCGTCTACAATTCGCTGCAATTTCTTGCGGTCTTGGATGGAGTTGTTCCCAAACCAAGCTGTGATGCATCCTGATAAAATGCTTTCCATGGCGCATCTGTAGAAGTTGGTGAGAGTTGTAGGGGACACGCCAAACATCCTAAACCTTCTAAGGAAGTGGAGGCGTTGGTGTGCTCTCTTGGCCGTTGCTTCAATATGGGTGGTCCAGGAGCAGTTGTTGCTGATTTTGACTCCGAGGAATCTGAAGATTTTCAACCATCTCTACTTTGGCACCGTCAAGGCAGGCTGGGGTACGAGCACCGCATTGTTTCCTGACGTCGATCACTATCTCCTTTGTCTTGCTGACAATTGAGAGGAAGGTCGTTGTCTTGACACCAGGACACGAGGTTCTCAATCTTCTTCCGATTATTTGAAAGTTGATGTCTTGAATATCGACAATGGATTCAGAAGGAGATTCCTGGTATGGCGGGACTGTCATATGAGGAAAGATTGAAAAGACTAGGCTCGTATTCACTGGAGCTTAGAAAGATGATCTTATAGAAACATATAAAATTATAAAAGGACTGGACAAGCTATATGCAGGAAAAATGTTCCCAATGCTGGGCGAGTCCTGAACCAGGGGCCACAGTCTTAGAATAAAGGGGAGGCCATTTAAGACTGAGGTGAGAAAATACTTTTTCACCCAGAGAGTTGTGAATTTGTGGAATTCCCTGCCACAGTGGAGGCCAAGTCACTGGATGGATTTAAGAGAGTTAGATAGAGCTCTAGGGGCTGGTGGAATCAAGGGATATGGGGAGAAGGCAGGCACGGGTTATTGATTGGGGACGATCAGCCATGATCGCAATGAATGGCGGTGCTGGCTCGAAGGGCTGTATCGCCTCCTCCTGCACCTATTTTCTATGTTTCTAAAAGGAAATTATGAACCTCTTCCGGAGACTGGATAGCACGCAACAATAGCTTTTCACTGTACCTCGGTACACGTAACAATAAACTAAACTGACCTGGCATTGCCTGGCATGTGGGGGGAATTAATACAACTTACCATTTATCATGGTCGACACAAAATGCTGGAGTAACTCATATTTCGCTTGTAGACAGAAATTCCTGGAGAAACACATTGAGTGAGGCAGCATCTATGGAGAGAAGGAATGGGAGACGTTTCGGGTCGAGACCCTTCTTCAGACAGGTGTCAGGAGAGGGGGTGGGACAAAGATAGAATGTAGTCGGAGACAGTCAGACTGATGGGAGAACTGGGAAGGGGGAGGGGATGGAGAGAGAGAAAGCAAGGGCTATCTGAAGTTAGAGAAGTCAATGTTCACACCGCTGGGGTGTAAACTACCCAAGCGCAATATGTCTCGACCCGAAACGTCACCTATTCCTTCGCTCCATAGATGCTGCCTCACTCAATGAGTTTCACCAGGAATTTTTGTCTACAAGCGAAATATGAGGTGCTGTTCCTCCAATTTTCACTGGGCCTCACTCTTACAATGGAGGAGGCCCAGGACAGAAAGGTCAGCTTGGGAATGGGAGGGGGGAGTTGAAGTGCTGAGCAACGGGGAGATCAGGTAGGTTAAGACGGACTGAGCAGAGGTCCATATTATCATCCCCTGTATTATGGTTTCTCAGGGCTGGCTTTATAAAACCAGGGACTGTCTCATTGTTTGACATGAACAGAACGGAGCAGTAAAATGGCGAGTCAAGGAACGACAGATGCTGGAATCTAGAGCTGGAGGCAGGAGCACCTCAATGAGTCAGGCAGCATCTGTAGAGAGAATGGATAGGTAACATTTCAGAGGTCGGGACCCTTCTTCAGCACTGTGCAGTGTGCAACTATCTGCATGTACCTCCACCTCTTGCCTGAGGATGGAGGTAAGGACTCTGATGAAAACAGGGAACGGGTTCTGAGGAAGTTCAGCAGAAAATTGCAGAAGAGTTGTGGATGCAGCCCAGACCATCACACAAACCGACCTCCCTTCCGTTGACTCCATCTCAGCAAGGCCAGCAGCATCATCAAGGGCGAGTCGCACCCAGGCCACTCCTTCTTCTTCCCTCTCCCATTGTGCAAGAGGTACGGAAGTGTGAAAACGCACACCTCCAGATTCAGGGACAGTTTCTTCCCAGCTGTTATCAGGCAACTGAACCATCGTACCATCAACTCTAGAGCGATCCTGAACTGCTATCCATCTCATTGATGACCCTCAGACTGTCAGACAAGGGGATGGACAGGATAGATGCAGGAAGATTGTTCCCGATGTTGGGGAAGTCCAGAACAAGGGGTCACAGTTTAAGGATAAGGGGGAAGTCTTTTAGGACCGAGATGAGAAAATCATTTTTCACACAGAGAGTGGTGAATCTGTGGAATTCTCTGCCACAGAAGGTAGTTGAGGCCAGTTCATTGGCTATATTTAAGAGGGAGTTAGGGTTTACCATGCACTAACCATTATTAGCATTATTCCTTTTATAATGTATATTGTATGTTCCTTTATATATATCCACACTGTGGACGGCTCGATTGTAATCATGTACCCTCTTTCCGCTGACTGGTTAGCAAGCAACAAAAGCTTTTCACTGTACCTTGGTACACGTGGCAATAAATATACTCATCTTCAGCAGCAAAATCCTGGAAATGAGCTGCTCTGTTTCCTGTGGAGTTGCTTCTATAGAGACGCTTTGCTTGCTCCTGAACCATGTTGAGTGTGTTGGGCCTGTGGGCAGCCAGTGAAGATCGTTCTATTTGATTCCCATTTACTTTAATTGTACTTGGACCAAGCCACACTTGGCCAAACCGCCGTCTTAACGATTCGTCTACTGAATTTGTCTCCTTTGACCCATGCTTCAAACCGCAGTCTGGGCCTGAAGGATTCTGGAGGACGCCAGATCACCGGAGGACAAGAGTTTGGTGAGGAACTGATGCTTGGTGATACAATTGACGCCACTTTCAATCTACCTTATTGTGGACTGAGAGTTATGGGCCTGTCCCACATAGGCGACTACAGGCGACTTTCCGCAAAATTTCCAACACGTTGAAAAATTTTTGGTGGCAGTGAAGACAATTTTTGCTGTCGTAGGTTGACATAGATGTTGTCGTAGGTTGTCGTCAGGTGTCGTAGGTGAATTCCATTAAAACTAGGCCTAAAGAGTTGCCTAAGTGGGACAGGCCCATAAAGGACTTGTTCATCAATTGCATTTTAGTCACAATGGGAATCTTTGGTACTAAACGGGTAACAGTGGGATAAAGAGTGAGTGTTTTACTTACGCAAGTTTCTCTTTAGTAAAGCACAGAGTGCTGGGGAGCACAGTGGGTCAGGCAGCATCTGTGGAGGGAATGGACAGGCGACGTTTTCGGGTCGGGGCACATCTACAGACTGATTCTAGCAGGGGGTAGAAAGCTGATGAAGAGCTCGTAGCAGAGTAAACTGGCGAGTGCTAGGTAGAAGCCGCAAAGAACTGTAGAGACTAGAATCTTGCATTGAATACACAGTGCTGTAATGACTTAGTGGGTCAGGCAGCATCTCTGGAGGAAGTTTCTGGTCAGGACACTTCTTCGGATAGATGGATGCAGGCGAGGGGGAGCTTGGTTGGCAGATGGGTAGAGTGAGTGACAAAGGCAAGAGATGAAATGGAGGCAAAGGGATATCAGATATGCAGGAAACATGTTCCCGATGTTGGGGGAGTCCAGAACCAGGGGCCGCAGATTAAGAATAAGGGGTAATTTAGAACGGAGACGAGGAAACACTTTGTTGTGAGTCTGTGGAATTATCTGCCTCAGAGGGCAGTGGAGGCCGGTTCTCCGGATGCTTTCAAGAGAGAGCTAGATAGGGCTCTTAAAAATAGCGGAGTCAGGGGATATGGGGAGAAGGCAGGAACGGGGTACTGATTGGGGATGATCAGCCATGATCACATTGAATGGAGGTGCTGGCTGCAAGGGCCGAACAGCCTACTCCTGCACCAGTTGTCTATTGTATAAATCAGGACTGGAAATAGATGACCTCGGGAAATAGATGACTGTTGCCTTGTAGAAAGAAATGCACGTTTAACACCTCGGTCGATGAGATTGGCTCCAATTGGAGGGCCAACACAAGAGGGTTGGGCCAAATGGCCTTTTTTCTAACCTGCAATGTTTGTGGTTCTGTTGGTTGCATTCTTATTTCTTATTATAAATATCTTATCGGAGGCTGTAAACACTAAAGCGATGTCACTTCTGAGGTACTAACTTCACTTACTTCAGATGGTCGTGCTGTGGGTCGCTCGCTGAAATCTTGGATGCACTAATTTCAGCATCCTGTGTACTAAATTCAGAGAAAGCTAAAGATTACTATCAGATTTAATTAAGCTATATCAGGTTAATCCTCAGAAGGTTGAGCATTGGACTGTGCCATTGAGCTTAAGTCTGTCCACAACCTGTTCACAGTCTGAGCAGCTGTGGGAGGAAAGCCATTGACATCAGCATTCCTGACCTAAAAAAAAAAACAATGGGAGAATGAGGATCTGCCCGGGATTTTCACTGAGGGCTGTTGGGCTATTACCGAGGATTAACTACTGTATCTGTGAAAAGGAGTGAAGATTGATTAAAATCATTATCCGCACGAGGAGACTTGAGCAAAGTTTTATCCAAAGCTGCGCGGAACGCCACAGGGTTGGAGGTTTGGAGGGTCTCTGATAGACTGCGATGGACTTCAAATTGTGGGACTGTGTTGGCTGCTTTGTGGCTTTGAGTTGCCCCTAGGTAAGAGAGAATGGAAAGGTAGCTGGAGAGGTTCTGATTGTCAGTGGAGCTAACCCTGTACTCTTTGCCTGAGACAGGTCAGGAAGACACGGTTTGGATTCCCCACCTCTCGGTCGCGCGGGGTTAATCAACTCCTCCGAGATCGCAAGGCAGAAGATTCGCACATTTTAGAGTCGCTTTGCGGAAGCAACGAACTGCACATGCTGGTTAATACACAAAAGGACACAAAATGCTGGAATAACTCAGCAGGCCAGGCAGTATCGCTGGACAGAACACGGACAGGCGACATTTCGGTTTCAGACCGAAGAAGGGTCTTGACCCGAAACGTTGCCGATCCATTTTCTCCAGAGATGGCTGGCTGACCCGCTGGGTTACTCCAAGCACATTAGGAGTCCTTAGGAGTTGTTTCATTTTGTAGCGTTTTACTGATTTCAAGCGTGTTTGCATCTCCACCTGATAAACTTGTACCTCCGTTTAACTGGATTCAACCAAAAAGCTTAATTTGAAAATTAATATTTGATCTTACTTTTGTTGAGCTTGTAAAGAAGGGAAAGACTGATCACGTTACACCAGCGGGATCAGTGATCACGTTTGAACGTGTGGCCATTAGAAGAAAGCAAATTCAAGTGAAAAATAGGCAGCAAACTATCAGAGTTCCTCAGGTTGCAAAGAACGCTGAAATGCTTGAAAGGTCAACGAACAAAATGGAAACTGCGTGGAGGAATATTAAATCGATTAAATGGGACAATGTCCAAAAAACAAAAAGCGTTGCGAGGGAAGAAACTGGAAGAGATTAAGGTTCATTAGGGAGAAAGATTTTAAAACAAGGGAAAAGATGGGAAGGTATTGAAGAAGCAGTCAATGGTAGAGTAAAAAGTGTCCTACCAACGTTCACTGCTTTAGGCAATGCTCAGAGGTACTGGAGGATTCGCAGTGCCAGTCTCCTTTACCCCATCTTTAGGTCCACTCCTACAGAGGAGAAAATCGGGGATATTTCTTTTTAAAAATATCAGTTTATATGTTGCAATGCAAATCCGACCCGTGTGCAAAATCCGTCATACTCTTAACATATCACACCATTCTGAAAACTCCGCCACTGTAGTAAATGCTTCCCTGGTACGAAAAGCTGGCAGCAAAAATGGAAATGGCGGTTTTATGGATCAACCGGGCAATGACAGAACTCAATAGCGACAGGAGGAGCAGGAGAAACCGCCTCTAACCTCTCAAACCGTCTTCTATCCCTTTCACCCTGATCTGCCAGATGGCCACTGAAGATCTTTCTCCATCATTAATATCTTCGCCATGGTTCAATGGTGTCTAATTTCTTTGCAGCAACCAGCCAACACTGCTCTCTATCTTTCATCTATCCTTTCCTGTAGATTTGCTATTGCATGCTTTGTTAGTAGTGTTTGTTAGTTGTAGCCCGTGTTTTATAATAGTAAGAACCTGCCTATGTCAGGCAGTAGATGTAGCAGCTCGGAGCTGAAATGTACTGTAGATCCTATGCCATAAGTGCTTTAATAAAAATGTGCTGTATCTTAACATGTGGTTGAGTCAGTTTCGTTACATGGTGTCGGAAGTGGGATTGATACAGATGCGAATTACACTTTCCAAAGAGATGATAAGGGTGCTTAGGAGGCTTTTACATAATTTTACACATGGATACGCAAGGAATAGAGGATATGGATCACGTGCAGGCAGATGGAATCAGTTTATCCTGCATTATGCTCAGCTTAGATACTGGGGGCTGTAGGACCAGTTCTTGTGCTGCACTTTTCATCAGTTATAGGAACAGAAATAGGCCATTCAGCCCATTAAGTCTACTCCGCCATTCAATCATGGCTGATCCATCTTCTCCTCTCAACCCCATTCTCCTGCCTTCTCCCCATAAACCCTGACACCCGTACTAATCAAGAATCTGTCTATCTCTGCCATATAAATATCCACTGACTTGGCCTCCACAGCCTTCTGTGGCAATGAATTCCACAGATTCACCACCGTCTGACTAAAGAAATTCCTCCTCATCTCCCTAAACGGACGTCCTTTTATTCAGAGGCTGTGACCTCTGCTCCTACACTCTCCCACTCGTGGAAACATCCCCTCCACATCCGGGCCTTTCACTTTTCGACTGTCCAACTGCTTATTATGTGAGTGTGACTTCTGGTATTAGACACCCTAGCCGGGCGAAATATCTTCCCTGTCAAGCTCTGTAAGAATAATATCAATTAATAATAACACCATAATCAATAATCAATAATATCAATATTTATTTCCTAAATCAGACCTAGATCGCGGCTTTTTGCTCCTCCAGCTTTCCTCTCTTGCTTTCTCCCGTCCTGTTAATCTCCGGCCTCCCCTGACTATTGATCGTCTCAACCTTAGCTACACGCTGTCGATCCTTGCTCCCTTCGAATTGTGCACGGGGGGCCCTTATACTGGTGCTTTTCCATCCAGCAATTGGTTCAACTACCCTTTGGTCAGCCACTGGCCTGAAACGGGGAGAAAGACATATTGAAGCCATTCCATTAAATGTGCAGGTCTCTTAAAGCCACTTTATCCCTGGTGATCTAACAATTTGTCGCTGTGTGGGAAATGTAATGCAAAGTATTGTAGTCCTGGAGTTTCCATAAGAGAAACTATAACAACATGAAACCAAAGCAACTAATTCCACTGCTTCACGCGACAGTTAAGGGCCTGTCCCACTGTACGAGGTAATTCAAGAGCTCGCCCGAGTTTAAAAAAAAATCGAACTCGTGGTAAGTACATAGAATGTACGTAGCAGCTAGGTTGGAGCTCGTGACGCTAACGGCAGGTACTCGGGAAACGCGGTAACTTGTGAAGATTTTTCAGCACTGTGAAAAATGTCCACGAGAGCCCCCGAGTACCTACGAACGGCCATTACCGTAATTCTCCGAGTTCGAATCCGGGGAAACTCGGGAGAAACTCTTGAATTAACACGTACAGTGGGACAGGCCCTTTAGTGAACAAACCTTAACACAAAATTTGATAAAAAGCATATTAGTGCACAGTTGGTTTCAAGGATAGTATCAAAGGTGGAAAGAGGTCAAGGCCGAGGGGTTCCTTAATGAGGGAGTTTCAAGGGCTGGAACCGAGACAGCTGAAGGAAATGGTGATTAAAAACCAGAGAAACTCAAAAAGGCAAGAACAGAGGAAATTCACAGATCTCGGAGCATCGAGGATGTAACAGAGGTAGGGAGGGGTGAAAACATGTTAGGATTCGAGAGCGAGGACGGGAAATTCAAAATGAGTTATTGCCACAGGTCAACAAGCCAAGGGTGTTAGCTGAACACAACGCTGGATGTTATGAGTAGGAAGGAACTGCAGATGCTGGTTTAAACCGAAGATAGACACAAAAAGCTGGAGTAACTCAGCAGGACAGACAACACCTCTGGAGAGAAAGAAGTGGCGTTTCGGGTCGAGACCCTTCTTCAGACTGAGAGGCAGGGGAAAAGGAAATGAGAGATATTATGACATGGTTAGCGGAGCTTCAGACGAGCTTAAATTAATGGAGCGACAAAAACACTGGCAGGAAAAATTGAACAAGAGGTTTAAGCAAAGGATGAACATTTTAGAAAATGAGAGTGTTATCAGAGAAGGGCAATGTTAAGGACCTAGATCCACGTAGAATTAATGATTGGCCAAGTAAATGTCGTCAAGAATGTTTAATTGTCATATAGACTGGGACAGGAACAGGGATAGCCTTACTTGCTGCAGCTTTGCAGACACATTAACGCAACAGCACAACAAACATGTTTAGTACCAGACGATGTCGCATTTAACAAGGGAGGACGCCGTTACTCATAAGGAGGAGCCCATGTCTCCCGAAAGTGGAGACACAGTTGGATAGGATAGTGAAAAACACCCAGGTGGTTCTGCTATTAACACGTTTCCATGGCACAATCTGTCATAATAACAAAATGATAAGTTAAGGGCATGTCCCACTTGGGCGATGTTTTTAGGCGACTACTGTGGTGACACATGGTCGCCGGAATAGTCTCCTCAGTCGCCCAAAGAGTCGTAGCGTCTTTCTGGTCGCCGCTGGATTTTCAACATGTTGAAAAATCTTCGGAGACAGTCGGCGACCGTGGGTTTGACGCCAATGAGCGTCGCTTGACTTCTCCTGACGTAGGTGCTGTCGTAGGTTGTCGCCAGGTGACATAGTTTGTCGCCAGGTGCTGACTTTGTTTTTTTTTTGTTTTTAAAGTAATGAATCTATTTCAAATTTTATGTCGGGGGGGTGGGGGGGTCCAGTCGCCGTTTTTTTCGGCGACCTGCTACGAATATGACAGACAAACGTGCTGGAGAAACTCAGCGACAGTGTCTATGGAGCGAAGGAAATAGGCAACGTTTCGGGCAGAAACCCTTCTTCAGGCAGTCGCTAGCAGTCGCCTAAAAAGTAGCCTAAGTGTGACAGGCCCTTAAAGGAACATGACTTGATTTACGTGAACCAAACTGGTTACAATGCTATTTCGGATCAGGAGCTGCAGAACCACTTAAAAATGTAAACTGGCAAGCAGGAGAATAGCAGTCTTGAGAAAAAAAAGTTTACATGCAACTTCCCTGGAATAATCAGACACCATTGTCTATTAAGAACACCACAGCGACTTCAACAGTTGGTGACCATTGCAGTTCACAAGCAGTCGCTTCTACGTCCACTTGTGCAATGATCCTCTGTTAGAAAATGTAACGTTAAGTCTTGAGTAATTTTAATGTGCAGTAATAAAAATAAACTTATTGTCATTGAAAAGACTTCTATTTATAAAATCCTGTGGGAATTAGAGACCTGTGAACTATCTTTGAGGGCCTGTCCCACTTAAGCGATTTTTTTTCGGCACCCGTCTTGCCGGCACCCGTCGCCGAAAATTTTCAGCACGTTGAAAATCCAGTGGCGACCGGAAAAAGGTACGGCTCTTTGGGCGACTGCTCACCGGCAAACAGGCGTCACCCCGCGACAAGCTTGTTTGGCGGTGAGCAGTCGCCCAAAGAGTCGTGCGCCTTTTTCCGGTCGCCGCTGGATTTTCGGCAACCTGCTGCGACTATGCTGCGGGTGCCGGCAGGTCGGCAAAATAAATCGCTTTAAGTGGGACAGGCCCATACATCAGGCTTTATCCGACTTTGTAGAAATAAAGAACTGCAGATGCTGGTTTATGCCGAAGATAGACACAAAGGGCTGCAGTAAAGTCGGCGGGTTAGGTAGGAAAAGGACGGGTGACATTCGGGTCCAGACCCTTCTTCACCCCAATTGTCCTGGTCACACAAATTTCTCTAGTGTAAAGGTTCTTGAGAACGCACTTAGCAACAGAACTACCTGTGTTTTGTAACAAGCAAACATAGACAATGCTCAATGACATTGTTAAATGGAATGGAACTTACAACCGCTGATCGCCCCGCATCAAACACTATCCTAGACTCACTGGGGACAATCTACATTTATACCAGGTCACGTACAAACTCCGCACTGACAGCACCCGCAGTCGGGATCGAACCCGGGTCTCTGGTGCTGAAAGCGTGTAAGGCAGCAACTCTACCGCTGCGCCACTGTAGCGCCCAGTTCTAGGTGAGTTTCCAAGGAGCTAGAGTAACAGAACCATCGGAAGTCATAATGCACTAATTGGAGGATCACAAAGTTACCCTAGTTATGTAATGCCAATCCTTCAGTGGCCCAGTCACATGACATTCTCACCTGGAAGCAAACCAGGTGAAAGAAATGCAGGCATCTAAGATAAGGTGAAGCATTTGGACACTTTGATGGGAGAGGTTCAGAGGGAATGTGTATGAAGGAACTGCAGATGCTCATTTACACCGAAGATAAGACACAAAATGCTGGACGACATGACTCAGTGGATCAGGCAGCATCTCTCGAGAAAAGGAACAGGAGTCCGATGAAGGGTCTCGACCCAAAACGTCAGCTCTATCTTTTCTCCTGAGATTCTGCCTGACCCGCTGAGTTACTCCAGCATTTTGTGTCAATCCAAGGTTTCGAGGGATATGGGCCAAATGCAGGCTGGTATAATGGGACATTTTGGTCGGCATGGGCAAGTTGGGCTGAAGGGCCTGCTTCCGCGCTTTGTGACTCGATGACTTGGGAGTCTGGATGTGATTTACCCCTCGGCCCTTAAAGTATTAAGGGTCACGAGAATTGCATTAACCTTCATTTGAGATCTGCCTCACTAACCAAACATATTTAATTCTTGCAGATAAATCAAATTACTTGAAGGATCTCGTGTTATGCCTGCTGAATAAATGATGTCTCGGAAAAGTTAGGATCTACAGAGGAAAAGTAAAAATGAAAGATAATTCATTGTTAACAACCTGCAAAGCATCAGATTGTGAAACACAAGGAACTGCAGATGCTGGTTTACAAAAAGAGGCACAAAGTACTGGAGTAACTCATTGGGACAGGCAACAAGATTAGGTGATGTTTCACGGCAGGACTATTCTTCAGACTCTGAACGATCCCAATCTGATGAAGGGTCAGACACTGAAGAACGGTCCCGACCCCAAAAAAGTCACCTATCCATGTTTAGATTCATGGAGTGATACAGCGAGGAAACAGACCATTCGACCCAACTTGCCCACATCGGCCAACATGTCCCATCTACTCTAGTCCCACCCGTTGGGCCAATATCCCTCCAAACCTGACCTATCCATGTACCCATGATCGCATTGAATGGCGGTGCTGGCTCGAAGGGCCGAATGGCCTACTCCTGCACCTATTGTCTATTGTCTACCCATCTAACTGTTTCTTAAACGTTGCGATAGACCCTGCCTCAACGAACTCCTCTGGAAGCTCATTCCACACACCCACCACCCTTTGTGTGAAAAAGTTACCCCTCGGATTCCTCATAAATCTTTCTCCATTCACCTTAAACCTAGGTACTCTGGTTCCCAATCCACTTACTCTGGGCGAGAGACTCGGTACGAATATGCGGTCTATTCCTCTCATGATTTTATATACCTCTATAAGAGAGACGCTGCCTGACTGTTAAGTTACTTGAGCACTTTGCTTCCTTTTACTTAAGCATCAGCTAGTATTAGGAGCGCAGGTAGACAAAAATGCTGGGGAAACTCAGCAGGTGAGGCAGCATCTACGGAGTGAAGGAATAGGTGACTATTCGGGTCGAGACCCTTCTTCAGACTGGCCTAGAGTACATGAACAGTTACGGGATCCAACGTCCATTCTGTTGGGGGAGTCCAGAACCAGGGGCCACAGTTTAAGAATAAGGAGTAAGCCATTTAGAACGGAGACGAGGAAACGCTTTTTCTCACAGAGAGTTGTGAGTCTGTGGAATTCTCTGCCTCAGAGGGCGGTGGAGGCAGGTTCTCTGGATGCTTTCAAGAGAGAACTAGATAGGGCTCTTAAAGATAGCGGAGTCAGGGGATATGGGGAGAAGGCAGGAACGGGGTACTGATTGGGGATGATCAGCCATGATCACATTGAATGGCGGTGCTGGCTCGAAGGGCAGAATGGCCCAGTCCGGCACCTATTGTCTATTGTTGCAGAAGAAACAGTAGTGATATTGGACTCAGAGCATCCTACCACGGAAGAATAGTCACCAACCCTGGCAGCAATGCATGGCTGAGATTCAATGGCTGACTTATTCTTCTCAGAAGCTAGTCTAGCACTAGGCATGATGGCCAAATGCTTCCGTGCTGTCATTTCTGTAATTCCGTGAAACATAACATGCGCAAATGATACATATTGTATAGAAATGTTTTTTTATTGTGAAGGAACATCACTTACTCGGGAGAGGCATGGTCCACTTCATCCTTAACCAATGTAATCTCATGTGTACTCAAAGGCTCCAGACTGTTCCTAAATTCAAAATAGAAGATGCCAATTTTAGTTGAGTTTAGTCTAGTTTAGAGGTACAACGCGGAAACAGGCCCTTCGGCCCATCGAGTCCGAGCCGACCAGCGATCCCCACACGCTAATCCTATCCTACACACACTAGGGACAATTCTTTGGCGTGTGGGAGGGAACCGGAGCGCCCGGTGAAAACCCACGTAGCTCACGGGAAGAACGTGCAAACTCCGTGCAGACAGCACCCGTCATCGGGATCGAACCCGGGTCTCTGGCGCTATAAGCGCTGTAAGGCAACCGTGACGGCCTTTTGTGAAGCTTCTTACAATAGATGGTATGATTGATTGAAACAACAGCATGGAAACAGGCTCTTCAGCCCAACAAGTCCATGCCGTCCTGTGAGGTTCCTTACAACAAACTGCATTGGATTGGTTGAAGGATACAGTACGGGAATCTTCGGCTGACCAAATCCATGCCAGCCATCACACACAATGTTGGAAAAGACAATCATTTCCATGTTGCGCAGGAAGGAGCTGCAGACGCTGGTTTAAACTGAAGGTAAACACAGAAATGCTGGAGTAACTCAGTAGGACAGGCAGCATCTCTGGAGAGAAGGAATTCTTCTATCTGAAGAAGGGTCTCGACCCGAAATGTCACCCATTTCCTTCTCTCCAGAGATGTGGCCTACCATTTTGTGTCTATAATTTCCATGCTATTTCTTCTTCTTGTGTATGGCGTGCACAGCCGAAAGTTGTAAGACAACTTGTTCTGTTTGATCTTCTGTTTGTGCACGCCAGGTTGATTGCATTCGTTGAAACAGGGTGGACCGCGTGAAGGTTGCAATCTTCCACCCCCCCCCATGCTGTTTGACTCAATGACTCCAAGTGGAAAGATGCCCTTCAACCCACTGAGTGTATGCCAACCATCGATCACCCGTCCACACTAGTTCCATGTTATCCCACTCTCTCATCCACTCCCTACACTCTGTAGGCGATTTACAGAGGGCCAATTAGCCTACAAACCCTACACGGGTCACAGGGAGAACGGACAAACTCCACACAGGCAACACCCGAGGTCAGGATTGAACCCGCGTCTCTGGCGCAGTGTGTCAGCAGCTCCACCAACTGTGCCGCTGTGCCTACCCAGAATATTCCTCTCATGTTCTGTTCATTCACTTCATAGCTACGTGAAGAAATAAAATACAGGGCTACGGTAAAAAGGGATAACTAATTAAGGGAGGATTAATTAAACAAATTAGTGCAGAAACTCTGATGCGATGGCTAGAGTGCAGAACAGATTTAAGGTCATAAGGGATAGTAGTAGAATTAGGCCATTCGGCCCATCGCCTACTCCACCATTCAAACATGGCTGATCTATCGCTCCCTCCTAACCCCATTCTCCTGCCTTCTCCCCATAACCTCTGACCCGTACTAATCCAGAATATATCTATCTCAGCCTTGAAATTATACATTGACTTTGGGTCTTCACAGCCATCTGTGGCAAATAATTCCACAGATTCACCACCCTCTGGCTAAAGACATTTCTCCTCTCCTCCTTCCTAAAAGAACGTCCTTTAATTCTGAGGCTATTACCTCTGGTCCTAGACTCTCCCACTAGTGGAAACATCCTCTCCACATCCACTCTATCCAGGCCTTTCACTATTCTGTACGTTTCAATGAGGTCCCCCCACCCCCCGCATCCTTCCAATCTTCAACGAGAACGGGCCCGGTGCCGACAAACGCTCATCACAGATTTAATTATTAATTCCTGGAGTAATGGATGTTGCCAGAGCTCGAGGGCCTGAGTGATAGGGAGCGGTGGGGCAAGCTAGGTTTTTAATCATTGGACTGCAGGAGGCTAGGGGGTGATCTTATCAAGGTGTATAAAATAATGAGGGGACTAGATAGAGTGAATGCACAGAATCCTATTCACAGGAGTGAGGAATAAAGAACTAGAGGGCATAAGTTTAAGATGAGAGGGGAACTTGAGGGACAGCTTTTTACACAGAGAAAAGAACAATATAAGAAACGGCCCTTCAGCCCACAACAGACAATAGACAATAGGTGCAGGAGTAGGCCATTTAGTTTCTTTGTAGTTTTGCAGAACAATTCCAGTCCGTGATTAAGCACATCGGCATGGAGTCACAGAGTGATACAATACACAATAGGTGCAGGAGTAGGCCATTCGGCCCTTCGAGCCAGCACCGCCACTCAATGTGATCATGGCTGATCATCCCCAGTCAGTACCCCGTTCCTGCCTTCTCCCCATATCCCCTGACTCTGCTATCTTTAAGAGCCCTATCCAGCTCTCTCTTGAAAGTATCCAGAGAACCAGCCTCCACCGCCCTCTGAGGCAGAGAATTCCACAGACTCACAACTCTCTGTGAGAAAAAGTGTTTCCTCGTCCCCGTTCTAAATGGCTTACTCCTTATTCTTAATCTGTGGCCCCGGCCTCTGGACTCCCCCAACATTGGGAACACGTTTCCTGCCTCTGGCGTGTCCAAAACCCTTAATAATCTTACATGTTTCAATAAGATCCCCGCTTGTTTGGCACAATCTCCGTGCCAAACATGATGTCAAGACCATCACACATCTACCTGGTCAAAACCCATATCACTGCATTCCCTGCAGATCAATGTGAGGTGTGAATCCTTTTTCACGGAGAGTGGAGTGAGTGCAGGGAACCAGCTGCCAGAGGAAGCAGTCTAGGCAGCACAATAATAACATTCAAAAGAAATTTGAAAAGAGAGCAATAGTTTATGTAACATGACGAAGAAAGAGAAACCAATACTTATGCTGTAGAGTGGCACAGCTGTTAGAGACGCTGCCTCACAGCGCCAGACAGCGGGCTCCATGCCAACCTCAGATGCCAACTGCGCAGAGTTTGCCACATTCTCCCTGTGACTGCTAGGATTTCTTCCAGGTGCTCCAGAGGTCCAAAGACGTGTGTAATAAGAGGGGACTGCCGACGCTGGTTTAACACGTAGGGGCGGCATGGTGGCACAGCGGTAGAGTTGCTTCCGTACGGCTCCAGCAGCGCCAGAGACGTGGGCTCGATCCCGACTACGGGCGCTGTCGGCCTTGAGTTTGTACGTTCATAGAGGTAAAAGGTATCGTAGTATACGGAGCAGAATGGCCAGGTTTTGCAACAGCTTCTTCCCCCGAGCCATCAGACTCTTGAATTCCATGTAATGTGCCGCCACTATTTTATCTTTTTATCTATTTTATCCTTTTGTTATTTTATGTTGCACGGTGAGCCAGATGCAACAACATTTCGTTCAGACTTGCATTTGTTGGTGTATTTTTGAATGACAATAAAGTAATTGATTGATTGGGGGATACAGCACGGTAAGAGGCTCTTCCTCCCATCGTCAATGCCAATCGATAGGGCATCACAGGGACGCAGCGGTAGAGTTGCTGCCTTACAGCGCTTGCAGCGTCAGAGACGGGGGTTCGATCCGACTACGGGTGCCGTCTGTACAGAGTTTGCACGTTCTCCCGGTGACCCGCGCGGGTTTTCTCCCCCACTCCAAAGACGTGCGGGTTTGTAGGTTAATTGGCTTGGGTTTGGATACTTGGCACAAGTATCAATTGTCGCTGGTCTGTGTAGGGATAGTGTTAATGTGCGGGGATCGCTGGTCGCAGCGGACTCGGTGGGCCGAAGGGCCTGCTTCCGCGCTGTATCCGTCAACTGAACTCAACTGAATGCCGGAGATAAACTCAAAATTCTGGAGTAACTCAGCGGGTCAGGCAGCATCCCCGGAGAAAATAGGTCAGAAGAAGGGTCCCAACCCAAAACGTCACCTATCCGTTTTCTCCAGCGATGTTGCCTGACCTGCTGAGTGTCTATCAAAGATGTGTGGGTTGGTAGATTACTTGGTAGCTGTAGACTGCCCATGTGTGTAGAGGAGTGGTAGGTTGTGGGCGATGTTGATCGCAATGTGGAATGAATGGAAGATTAGTGGAAATGGCTGTTTGATGATTTTAGTTTGATGATTTTACCGATACCGATTTAATTAGAACCTGAGGGGTAACTTTGCTTTGTGGACATATGGAACGAGCTGCCCCAGGAGGTTGTTGAGGCAGGTACTATCATAACGGTTAAGAGACATTTGGGCAGGTACGTGGATAGTACAGGTTTAGACGGTTAAGGGCCAAGCGCGGGCACGTGTGACGAGGGCATGTTGGTCGGTGTGGTCACGTTGAACTGAAGGGCTTGTTTCCGCGCAGTATGGCGCTGTGACTCCACAGCCACTTGTCCTCCCTCAGTGCTCTCTCCGACTGCATTGAGCCAGCCTAGCCTGCTCTGCTCAAGTCTCTCGGGTTTCAGCCCGAAACGTTGCCTATTTTCTTCGCTCCATAGATGCTGCTGCACCTGCTGAATTTCTCCAGCACTTTTGTCTACTCTCGGACTTGACTGTTGGCTCAGAGTGAGGAGCACCATCCACAGCTGGCATTAACCTAACACGGACTAGGTTAGAATGGGTTTAGAGGGTTATGGGCCCAGCGCGGGCAGGAGGGACTAGTGTGGATGGGGTGCGTGGGCAGTTTGGGACAAAGGACCTGTTTCCATGTTGTATGACTCTATGGGTTTGATACTATGTGAAGTGTTTCCTGAATGAATTATCAGATTAACTTAAAAAACAATTATTCCAAGTCAATAGACAATAGACAATGGACAATAGGTGCAAGAGTAGTCCATTCGGCCCTTCGAGCCAGCACCGTCATTCACTGTGATCAAGGCTGATCATCCACAATCGGTACCCCAGTCCTGCCTTCTCCCCATATCCCTTGACTCTGTTATCTTTAAGAGCTCTATCTAGCTCTCTATTAAAAGCATCCAGATAATTGGCCTCCACCACCCTCTGAGGCAGAGAATTCCACAGATTCACAACTCTCTGGGTGAAAAAGTGTTTCCTCATCTCTGTTCTAAATGGCTTACCGCTTATTCTTAAACTGTGTGGCCCCTGGTTCTGGACTCCCCCAACATTGGGAACATGTTTCCTGTCTCCAGCGTGTCCAATCCTTCAATAATCTTATATGTTTCATTAAGATCTCCTCTCATCCTTCTAAATTCCAGAGTGTACAAGAACAGCCGCTCCATTATTTCAACAAATGACAGTCCCGCCATACCAGGAATTAACCACGTGAACCTACGCTGCACTCCCTCAATAGCAAGAATTGTCCTTCCTCAAATTTGGAGACCAAAACTGCACACAATACTCCAGGTATGGTCTCACAAGGGCCCTGTACAACTGCAGAAGGACCTCTTTGCTCCTATACTCAACTCCTCTTGTTATGAAGGCCAACATGCCATTCGCTTTCTTCACTGCCTGCTGTAGCTGCAAGCCTACTTTCAGTGACTGATGAACAAGGACAACCAGGTCTCGTTGCACCTCCCCTTTTCCCAACTTGACACCATTCAGATAATAATCTGCCTTCCTGTTCTTGCCACCAAAGTGGATAGCCTCACATTTACCCTCAGGGGAGAGGATATGCGCATGCAACAAACAATCGTTCGCGCTCGGCCCTTCTCCGAGTCTTACCTGGAAGTCATTGGTGGCAAGGCGATCACCCGGGGCCGAGCTGTCAGCACCACCTCCCCCCGACTGGCTTCAATCACTATATTCTGCAGTGTGTTCTCCAGAATCAGCTCCAAGAGGTCGCTGATCTCAGGGAGTCTGGAAAGAGACGGAGGTGGAAAAACAGGAGTTTATCGAATACAGAAGTAAAGTTTAGTTTAGTTTAGCAGACACGAAACGCAGCGGGACTTGGCAGCATCTCCGGAACGAAGGAATGGGTGACGTTTCGGGTCGAGACCCTTCTTCAGACTGAGAGTCAGGTGAGAGGGAGGCACAGAGATAAGGAAGTGTGAGGTGTGAAAACGAGGCATCAAAGTGGAAAAAGGTCAAGGAAAATGTATAGGTGTGAAAGAGGGAACAATGAGACTGGATAACAGAGGGATGAAGAAAGAGAGAAAGCAAGTGAAGCTAGAGAAGTATATTCATAGGTGTAAGCTAAAACAAGACAAAAATACTGGGAAACTCAGCAGGTGAGGCAAAAGACCCTTCTTCAGACCCGAAACGTCGCCTACTTCCTTTCGCTCCATAGATGCTGCCTCACCTGCTGAAGCAACCTTCGATTTTCCAGCATCTGCGATCCCTTCTTAAACAAGCAAAATATGAGGTGCTGTTCCTCCAATTTTCGCTGGGCCTCACTCTGACGATGGAGGAGGCCCAGAATTGAAAGGTCAGCGTGGGAATGGGAGGGGGAGCTGAAGTGCTGAGCAACCGAGAGATGAGGTACGTTTAGGCGGACTGAGCGGAAGTGTTCAGCGAAACGATCGGCGAGCCTGCGCTTGGTCTCGCCAATGTACAGGAGTCCACACCTGGAACAGTAGTTTGGTTTAGTTTATTATTGTCACTTGTAACGAGGTGCAGTGAAAAGCTTTTGTTGCGTGCTAACCAGAGCGTGGCAAGACTGTACATGTTTACAATCGAGCTGTTGGCAATGTACCATGACAGAAACAATGACATTCTTACTTGCTGCAGCTTTGGAGCCACATTAACGCAACAGGGCAACAAATAAATGTAGCATAAATTGTCAGTTATTGTATAGACAATAGACAATAGGCGCAGGAGTAGGCCATTCGGCCCTTCGAGCCAGCACTGCCATTCAATGTGATCACGGCTGATCATCCCCAATCAGTACCCCGTTCCTGCCTTCTCCCCATATCCCCTGACTCCGCTATCTTTAAGAGCCCTATCTAGCTCTCTCTTGAAAGTAGCCAGAGAAACGGCCTCCACTGCCCTCTGAGGCAGAGAATTCCACAGACTCACCACTCTCTGTGTGAAAACGTGTTTCGTCATCCCCGTTCTAAATGGCTTACTCCTTATTCTTAAACTGTGGCCCCTGGTTCTGGACTCTCCCAACATCGGGAACATGCTTCCTGCCTCTAGCGTGTCCAAACCCTTAATAATCTTACATGTTTCAATTAGATCCCCTCTCATCCTTCTAAACTCCAGAGTGTACAAGCCCAGCCGCTCCATTCTCTCAGCATATGACAGTCCCGCCATCCCGGGAATTAACCTTGTAATTCTGTAATCGTAGATACAGGATAAAGCTCCATCCAAGAACACAAGAATGTGCAGCGAATTGTGGACGCAGCCCAGATAAACCAACCTCCCTTCCATTGACTCCATCTACACCTCACGCTGCCTCGACAAGGCCAGCAGCATAATCAAGGACCAGTCTCACCCCCGGCCACTCCCTCTTCTCCCCTCTCCCATCGGGCAAAATTGTGAAAACGCACACCTCCAGATTCAGGGACAGTTTCTTCCCAGCTGTTATCAGGCAATTGAATCATCCTGCCACAACCAGAGAACAGTCCTGAACTACTGTCAGTAGACAATAGACAATAGACAATAAGTGCAGGAGTTGGCTATTCGGCCCTTTCAGCCAGCACTGCCATTCAATGTGATCATGGCTGATCATCCCCAATCAGTAGCCCGTTCCTGCCTTCTCCCCATATCCCCTGACTCCGCTATCTTTAAGAGTCCTATCTAGCTCTCTCTTGAAAGCATCCAGAGAACCGGCCTCCACCGCCCTCTGAGGCAGAAAATTCCACACACTCACCACTCTCTGTGAGAAAAAGTGTTTCCTCGTCTCCGTTCTAAATGGCTTACTCCTTATTCTTAAACTGCGGCCCCTGGTTCTGGTTCTACCTCTTTGGTGACGCTCGGACCATCCTTGTTTGGACTTTACCTTGCACTCAACATTATTCCCTTATCATGTGTCTATGCACTGTAAATGGATCGATTGTAATCATGTTTTGTCTTTCTGCTGACTGAATAGCACGCAACAAAAGTTTTTCCCTGTATATCGGTACGCGTGACAATAAATTAAACTGAAACTGAAAGGGAAGAACGTTTAGTGCAAGATAAAATCCAATTGAAGATAGGCCGAGGCTCTCCAATATTGGTAATGGGTAGGTCAGAGCCGCTCTCTGCTGTTAGTTGAGTGTGGACGGACGCGATAATGGGGGTAATGGTGCAGGATAAAGGGTGTGATGTTTAGTGCAAGAATTATTGAAATAAAGATTTAAAAGCGTGGAGCAATTGTCATGAATGATAGCCGATAAGATCCACTTCGGGGACCAGCGCGCAAAGAGTCGCCTGGACGCAGCGCCATCGTGGAACGTTGGAAGCATCAGTTGACCTGCAGCAAACAGAACCGCAGACAGAAGTCAGTTAACGTCAGTCAGGATATGCATGCACGGGCACCATCTGAAACAGAATGAGAGACACACAATGCTGGAGTCACTTGGCGGGACGGGCAGCATCTCCGGAGAGGAGGAATGGGCGACGTTTCGGGTCGGCATCCGCAGTTCTTTCCCGCACACCTGAAGGAGAACGATGAGTTAACCTTCTGATGAGCGCTCCCACCCCGGGCATTCTCTCGTCTCCTCTCTCCCGCTGGGATGAAGACGCAAAACCTTGAAAGCACGTACCACCAGATGTTTAATGTTTTATGTGTCATTCCTAACTGTCACTGTATGTCGTTGTCACTTGCGGGCGGAGCACCAAGGCAAATTCATTGTACGTGAATACTTGGCCAATAAACTTATTCATTCATTCGTTCAGGAACAGCTTCCTTCACCATTGTTATCTGGCTTGGAACAACCTCCCTAAGGATGAATTTCCCGACCTTCCAATCTACCTTGTTGCAGCCCCTGTACTTTTTCTTAATCTGCACTTTCTCTGCAGCAGTAACACTATATTCTACACTCTGTGCTGGAGCAACTCTGTTGGGAATGAAGTGTTTGATCTAATATAGATCAGAACAGCACAGCAAACAGAAACTGTGGTTGAGGTAGCATCTATGGAGTGAAGGCAACATTTTGGCTGGAGACCCTTCTTCCGACTGATGTGAGAGTGGGGGGGGGGGGGCGGGAAGAAGAATGGAAGAAGTGGAGACAGTGGGCTGTGGGAGAGCTGGGAAGGGAAGGGGAAGGAGGGAGAAAGCAGGGACTACCTGAAATTGGAGGTCAATGTTCATACTGCTGGGGTGTAAACTGCCCAAGCGAAATATGAGGTGCTGCTCCTCCAATTTGCGGTGGGACTCACTCTGTCCATGGAGGAGGCCCAGGATAGAAAGGTTGGATTCGGGTTTTATGACTGTTTTCGGACCAATTTCCCTCCTGAGATAAATAAAGTTTTCGATCGTCCCGATGAGAGGGCCTGAACATCTGTAGCGGCGATTGTGGAGGGTTCAAGGCCCCGACCACGGGTGAACAAAGGAGGAAGGTGACCATTACCTTCCATCACAGTGAAGAATGCTGATTCCACTGTGGTGGATGTTTATGTGATATTCTATTGTGTCTTGTGCTCTCGTTACTTGCACAGCTGTAACTCACATATCACTGTGCCTTAATTGGTGCATGTGACAATAAATGTGAACTTGAACCTGAAGTTCTATCGCATCGTGTTGTTATCAGTACATCACTGGAACAGGCCCTTTGGCCTTTCATGTCCCGTGCCGATTATGATGCTAGTTTTTTAATTGCTTACCTTTTCAGGTGTTGCCGCCGTGCGAGCTGCTCTTCGATACGAATTGCATGCAGAAACTCCTGCCCCTCTTCCATGAGTAACGTTTCATCCATTTCAACGCTCTCCGCAGCCGTGGCCTGCTTGACGTGGTCCGAGCTCTCCGAATCAGACGTGCTCGACTCTCCCTCGGACCCTGACAACTGGGGATTGTCCTGCCCTTGCTCAGCGACGGGGTGCAGGCTCAAAGCCTCGGCCTCCGCCTCCGCCTCAGCTATCTTGGCGTTCTTTATGGCCAGCTCCTCGCCCTCCTCGCTCCAGAACTGCACAAAGTACGGAATGGGTTCGGCCGACTGTGCCGCCAGCACCTGCTGAAAGGAGACGTCTTCCAACAGGCACCTTCAATAAAACCAAAGAGCTGTCAGCCTTAAACATACTGTGATATGTGAGCAGGACAAATCGGCGCCTTCTGGCTCTGCAGATCAAAGATCCTATAGCAAGCAAGATAGTCCACTCGACAAAAAAGATGTAGTACGGTCATGGGCAGATTCATGGGATATTTTCGGTCCCATTCCCGTAACCGGCTTCCGTCTCCACACCAAAGATCCCATAGGATAATAGTGCGGAGACGGAAGCCGGTTACGGAAACATCCTAGTAAAAATAAAAGTTATTTGGTAAAAATCTTCTCCTCGTTTTCAGAATTTAAATTTATTAACACAAACTGTTCCCCCACAACGTTGATTACACTGCGGGTCGGATCGGGTCGGGTCGGGTCGGGTTACTGAAATGGATGAAAAAAAGGCCCACGTTCCGCTCCGTTGCGTACTACACTTCAGCCCGTTGCATTTAGCAGGAGTGGTCTATCTGGCTTCGCTATAGGATCTTTGCTGCAAATGCAAATGCAGATAAGACACAGAAAACGCTGGAGTAACTCAGCGGGACAGGCGGCATCCCTGGAGAGAAGGAATGGCCGACGTTTCGGGGCGAAACCATTATTCAGACTGGGAGTCAATGGGAGATATGGAAGAGTAAGGTGCGAAAATGGCAAATCAAGGCAGACGATGCTCTCACCAAAATGCAGAATGGTTCATTGTTGGCTGAGGGGAAGGTGGCAACGAGGCATACAATCAGGAAACGTAATCAGAAGGACAGTGAAACTAGACGGGTGGGGAGAGGCAGAGAGAACTTTAATGGCCGCCATCTTTATTGCATAATCAGAGACCCACACCACCCTGGCCGTGCACTCATCTCACCGCTGCCATCGGGAAGAAGCGACAGGAGCTATGGTTTATACCCATTCGGCTATAAACACGACAACCTCAAATAAGCTCTGAACTACATAGACTATTATTGTTATTATTCCACTATTATTGTTTTGTTTTTTTGTGTGTACACATGTGGATTCTCCGTGGATTGTCACCTTGTCGTGGTGGAGAAGCTTGTGTGGGCCTGAGATCCTGAGAGCGATGCCGTCTGGAGCTAAGCTCCTGGTAGGGCCACCCATGGCGGTAAGGTCGAGGGGGAGGTCCCTGACAAAGAGCAATCCGACCAAGACCTCAACGGTGGAACAGGCGGAGGACGATGGCTGACCACAGAGGAGCGTCACAACGGCTGGGAAGGCGGGTGAAGGCTGCGGCAGAAAAGGGTCTCCGGTCGTCGTGGACTCCATGCCACTGGATCCTGACCCAGATCTGTCAAGGACCCCACGTGGGGTGGCTGTCTGTGCGCCAGTCTCCCCACGTTAAACAAAGTCACGCACGGGCGTCCTCCTTAAAGGGAATAGCACCCTGGAGTCACCCGTGGTCAGCCATGACCGAAGGGGGCCTAAGATGTCTACATATTCTGTTGTGCTGCTGCGAGTAAGAATGTCAGTGTTCTATCTGGAGCACTGGACAACAAAACACTCTTGACACTTGACTCTTTATTGTCTACATTTTCCAGCAACTTCCTTTTAATTCATTTTTAGGTTGCGGGTAATGCTAGCAAGGCCAATATTTAATGCCCTGTTCGATCCTGACTACCGGTGCTGTCTGTACAGAGTTTGTAAGTTCTCCCTGGGTGGACCGCATGGGTTTTCTCCGGGTGGTCCACTTCCCTCCCACATTCCAGGTAGGTAGGTTAATTGGCCTCTGTAAATTGCCCCGAATGTGTGGGATAGAACTGGGGGAAGGCACGGACTCAGTGGGCGGGAGGGCCTGTTTCCGAATGATATGAATGAATGAATTATACTTTATTATCGCATGTGATATGTCACAGTGAGATTCTTTGTTGTACAATACAACAATTGGGGAGAAGGCAGGAACGGGGTACTGATTGGGGATGATCAGCCATGATCACATTGAATGGCGGTGCTGGCTCGAAGGGCAAAATGGCCTACTCCTGCACCTATTGTCTATTGTCAATACACAAGGTATGCAAAGAGGGGCTAAGTAGAGGACACCGATAAAGTTACAAAGTATTCCATTTAGCTCCCATTTTGTTTTCGTTGGGCCCCCCATGCCGGGTCCCCCTTTGCCCTCGGCGTATTCCCCCCCCCCCCCACCCCAATTGCCGGGTCCCTCTATCTTCTCTTGGTGACTCCCCCGATGCTGGGGCACCCTCTTTGCTCTTGGCTGTGCGTCCAGCACCCACGTGGGCCCTTCCGACCTCCCGGCGCGCTCTCCGAAGTGGACAGTTGGGCTGGACAGTTGGGCTGCTTCAGAGCGTAGTTAAGAGTCAACCCCTGTGGTGTGGATTTACAAGTGATTTTGAGTGGGAGCAGCAGCAATCACAGATGGGGAGTGGTGATAGAGGGTCACTGTGCACATGACAATACCCTAAACCAAACTAAACCTTCCCCTGCCACGGCAACAAAGATCTCCCACAAAATGCTGATCCACTTCCCATGGGTCAAGACATAAAATAAATTGTAGTTTGTGCAGATTGGAGGGTGGCAAATGTGACCTCCACTATTTATAAAGCTGCTGCCTTACATTGCCAGAGACCCGTATTCGATGCCGACAAATGGGTGCTGTCTGTGCAGAGTTTGCATGTTCTTCCTTTTTCACACAGAGAGTTGTGAGTGCGGAATTCTCACAACTCAGTTTAGGAATAAGGGGTAAGCCATTTAGAACGGAGACGAGGAAACACTTTTTCTCACAGAGAGTGGTGAGTCTGTGGAATTCTCTGCCTGGGCGGTTCTCTGGACACTTTCAAGAGAGTGCTAAATAGGGCTCTGAAAAAATAGCGGAGTCAGGGGATATGGGGAGAAGGCAGGAACGGGGTACTGATTGGGGATGATCAGCCATGATCACATTGAATGGCGGTGCTGGCTCGAAGGGCCAAATGGCCTACTCCTGCACCTATTGTCTATTGTCTATTGTTTACTGTGTCATTCCACAATTGTATTGACTACCTCCCACAAGTATGACTTTCTGCAGATGGAAGGACTTAAATTGCCCTCCTGCCGTGCCTTGGGATGGTCTGGGTATCTGAAATGCAATGGAGATTCAGCTCAAAAGTCCAAGCGGCGACAAAGTTCACACTTACCTCAGAACCGTGGAGAGGATGTCGGTCGTAAGTCTCCTGTCGTCTTTAGAGGCAAAAATCAAGGGGTCCGTGCAGGTATCGGTCCACTTGCCCCAGGACCTGTCAGGCGAAATGGCTGAGAGCGGCGCTGAAATAAGGTTTCTGCCAACACAGAATTTAGTGAACAAATTATTGTTAAAAAAAAAACATAGGACATAGGAGTAGAATTTGGCCGTTCGGCCCCACGAGTCTGCTCCGCCATTCAATCATGGCTGATCCATCTCTCCCTCTCAACCCCATTCTCCTGCTGTAAGAGTGTAGTAAGAAAGAACTGCGGATGCTGGTAAAATCAAAGGGAGACAAGGAATGGGTGACGTTTCTGGTCGAGACCCTTCTTCAGACTGAAGACGGGTTTGACCCGAAACGTCACCCATTCCTTCTCTCCAGAGATGCTGCCTGACCCGCTGAGCTACTCCAGCATTTTGTGTCTACCTCCCATTCTCCTGCCTTCGCCCCATAGCCCCTGACACCCGCACTAATCAAGAATCTGTCAATCCCTGCCTTAAAACTATCCATTTACTTCGCATCCACAGCCGTCTGTAGCAATGAATTCCGCAGATTCACCACCCTCTGACTAAAGAAATTCCTTCTCATTTCCTTTCTAAAGGTACAGTACGTCCTTTTATTCTGAGGCTATGCCCTCTGGTCCTAGACTCTCCCGCTAGTGGAAACATCCTCTGCACATCCACTCTGTTGTAAGACCATAAGACCATTCGGCCCATCGAATCTCCTGCTGTGCCATTCGATCATGGCTGTTTCTCTCAACCCCATTTTCCTGCCTTAGCCCCATAAGCATTGAATTGGATTATTTTTTTCCTAAAGTTTTGTTACTCTGTTATATGACAGTGCGATCCAGTACATGGGGAGCACACCGGCTCAGCTGGCAGAGCTGATGCCTCACAGCGCTAGAGACCCGGGTTCAATCTTGACTTCGGGTGCTGCCTGTGTTAAGTTTGCACGTTCTCCCTATGAGCGTGTGGGTTCCATACGGGTGCTTGGGTATTATCTCAATATAATCGCTTCGCCCAATCCCTCCGCTCGGTTCGCAAGAACCAACCCGATCTCCCGGTGGCTCAGCACTTCAACTCCCCCTCCCATTCCGAATCCGACCTTTCTGTCTTGGGCCTCCTCCATGGCCAGAGTGAGGACCACCGTAAATTGGAGGAGCAGCACCTCATATTTCGCTTGGGCAGTTAACACCCCAGCGGTATGAACATTGACTTCTCCAATTTCAGGTAGTCCTTGCTTTCTCCCTCCTACCCCTCCTCTTCCCAGCTCTCCCACAGCCAACTGTCTCCGCCTCTTCCTTTCTTATTCTCGCCCCCCCCACCACATCAGTCTGAAGAAGGTCTTGAATCAAAACATCACCTATTCCTTCGCTCCACAGATGCTGCCTCACCCGCTGAGTTTCTCCAGCTTTTTTGTCTACCTTGGGTATTATCTCATATCACTAGAACATGCAGGTTTGTACGCTAATGGTCCTCTGTAAAAGAAAGCCTCAAATGTGTCGGGATTGGGTGAAGAAGAGGGATAACATAGAACTAGAGTGAACGGAAGGTTAGCAAAGCCTCGATGGGCCAAGTTTCAATACTGCATCTCAAAACTAATAAGAACCTGATAAATAGAAGCAGGAGAAGTTCAGGTAGCCCCTGAAACCTGCTCTGCTATTCCTAAGTGACAGGGGCAGTATAAGGCCATTCAGTCCATTAAGTCGACTCCACCGTTCAATCATGGCTGATCTACAGTATCTCTCCCTTATAACCGCATTCTCCTGCCTTCTCCCCATTGCCTCTCACTCCCGTACTAATCAAGAATCCATCTACAGCCGTCTGTGGCAAAGAATTCCACAAATTCACCACCCACTGACTAAAGAAATTCCCCCTCATCTTCTTCTTAAAGGAACGTCCTTTAAGTCTGTGGCTACGAACTCTGGTCCTAGATTCTCGCACTAGTGGAAATATCCTCTCCACATCCACTCTATCCAAGCCTTTCACAAGTCGGCAAGTTTCAATGAGTCTCCCCCTCATCCTTCTAGACTCCAGCGAGCAGAGGCGTAGTGACGTCAAACGCTGACCATATGTTAATCTACTTATTCTTGGATACCATTCAACATATGGGCTGATCTTCCATCAACGTTACTTTTCCTCCCCTCATATCCTCTGCGCCTTATACTGGCCAGAAATCTATTGATCTCAGTCACGGATAAGCTCACCAGCTGACACTCCGCAGGGCTTTGGTCTCAGTATAAATCCCACCAAGAATTTTAATTCGCAATACCGCTCATTCCTCTAAATTCCAAATAGACAATAGACAACGAGTAGGCCATTCGGCCCTTCGAACCAGCACCGCCATTCATGGCTGATCATCCACAATCAGGACCCCGTTCCTGCCTTCTCCCCGTAGCCCCTGACTCCGTTATCTTTAAGAGCTCTATCTAACTCTCTCTTGAAAGCATCCAGAGAACCGGCCTCCACCGCCTTCTGAGGCAGAGAATTCCACAGACTCACAACTCTCTGTGTGATAAAGTGTGTCCTCAACTCCGTTCTAAATGGCTTACCCCATATTCTTAAACTGTGGCCCCTGGTTCTGGACTCCCCCAACATTGGGATCATGTTTCCTGCCTCTAGCATGTCCAAGCCCTTAACAATCTTATATGTTTCAATAAGATCCCCTCTCATCTTTCTAAATTCCAGAGTATACAAGTCCAGCCGCTCCACTCTATCAACATACGACAGTCCCGCCATCCCGGGAATTAACCTGGTGAATCTACGCTGCACTCCCTCAATAGCAAGAATGTCCTTCCTCAAATTTGTAGACCAAAACTGCACACAATACTCCAGGTACAACTGCAGAAGGACCTTTTCTGGTCCCACACCAGTATCTCATTTAGTTTAGAGATACCATATGGAAACAGGCCCTTTGGCCCACGGACCCCATGCTGACCATCGATCACCTGTACACTAGTTCTACCTTACACACTAAAGGACAATTTTACACCAGCCAAGTAACTTCCAAATCTGCTTTGGGAGGAAACCAGATCACCGGGAGAAAACCCACGTGGTCACAGGGCACCCTGGCCACTCCCTCTTCCCCCCTCTCCCACCTGGCAAAAAGTGTAGAAGTGATTCAGGGACAGTTTCTTCCCAGCTGTTATCAGGCAACTGAACCATCCTACTGCAACCAGAGAGCGGTCCTGAACTACTATCTACCTTGTCGGGGACTCACGGACTATCGTTTTACTGTACCTCGGTACATGTGACAATAAACTGAACGGAACTATGGGAGAATGTACAAACTCTGACAAATAATGCTGGGGTTTTGTAGGTGAGACACATGGTGGCAGAAGGGTCACATAATGAACCGTTCAGGAACAGAGCCATGATTTAGGACTACTCACAGACATAGAGTCATAGATTCATACAGCGTGGAAACAGGCCCCTCGGCCCAACCTGCCCACACCGACTAGTCCCACAAACCCACGTTTGGCCCACATCCCTCTAAACACGTCCTATTATTAAATAGACCTGAATTGTAGACCAGTTAGCCTGATATCAGCCATGATCATATTGAATGGTGGTGCTGGCTCAAAGGGACGAATGACCTACCCCTGCACCTATTGTCTATTGTCTATTGATCAGCCATTATCATATTGAATGGTGGTGCTGGCTCAAAGGGCCAAATGATCTACTCCTGCACCTGTTTCTATGTTTCTATGCATGTGCTTTTCTAAATGCTTATTTACTGTTGCGATAGTACCTGCTTGATCTACCTCCTCCGGCAGCTCGTTCCCATACACCCACCACCCTTGTCCTACCTCATGATGTAGTGTCTGGAAACGTCAGACGTGAAGTTCTTGTGATACTCCTCCATGGAGTGAGCTCTGGCCGTGACTCCCAGGTGCAGCAAGAACGCCTGTGGCGGCTTCGGTTTCTCCCACAATCCAGGTGGGAGCTTCTCCACGTTCCGGCCTTCCCACGTCTCCGCCATCTCCTTGATCGGAGGCAGGGTCTGCGCACAGATTGGCAAAGCTCTTGACATCTTTGACCACGGTGTTTTGCTTGAACTTTAGTTGTTTAGCACGCTTCCCAAGATGGCGCCCCGACCCCGGCGACTGTTTGCGTGCTTGTCATGGAAGCGGGGCTGCAGTCACGCATTACAATCGCTACACACGTTTAAATCTCGACTCCCACAGCAGCATTTCTTATCTATCATCTACTTCAACTCTGTACATTGTGAATGGCTCGATTGGAGTCTTAAGAGTCATAGAGTGATACAGTGTGGAAACCTTCGGCCCAACTTGCCCACAACGGCCAACATGTCCCAGCTACCCCAGTCCCCCTTGCCTGCGCTTGGTCCATATCCCTCCAAACCTGTCTTATCCATGTACCTGTCTAACTGTTTCTTAAACATTGGGAGAGTTTAGTTTAGTTTAGTTTAGTTTAGAGATACAGTGTGGAAACAGGCCCTTTCGGCCCACCGAGTCTGCGCCGACCAGTGATCCCCCCACATTAGAACTATCCTATACCCACCAGGGACAATTTTTACATTTACCAAGCCAATTAAGCCAATTAAGTCTCCTTCGCTCCTTAGATGCTGCTGCACCCGCTGAGTTTCTCCAGCTTTTTGTGTACCCTCGATTCTCCAGCATCTGCAGTTCCTTCTTTAACAATTAAGTTACATACCTGTACGTCTTTGGAGTCCCAGCCTCAACTAACTTCTCTGGCAGCTTGTTCCATACACCCACCACTCTTTGTGTGAAGAAGTTACCCCTCAGATTCCTATTAAATCTATTCCCCTTCACCTTGAACCTAAAGCTCCTGTCCCACTTTCCCGAGTTACTCACGAATTCTCCCGAGTTTTCCCCTTGATTCAAACTCGGAGATGCCAGCCGTAGGTACTCGGGGCAATTTTTTTACTCGTGCGCAATTTTCAACATGCTGAAAAAACGTCCCGACTTACCTGATGCCCAGAGTACCTACGGCTGGCATTACGAGCCGCTACGAAATATCTACGGACTCCTACGGCCTCGTAGGGACTCGCTATGGACATTCTCCGAGTTTGAATCAAGGGGAAACGCAGGAGAATTCATGAGTGTTGTGTAACATCTTGCCACGTAGACACAACATAGAAATAGCCTGACAAATTCGCCGACTTGTACAGCTGATGTTTTAAACTGCAGTCCCCTGCATAGAAGGATCTGCAGGCCTCTCATGTCCAGTTCGCAAACAACTGCGACACAACTCCGTATTTACTGTTTAAACTGTTAAACAATCCTGTGTGTTGCAAAACAGTCCTGCATTGTATTTAAAGGATGAGTTCACAAACTCTATCCCATCCTCGTCGCCAATTGTTGTGTATTTGGGTGCTTGGAACTGACTTAAAATAACACTCAAATACCAGAGTAAACTAACAAGCTTCTATATTCCAGGACGCCACCTTGAGTCTCCGCCAGCGCATGTGTCCCCTCGCACAAGACATAACATTTGATAATTATATCACATACATCACAGTGAGTAACCCGGGAAAGTGGGACAGGGACTTAAGTCCTCTGGTCCTCGTTTTCCCCTACTCTGGGCAAGAGATTCTATGCATGATCTACACGATCTATTCCTCTCATGATTTTATATACTTTGCGATCACGTATTGTCTTTCCGCTGACTGCATTGCTCGCAACAAAAGCCTTTGCGCTGTACCTCAGCACACGTGACAATAAACAAAACTGTACTAAACTAAGCCTAGAGAAGTTGAAAGAAGTTGGCTTTCCCAAATTATTTTTAAGTCAGCATTGGGCATCCCATAAGATTTGTAGCATAGATAATGCATGTGACTAAAATTGATTCGGTTTTTCAAACAATACATCACAGCACTTAATCTTACAAACCTAATACATTAGAATCCAACCTGAGAAATATGCAACACATTATGGCATCCAGACATGACCAGCCCTGTAAATTAAGAGACTGCATGTTCCTTGAAGGTAGAGTCGCAGGTTGATAGGGTGGTCAAATAGGCTTTTGGCACATTGGCCTTCATCAGTCAGAGCATTGAGTATAGAGGTTGGGAGTTCATGTTGCAGTTGTACAAGACATTGGTGAGGCCGCATATAGAGTATTATCTTCAGTTCTGGGCACCGTGTCATAGAAAAGATGTTGGCAAGTTAGAAAGGGTACAGAGAAGATTTACGAGCATGTTGCCAAGGACTAGAGGGTCTGAGCTACTGGGAGAGGTTGAGTAGGCTGGGACTCTATTCTTTGGAGCGCAGGAGGATGAGAGGTGATCCGATAGAGGTATACAAAATCATGAGAGGAATATAGATCGAGTTTCTTGCCCAGAGTAGGTGAATGGAGGACCGGAAGAAATAGGTTTAAGGTGAAGGGGAAACGATTTAATAGGAATCTGTGGGGTGACATTTTTGCACAAAGGGTGGTGAGTGTATGGAACGAGCTGCCAGAGGAGGCAGGGACCATCCCAACGTAAACAGATGAATTGATCATGGGGAACAAGGACATGGCAGACCAATAGAATAACTACTTTGGTTCTGTCTTCACTAAGGAAGGTATAAGTAATCTGCCGGAAATAGCAGGGGACCGGGGTTCAAATGAGATGGAGGAACTGAGTGAAATCCAGGTTAGCCGGGAAGTAGTGTTGGGTAAATTGAATGGATTAAAGGCCGATAGATCCTCAGGGCCCGATAGGCTGTATCCGAGAGTACTTAAGGAAGCAGCCCCAGTAGCGGCAAAAACAAGGGGGCAGATTATTATCTCAATGGGGTTAGGTTAGGTAAGGAGGATGTACAGCGAGACCTGGGTGTCCTTGTACACCAGTCACTGAAAGTTGGCGTGCAGGTACAGCAGGCAGTGAAGAAAGCTAATGGAATGTTGGCCTTCATAACAAGAGGATTTCAGTACAGGAGTAAAGAGGTTCTTCTGCAGTTGTATAGGGCTCTGGTGAGACCACATCTGGAGTATTGTGCACAGTTTTGGTCTCCTAATTTGAAGAAGGACATCCTTGTGATTGAGGCAGTGCAGCGTAGGCTCACGTGATTGATCCCTGGGATGGCGGGACTGTCATGTGAGGAAAGATTGAAAAGACTAGGCTTGTATTCACTGGAGTTTAGAAGGATGATGGGAGAAATCTTATAGAAACATATATAATTATAAAAGGACTGGACAAGCTAGATGCAGGAAAAATGTTCCCAATGTTGGGCGAGTCCAGAACCAGGGGCCACAGTCTTAGAATAAAGGGGAGGCCATTTAAGACTGAGCTGAGAAAAAACTTTTTTACCCAGAGAGTTGTGAATTTATGGAATTCCCTGCCACAGAGGGCAGTGGAGGCCAAATCACTGGATGGATTTAAGAGATAGTTGGATAGAGCTCTAGGGGCTAGTGGAGGCAAGGGATATGGGGAGAAGGCAGGCACGGGTTATTGACAGCAGCCATGATCATATCAAAGGGCTGAATGGCCTCCTCCTGCACCTATTTTCTATGTTTCTATGGTATTGGGGGTTCAGTATTGATGTGGATAGAGAACTGTCTGGCAGACAGGAAGCAAAGAGTAGGAATAAACTGGTCCTTTTCAGAATGGCAGGCAGTGACTAGTGGGGTACCGCAAGGCTCAGTGCTGGGACTGAGCACTGAGCATATATCACATGATCATGTCCACTAGGCCGCGGGCCTAGTGGACAATGACATCGGAGGCCTGGATTGCCTCAGTACAGAGGGGGAACATGTAGGGAAAAAGACAAAGACTTTAAGACTTTTGCCTTCCACCACAGTGAGGAGGTGCCTGGTGAACTCACTGTGGTGGATGTTAAATATGTGTGTTTTAATTTATTACATGTTATGACTGTAAGGTAACAAATTTCGTTCAGACCGAAAGGTCTGAATGACAATAAAGGAATCTGAATCTGAATCTGAATCTGAATCTGAATCTGAATCTGAATCACATGATCATATTGAATGGCGGTGCAGGCTCGAAGGGCCGAATGGCCTACTCCTGCACCTATTTTCTATGTTTCTATGTTTAAGAAACAGTTAGGCAGGTACATGGATAGGACGGGTTTGCGGGAAGGTGGGACTAGTGCAGCTGGGGCATGTTCGCCGGTGTGGGCATGTTGGGCCAAGGTGCCAGCAGGCAGTGAAGAAAGCAAATGGCATGTTGGCCTGCATAACAAGAGGATTTGAGTATAAGAGCAAAGAGCTACAGTTGTACAGGGTACTACGGAGACCACACCTGAGGTATTGTGTGCAGTTTTGGTCCCCTAATTTGAGGAAGGACATTCTTGCTTTTGAGGGAGTGCAGCGTAGGTTCACAAGGTTAAGAATAGAGCGGCTGAGCTTGTATACTCTGGAATTTAGAAGGATCAGAGGGGATCTTATTGAAACATATAGGATTTTTAAGGGTATGGACACGCTGGAGGCAGGAAACATGTTCCCGATGTTGGGGGAGTCCAGAACCAGGGGCCACAGTTTAAGAATAAGGGGTAAGCCATTTTGAACGGAGACGAGGAAACACTTTTTCACACACAGAGAGTTGTGAGTCTGTGGAATTCTCTGCCTCAGAGGGCGGTGGAGGTCGGTTCTCTGGATGCTTTCAAGAGAGAGGTAGACAGAGCTCTAAAAGATAGCGGAGTCAGGGGATATGGGGAGAAGGCAGGAACGGGGTACTGATTGGGGATGATCAGCCGTGATCACATTGAATGGCCTACTCCTGCACCTATTGTCTATTGCCTATTGTCTATTGTATCACTCTGTAACTCCATGCCGATGTGCCGAATCAGGTTCTGAGTTGTATTTAAACTGACTGGAGTTGTTCTGCAATGTTACAAAGAAACTAAAGGGGCTGTCCCACTTGGGCGACCTAATTGGCGAGTTTAGAAGAGTTTAGGAGAGTTTGAAAAAAATGTCATGTTGAAGACCTCCTTCGACTATGTAGAAGACCACCATCGACCTCCTTCGACTATGTTGAAGACCAGCTTCTATGAGCTTCGACTAGCAACGGCTTACTTCGGGAAAATTGGACACCGAATAGTGGAGAGTGAAGACGACCTAACTTCGATCTCCTTCGACCTCCCCTCGACTCTGATGAAGACTATCTACGCATACCTTTGACTACCTTCGACTACCCTCGATTACCTACGACTAACATGCCGACCTACTACGACTAAACCTATGAGTAAAAAAAGTATCGATTTTTTTCCATGGCGACCTTTTTTTACTCCTGGGCATTTTTCAACGTTGAAAAATACGCCGCGATCTAGCTGAGGCCTCGAGTACGCGGGGACCACTCTCGAGCATGAAGGAGAGTTACAAAGACCTCCTATGACCTCCTGTCGACCATGCTGCGAGTATGAGTCGAGGGCAAACTCGCCAGAACTCGCGGATTAGGTCGCCCAAGTGGGACAGCCCCTTAAGATAAATTAGGTTTAGTTTCAGGCGAGGTACAGTGAAAAGCTTTGATCTGTGTGCCAGGCAGCATCTCTGGAGAAAAGGAATGGGTGACGTTTCGGGTCGAGACCCTTGTTCAGACCGAGAGTCAGGGGAAAGGGAAATGAACACTATCCTACACCCACAAGTTGTACTTTTCTACCATCCACGAGGAGAGATGTAGAGGGCACATAGACCAAATAAATGAAAGATATGCAAAAGGCTGCAATGATCAAGGAAAGGTGGAGCCCACAATGCTCCATTGTCGGCTGTGAGCTAGGTGATAATGAGTTATACAGACGGAGATGGAGGTGGAGGGATGGAGAGAGAGGGGATGCAAGGGTTACTTGGTTAGAGAAATCAGTCTTCATTTCGCTGTGCAGGCTGGTTCAAGAACCTGATAGTTGTAGGAAAATAGGAAAGTAGCTGTTCCTGAACCTGGTGATGTGGGACTTCAAGCACCTGTACCTCCCGCCTGGCAGTGGCAGTGGGAAGAGGACATGGATCAGGTGGTGGAATAACTTAGGACATGTATACAAGATGAACAACCAGCATCTTAACTGAAGGAGACAGACACAAAATGTTCACAAGTTATAGGAGTAGAATTGGGCCATTCGGCCCGTCAAATCTGCTCCGCCATTCAATCATGGCTGATCTCTGCCTCCTAATCCCATTTTCCTGCCTTCTCCCCCTCGCCCTTGCCTCGGGGCGGTCACGGTGGCGCAGCGGTAGAGTTGCTGCCTTATGGCGAAAGCAGCGCCGGAGTCCCGGGTTCGATCATGACTACGGGTGCTGTCTGTACGGAATCTGTACGTTCTCCCCGTGACCTGCGTGGGTTTTCTCAGAGTTTTTTGGTTTCCAAAGACTTGCGGGTTTGCAGGTTAATTGGCTTGGTGAATGGAAAAATTGGCCCTAGTGTGTGTTAATGTGCGGGTGGGATTGCAGGTCGGCACGGAACCCGGTGGGGCGAAGGGCCTGTTTCCGTGCTGTATCTCTAAACTAAACTAAACTAAACCTGCTCTAATCAAACCTATGCCTAACCAAATCTACTCCTGCTCCTAATTCGTAATGTTGGAGTAATTCAGTGGGTTAAGCAGCGGGTTCAAGAGGGTGGATGGCCGTCTGTGGAGCAGGAGGAGAGGCAGGCATTAAAGCCCTGTCCCACTGTATGAGTTCATTCCAAGAGCTCTCCCGAGTTTGCCCTGATTCGAACTCGGAGATTTACGGTAATGGCCGCTCGTTGGCACTCGGGGCTCTCGTGGTCATTTTTCAACGTGTTGAATAATCATCACAAGTCTTCCCGAGCTTAACTGCCATTAGCGAGTCTTCCCAAGTACCTGCCGTTAGCGTAACGAGCCGCTAAGTGACGTCCCCGAGCTCCGATGTACCTGCTACGTTCATTCTCCGTGCTTACCACGAGTTTGATTTTTTTTTAAACTCGGGAGAGCTCTTGGAATTGAACTCGTACCGTGGGACAGGGCTTTTAGAGAGAGACAAGTGACTAACTCCTGCCCCTAATTCGTATGTTCACTTGTAATCACACAAAATGCTGAATGAAAATAATTTATCAGGCTGGGGCTCATGTTGTCGACCTCCCCGTGGTGAGCCCTGTCATCTGACCTCGGTCAGGCCAACGACAACAAACAGAGACGGCAGCAGCGCCAACTTTGAGCTCAGCACCAACCCGGAGCATGCGCCCTTTTTAGGGTGGGCACCTACAGATGTCGAACCGGATGGCATCACCCTGCTGCAGACCTCTGCTGCCTCAAATGCAAGAAGAAGAAGATTTATCAGACGATTCGACACAACATATCTAATTATATTACGTCAATAGACAATAGACAATAGGTGCAGGAGTAGGCCGTTCGGCCCTTCAAGCCAGCACCGCCACTCAATGTGATCATGGCTGATCATCCCCAATCAGTACCCCTTTCCTGCCTTCTCCCCATATCCCCTAATGAATTAGAAATGCGTGCAACGAAGGTAAAACCGTTATAAGGGTGACTTCAATCTACATATAGATTGGGTGAATCAAATTGGCAAGGGTGCTGAGGAAGAGGATTTCTTGGAATGTATGCGGGATAGTTTTCTAAACCAACATGTGGAGGAACCAACGAGAGAGCAGGCTATTCTAGACTGGATATTGAGTAATGAGGAAGGGTTAGTTAGCAGCCTTGTTGTACGTGGCCCCTTGGGCAAGAGTGACCATAATATGGTTGAGTTCTTCATTAGGATGGAGAGTGACATTGTTAATTCAGAAACACGGGTCCTGAACTTAAAGAAAGGTAACTTTGAGGGTATGAGACGTGAATTGGCCAAGATCGACTGGCAATTGATTCTTGAAGGGTTGACGGTGGATATGCAATGGAAGGCATTCAAAGACTGCATGGATGAACTACAACAATTGTTCATCCCAGTATGGCAAAAGAATAAATCAGGGAAGGTGGCGCATCCGTGGATAACGAGGGAAATCAGGGATAGTATCAAAGAAAAAGATGAAGCGTACAAATTAGCCAGAAAAAGCAGCCTACCAGAGGACTGGGAGAAATTCAGAGACCAACAGAGGAGGACAAAGGGCTTAATTAGGAAAGGGAAAATGGAGTATGAAAGAAAACTGGCAGGAAACATAAAAACTGACTGCAAAAGTTTTTATCGATATGTGAAGTGCAAAAGATTAGTTAAAACAAATGTAGGTCCCTTGTAGTCAGAAACGGGTGAATTGATCATGGGGAACAAGGACATGGCAGACCAATTGAATAACTACTTTGGTTCTGTCTTCACTAAGGAAGACATAAATAATTTGCCGGAAATAGCAGGGGATCGCGGATCAAATGAGATGGAGGAAATGAGTGAAATCCAGGTTAGCCAGAAAGTGGTGTTGGGTAAATTGAATGGATTAAAGGCCGATAAATCCCCAGGGCCAGATAGGCTGCATCCCAGGGTACGTAAGGAAGTAGCCCCTGAAATAGCAGATGCCTTAGTGATAATTTTTCAAAACTCTTTAGATTCTGGATTAGTTCCTGAGGATTGGAGGGTAGCTAATGTAACCCCACTTTTTAAAAAGGGAGGGAGAGAGAAAACGGGGAATTACAGACCAGTTAGTCTAACATCAGTAGTGGGGAAACTGCTAGAGTCAATTATTAAAGATGGGATAGCAGCGCATTTGGAAAGTGGTGCAATCATTGGACAAAGTCAGCATGGATTTACGAAGGGTAAATCATGTCTGACGAATCTTGTTGAATTTTTTGAGGATGTAACTAGTAGAGTGGATAAGGGAGAAGCAGTGGATGTGTTGTATCTGGACTTTCAGAAGGCTTTCGACAAGGTCCCACACAAGAGATTGGTATACAGACTTAAAGCACACGGTATTGGTGGTTCAGTATTGATGTGGATAGAGAACTGGCTGGCAGACAGGACGCAAAGAGTAGGAGTGAACGGGTCCTTTTCAGGATGGCAGACAGTGACTAGTGGGGTGCCGCAAGGCTCAGTGCTGGGACCCCAGCTATTTACAATATACATTAATGATTTGGATGAGGGAATTAAATGCAACATCTCGAAGTTTGCGGATGACACGAAGCTGGGGGACAGTGTTAGCTGTGAGGAGGATGCTAGGAGGCTGCAGGATGACTTGGATAGACTGGGTGAGTGGGCAAATGCATGGCAGATGCAGTATAATGTGGATACATGTGAGGTTATCCACTTTGGTGGCAAAAACAGGAAGGTAGACTATTATTTGAATGGTGACCGATTAGGAAAAGGGGAGATGCAACGAGACCTGGGTATCATGGTACACCAGTCATTGAAAGTAGGCATGCAGGTGCAGCAGGCTGTGAAGAAAGCGAATGGTATGTTGGCATTCATAGCAAAAGGATTTGAGTACAAGAACAGGGAGGTTCTACTGCAGTTGTACAGGGTCTTGGTGAGGCCACACCTGGAGTATTGCGTACAGTTTTGGGCTCCTAATCTGAGGAAAGACATTCTTGCCATAGAGGGAGTACAGAGAAGGTTCACCAGACTGATTCCTGGGATGGCACGACTTCCATATGAAGAAAGACTGGATAGACTTGGTTTGTACTTGCTGGAATTTAGAAGATTGAGGGGTGATCTCATAGAGACTTACAAAATTCTTAAGGGGTTGGACAGGCTAGATGCAGGAAGATTGTTCCCGATGTTGGGGAAGTCCAGGACAAGGGGTCACAGTTTAAGGATAAGGGGCAAGTCTTTTAGGATCGAGATGAGAAAATCGTTTTTCACACAGAGAGTGGTGAATCTGTGGAATTCTCTGCCACAGAAGGTAGTTGAGGCCAGTTCGTTGGCCATATTTAAGAGGGAGTTGGATGTGGCCCTTGTGGCTGAAGGGATCAGGGGGTATGGAGAGAAGGCAGGTACAGGATACTGAGTTGGATAATCAGCCATGATCATATTGAATGGCGGTGCAGGCTCGAAGGGCCGAATGGCCTGCTCCTGCACCTAATTTCTATGTTTCTATGTTTCTATGACTCCGCTATCTTCAAGAGCCCTTTCTAGCTCTCTCTTGAAAGCATCCAGAGAACTCGCTTCCACCGCCCTCTGAGGCAGAGAATTCCACAGACTCACCACTCTATGTGAGAAAAAGTGTTTCTTAACTGTGGCCCCTGGTTCTGGAGTCGCTGCCTCAAAAAGGCAGCCAGCATCATCAAAGACCCATACCATCCTGGCCACACACTCATCTCTCTGTTGTCATCGGGAAGAAGGTACAGGAGCTTGAAATCTGGAACATCCAGGTTCAAGAACAGCTTCTTCCCCACAGACATCAGGCTATTAAACTCGACATCAAACAAGCTCTGAACAATATCAGTCTATTATTCCTATTGCACTTTACCTGTTTATTTATTGTGTACATATATGGTCTATGGTATATAGACACACTGAACTTTTATATCCTGTTCTGTATTACGTTTACATATTCTGTTGAGCTGCAGCAAGCAAGAATTTCATTGTCCTATCTGGGACACATGACAATAAAACTCTCTTGATTTGACTCTTATGTCATATTGAACTTTTTCAAGGTCAATTCACTTTCCCTTGGAACAACCCCTTTGCTTTTTAGTTCCGCTATTTCAGGCAGTACCTCAATCCTTATTTCTCACCTTGTACTTCAAAATCTTTGAGTTCGCATCCTTGTGTGCCTTCCGAGCACAGGCTCCCGCAGCGTCCCTGCAACACTTTAAAAAGGAGGAGCAGTGAAAAATGCGGAAAAGTCCATGCAACATTCCCAGTATTCACGGGCGGGATGAATGAACCAACATCGGAGAGCTTCAGCAGACCAATATACCCCCAGCCGGGTTGAGACCCTAATTACGATATGATGGAATTTTATATATCCCAGGCAGTAGGGAGATTGCAACCTTTGCGTGGTCCACCCTGTTTCTGCTAATGCAACCAACCCGACGTGCACTAACAAGATCAAATAGAACAAGTTGACCAACAACTTTCGGCTGTGAACGCCAAGATGAAGAAGAGGATAGATCCCAGGAGGTTATCCCAAAGATTGTTAAGGGCTTGGACACACTAGAGGCAGGAAACATGTTCCCGATGTTGGGGGAGTCCAGAACTAGGGGCCACAGTTTAAGAATAAGGGGTAAGCCATTTAGAACGGAGACGAGGAAACACTTTTTCTCACAGAGAGTGCTGAGTCTGTGGAATTCTCTGCCTCAGAGGGCGGTGGAGGCAGGTTCTCTGGATGCTCTCAAGAGAGAGCTAGATAGGGCTCTTAAAAATAGCAGTCAGGGGATATGGGGAGAAGGCAGGAACGGGGTACTGATTGGGGATGATCAGCCATGATCACATTGAATGGCGGTGCTGGCTCGAAGGGCCGAATGGCCTACTCCTGCACCTTTTGTCTATTGTCTATAGTCTATTGAGGGCAATTGATCTGCCAACAGTCATGAAACACAAGATACACGAAATGTGAAATTAAAGTGACGAGAGGAATGGATTGGAAGATGTGCAAAGCTTGGGGAGGGGAGGATTGGGGGCAGGAGGGGAGTCAGTCTACCCCACGACTGAAGGGGGAGGAGTTGTACAGTTTGATAGCCACAGGGAAGAAGGATCTCTTGTGGCGTTCTGTGTCGCATCTTGCTGGAACCGGTCTGTTGCTGAAGGCGACCAGTGTGTCATGGAGGGGGTTGAGAATGAGCTGATGAGGCTGAGCTCGGCATACTCAGGCGTCTCCACATTGTACTCTTTCAAGGCTGATCATCAGATCATTACAATGAACGTTGAATGTACAAAATCTGTCGGCACCTGTCTTTGGAACGTCGAGCTTTGGTTGTCCTGCATGCTCTGTTCCGTGATGGTGAACTCAACTTGTTGTCGATCCTTTTCTCTTTCCCATTCCAGCAGTTCCTTCTGGTATCCTGTCAGCTGTCGCTTCGAATAAACCTGCCAGAAAATTGCGTTGGTTACCAAGAGACAGATTTACATTGTACTCTTTTTAGTTTAGCTTTGGAATACAGCGCGGAAATTGGCCCTTTGGCTCACCGAGTCCATGCCGACCAGCGATACCGGCGCATTAGCGCACTCTAGGCTGACTAGCACGCTGCTCTACATCGGTGAGACTTGGCGATGGCTTCGCCCAACATCTCCGGTGGCTCAGCACTTCAACTCCTCCTCCCATTCCAAATCCAACCTTTCTGTCCTGGGCCTCCTCCATGGCCAGAGTGAGGACCACCGTAAATTGGAGGAGCAGCACTTTATATTTCATTTGGGCAGTTTGCACCCCAGCGGTATGAACATTGACTTCTCTACTTTCAGCTAGTCCTTACTTTCTACTCCCCTTCTCAGTTCTCCCTCAGCCCTCTGGCTCCACCTCTTCCTTTCTTCTTCCCTCCCCTCCATCAGTCTGAAGAAGGGTCTCGACCCGAAACGTTGCCTATTCCTTCGCTCCATAGATGCTGCCTCACCCGCTGAGTTTCTCCAGCATTTTTGTTTACCTTCGATTTTTCAGCATCTGCTGTTCCTTCTTAAACACTCTAGGGACTATTTAGTTCAGTTTAGTTTAGAGATACAGCGCGGAAACAGGCCCTTTCGGCCCTCGCCGACCATTGATCCCCGCACATTAACACTATCCTACACCCACTAGGAACAATTTTTACATTTACCAAGCCAATTAACCTACAAACCTGCACGTCTTTGGAGTGTGGGAGGAAACCGAAGATCTCGGAGAAAACCCACGCAGGTCACAGGGAGAACGTACAAACTCCGCACAGACAGCACCCGTAGTCGGGAAAGAACCCGGGTCTCTGGTGCTGCATTCGTTGTAAGGTAACAAGTCTACCGCTGCGCCACCATGCATGGGAGAAGGAATGGGGGACATTTCGGGTTGAGACCCGTCTTCGGATGTCAGGGGAGTGGGAGGTACATAGATAAGGAAGTGTATAGATAAGGAAGAGTTAGGTGTGAAAACAGGACAAAGGGAATGTGGATTGACGAAAATGTAGAATAGGTCATCGTTAGTTGGAGAAGGTAACAACAAAGCAAACAAGAGATAAAATGTAGTCGGACACAGCAAAGGGCCTGTCCCACCAGCATGCGATTGCATGCGTCTAGCGCGACCAAGTGTGGTCGCTTGAGGCGTACGGCCGCGCGGGGCCGGTCCCACTTCGATTGGCGGAGGCGTATGGAGTTGTGTGGGGCTGGTCCCGACATCGTGCGGGGCTCCGAAAATCCTGCACTGTTCGAAGGCTCGCAGGCGCATTGCGGGCGTACGCGGCGTCGCGATGTCGTACGCAGCGTCTCGACGGCGTCCGCCTAGCGCGTGGCGTTGCGCGATGACGTCACCGTCCGGCGTGCCGTTGCGTGATGACGTCACCGCCCAACACCGTGCGCCGTCCAAATTCAGTCGGCCCACCTCCTGCCCAGCTGATTGGTGAGTGTGATGTTAGGACCAGCCCCGCACAACTCCATACGCCTCTGCGGTTCGAAGTGGATCCGGCCCCGCGCGGCCATACGCCTCAAGCGACCACCTTTGGTCGCGCTAGACGCATGCAATCGCATGCTGGTGGGACAGGCCCTTAAGACCGGTCAGAGAACAGGAAAGGGGGAAGGGAAGCAATGATTACTTGAAGTTAAAGAAGTCAATGTTCATACCGCTGTAAGCTGCCCAGGCAAAATATGAGGTGCTGTTCCTCCAATTTGTGCAGGGCTTCACTCTGGCAATGGAGGAGGTCCAGGGCAGAAAGGTCAGTGTGGGAATGGGAGGGGGAGTTAAAGTGTTTAGCAACCGGGACAATTTACAATTATACTAATCCAGTTAACCTACAAACCTGTAAGTTTTTGGAGTGTGGGAGGAAACCGACAGTCTCGGAGAAAACCTTCGGGGAGCAGGTACAAACTCCGTACCGACAGCACCAGTTGTCAGGATCGAACCAGGGTTTCTGCCGCTGGAAGGCAGCAACTCCACCGCTGTGCCACCACCACTCTTGTACAAAGGAACAGAAACAGGCTCCTCAGCTCCCAAATTTGTTCTAACATTCCAATTCAATCTTATCTGATTAGTAGTTTGGAGATACAGCACGGAAACAGGCTCTTCAGCCGACTGAATCCATGCAGACCTTCGACCAGCCATTCGCGCTTTTTCCATGCTCACTCACTTTCTCATCCGTTATTCCTGACACGTTAGGGACAATCTACAGGGGGCCAATTAGCCTACAAATCCAAAGCTTCTTTGGGATATGGGAGAAAACCGGAGCACACGGAGGAAACCTAGGCGGTCACAGGGAGAACGTGCAAACTCCACACAGACAGCACCTGGGTCTCTGGTGCCATGAGGCACCAGCTCGACCACTACCAGCACTCTTTCCGTTTTTAGAAAGATTTATTATATTTAACATTTCATTTAGCTTTAGATTTATTATTGTCACGGTAGAGTGGGAAGATTTATTTTGCATGCTGGTTAATCAATAGACAATAGACAATAGGCAATAGGTGCAGGAGTAGGCCATTTGGCCCTTTGAGCCATTCAATGTGATCATGGCTGATCATCCCCAATCAGTACCCCGTTCCTGCCTTCTCCCCATATCCCCTGACTCCGCTATCTTTAAGAGCCCTATCTAGCTCCCTCTTGAAAGCATCCAGAGAACCGGCCTCCACCACCATCTGAGGCAGAGGATTCCACAGACTCCCAGCTCTCTGTGTGAAAATCAGATTAATTACTATCTAAAAGCAATCACATCAAACTCGTATCGGGTGGAACAAATGGGAAGATAACGAGTGCTGAATAAAGTCCTCATTTATTGTTTATTATTTATTTTAGTATTGTCTACCGCAATCAGGCTATCTAACACAACAACGAATAAGCTCAGAGCTCTGAACTGCGAAAGACTATATTATTATTGCACCATATTTGTTGATTATTGAACCTTTTCTGTTTTTTCTTTCCCGTCCCCTGCTATGTTTACATAGTCACAAATTCTGTTGTGCTGCAGCAAGTAAGAATGTAATTGTCCCATCCGGGACATATGACAATAAAACTCTCTTGACTCTTGACTCTTGTACAGAGGTACGGTGAAAAGCTGTTGTTGCTTGCTGTGCGGACATTTTATCTCTTGTTTGCAAAGAACAGTTCATGAGTTCATGTTCATGTTAGACGAGCAGAATTAGGCCACGCTGCCGCTCAGTCACAGCTGATCTATCGTTCCCTCTCAAGCCCACTCTCCTGCCTGCTCCCCGTAACCCCTGACACCCTATAAACTATGCACGATTACATTCAAGCCGCCCACAGTGTGCACATACAGGATAAAGGGAAGAACATTTAGCGCAGATCGACTCAAAACGCTGGAGTAGCTCAGCGGGACAGGCAGCATCTCTGGAGAGATGGAATGAGGCGACGTTTCAGGTCGAGACTCTTCTTCAGACTGAGTCAGGGGAGGGGGAGATACAGAGGTATAGAAAGGTAAGGTGTGAAAACGAGACATCAAAGCGGACAAAGTTCAAGGAGAATGTAGAATAGATCATCGTTGGCAAGGGGAAGGTGACCACGAAGCATACCGAGATAAAATTTAATCAGGACAGCCAGACTGAACACTGAACAGTATCTCTGTGTCTCCCTCTCCCCTGACTCTGTCTGAAGACGGGTCTATAAGATTAATTTTACTGTTTGTATCTCGTTGTCACTTTCTCCTCGATCCTTTTCCTTGATCGTTGTCTGCTTTGATCTGTCACTTTCACACCTTACCCACCCATAACTCCAGTCTCCCTCACCGCCTGACTCTCGGTCTGAAGAAGAGTCTCGACCTGAAATGTCACCCTTCCCTTCTGTCCAGAGACGCTGCCCGACCCGCTGAGTTACTCCAGCAATTTGGCGTCTATCTTCAGTGTAAACCAGCATCTGCAGTTCCTCACTAAACATTTTGTGCAGATTGACTTTGAGAGACCCAAAAGATTGCTTTCCGAGTTGTTTGTGCAGAAGCTGACTGATCTACCCGCTGCAATATAATTAATCATCTATCACTCAGTCACTTTACTCAAAATATTCCAGATTGGCTACAAAAATATTTTATGTGTTTACCAAAGCGGATGGAACATTTCAAGCACAGAGCGTCAACATCGTGCTTTTGCACACATTCCCTGCAGAGTTTCCTCTACTTTGTCCAAAATACTTCCCGTGATCCAACAATGCCCCTTTTAATACTGGAAAATACAGCGTGGGAAGTCACCATTCAGTCTGTACTATCTGTCCTGCCTCTTCCAAAGTCCTCATCCCACTCTTTAGACTCTAGACTTTAGAGAAACAGAAATCAAGCACTGCGGTGCACCGAGTCCGCGTTGGCCAGCGATTAGCCCCGTACGCCCGCACTATCCTACACACACACTAAAGTGTGGCACGGTGGCGCAGCGGTAGAGTTGCTGTCTCACAGCGCAGGAGACCCGGGTTCGATCCCGACTATGGGCGCTGTCTGTAAGGAGTTTGCACATTCTCCCCGCGACCTATGTGGGTTTTCTCCGAGATCTTCGGTTTCCTCCCACACTCCAAAGTCGCGCAGGTTGTAAGTTAATTGGCTTGGTAAATGTGAACATTGTCCCTAGAGTGTGTAGGAGAGTGTTAATGTGCGATGATCGCTGGTCAGCATGGACCCGGTGGGCCAAAGGGCCTGTTTCCGCGCTCTGTATCTCTAAACTAAACTCTACAAACTCTAAACTAGGGACAATTAACATTCTTTACCGAAGCCAATTAAACTACAACCCTGTACGTCTTCGGAGTGTGTGGGAGGAAACTGGAGCACCTGGAGAAAACCCACGCGGTCACAGGAAGAACGTACAAACTCCGTACAGACAGCACCTGTAGTCAGGATTGAACCTGGATATCTGGTGCTGTAAGTTAGCGACTCTACCACTGCACGTGGTCCCAGGGAAAACGTGCAAACTCTGCGCAGACAGCACCATTGCACAGAATCGAACACGGGTCTCTGGCGCTGTGAGGCTGCAAGTCTACCACTGCGCCACCCTGGCGCCCACTCTTCTTTTCCAATAGCCCCACAAATTTATCCTTTTGCAAAATTAATCCAATTCCATTCAAAGGTTGCGACTGAATCTGCTGTGAATATTCTGTTGGGAGCTAGCACGACCTGGTTGGGCCGAATGTCAACCTTCTGTAACATCATAAGAAATAATCTGTTTCCATGTCAAACTAAGCTCCAGTTAGTAGCTCCTCTGGGTACACTTGTGGTTAGCTGAAATAATGTAGCATATAGAGCCATACTGGGTGTGGACAGATGGGGAACAGATGTTGGGGGAGTCCAGAACCAGGGGCCACAGTTTAAGAATAAGGGGTAAGCAATTTAGATCGGGGACGAGGAAACACTTCTTCACACAGAGAGTTGTGAGTCTGTGGAATTCTCTGCCTCAGAGGGCGGTGGAGGCCGATTCTCTGGATACTTTCAAGAGAGAGCTAGATAGGGCTCTTAAAGATGGTGGAGTCAGGGGATATGGGGAGAAGGTAGGAACGGGGTACTGATTAGGGATGATCAGCCATGATCACATTGAATGAACATCCAGGTTCAGCAACAGCTTCTTCCCCACAGCCATCAGTCTATTAAATTTGCCATCAAACAAACTCTGAACACTTACACTCTATTGCACTTTATCTGTTTATTTATTGTGTATTTATATGGTCTATCGTATATAGACACACAGAACTTTTATCTCCTGTTCCGTATTATGTTTACAATATTCTGTTGTGCTGCAGCAAGCAAGAATTTCATTGTCCTATCTGGGAAACATGACAATAAAACTATCTTGACTTGACTCTTCTCTCGGCTCGAAGGGCCGAATGGCTTACTCCTCCACCTATTGTCTATTGAACCACTATGGGCTCACTGGCTGAATCCTCCCCCGCTGTGCTGTAATAATTCTACTTGTTCCTTCACAGGTATTTTTGAACAAGTTGCCAAACCTGGCAGCAGATAGAAGCTAACACACTTCACACATTGGCTTGAGACTGCACAGCTCAATTTACATTGGATGTGTCAAGGCAAGATGCAGGTCTGAGTGGTGTTGAGGAGTTGCAAGATCCAGGCTATTACTTGTAATTAATAGGAACTGCAGATGCTGGTTTATAGCAAAGAGAGACACGAGATGTTGGACTAACTCAGCAAGTCAGGCCCGCATCTCTGGTGAAAATGGATGGACAATAGACAATAGTCAATAGACAATAGACAATAGGTGCAGGAGTAGGCCAATCGGCCCTTCGAGCCAGCATCGCTCGTGGTCATGGCTGATCATCCCCAATCAGTACCCCGTTCCTGCCTTCTCCCCATATCCCCTGACTCCGCTATTTTTAAGAGCCCTATCTAGCTCTCTCTTGAAAGTACGAAGAGAACAGCCTCCACCGCCCTCTGAGGCAGAGAATTCCAAAGACTCACAACTCTCTGTGTGAAAATGTTTCCTCATCTCCGTTCTAAATTGCTTACCCCTTATTCTTAAACTGTGGTCCCTGGTACTGGTCTCCCCCAACATCGGGAACATGTTTCCTGCCTCTAGCGTGTCCAAACCCTTAATAATCTTATATATTTCAATAAGATCCCCTCTCATCCTTCCAAATTCCAGAGTATACAAGCCCAGCCTGCTGTATTCTCTCAGCATATGACAGTCCCGCCATCCCGGGAATTAACCTTGTGAACCTATGCTGCACTCCCTCAATAGCAAGAATGTCCTTCCTCAAATTTGGAGACCAAAACTGCACAATAGTCCAGGTGTTTTGCTTTCTTCACTGCCTGCTGTACCTGCATGCTTACTTTCATTGACATAGGTGACGTCTCGGGTCAGGACACTCCTTCAGGTCCCAGTCCTAAATATCAATTTTCTCCAGAGATGCTGCCTTCTTCTTCATCTTCTTCTTCTTGCGAATGAAACATAAACCAAAGGAATAGTGAGATCTCAAGCCGGGTGTTGAGCAGTCAGGTTGATGTCTCTGTTGGCGTCAATGTCTACCAGGCCCTGAGCTCCATTTGGTGGGTGGTCGAGCGGGCACCCAGAGATGACACGGTTGGCTGTCTGTTGTTCTGCTCCGCATTCACAGGCTAGGCTCTGGCGGAGCCCCCATCTCCACACGCTGGCATTGAAACGACCTGAAGAAGTGTCCTGACCCAAGACGTCACCTATCCATTTTCTCCGGCGATGCTGCCTGACCTGAATGTGTGTTACTCCGGCATTTCATGCTTATTCTGCTTTTATTTGAGCACACTGAGCGTTTAGTTTAGTTTGAAAGTTTTCTTAGCTCAGAAGTAAGTATGAATTGGCATTTTTACCACACATCTCAAACCCTGCCATAACAGACCAGTTATGCCACTTCAAGTAAGAAAATGTCATTGTTCCATTGTCAGAATATATGACCATTTAAACATTCTTGACTTTTGAACCCAGGGTATTCCAAAGCCGGGATGGCCAACTTAATACTATGTATAATTATGATCGCAATTTTAAAAACATGGTTGCCGGGGCCACTGCCACAGACCTTCTCTTGAAGAAGGGTCTCGGCCCGAAACGTCACCCGTTCCTTCCCTCCAGAGATGCTGCCTGTCCCACTGAGTTACTCCTGCATTTTGTGTCTATCTTTGATGTAAAACAGCATCTGCAGTTCCTTTCTGCACCGTCTCCACCTCCCTGGCCACCCACAGGCTAGGCCAATCACAGCCGACCCCCTGAGGAAGAGTCCCATCCCAAAACGTCACCTATCCATGTTCTCCACGGATGCTGCCTGACCCACTGAGTAACTCCAGCACTCTGTGAAACGTCACCTATCCATGTTCTCCACGGATGCTGCCTGACCCACTGAGTAACTCCAGCACTCTGTGAAACGTCACCTATCCATGTTCTCCACAGATGCTGCCTGACATACTGAGTAACTCCAGCACTCTGTGAAACTTCACCTATCCATGTTCTCCACAGATGCTGCCTGACCCACTGAGTAACTCCAGCACTCTGTGAAACGTCACCTATCCATGTTCTCCACAGATGCTGCCTGACCCGCTGAGTTACTCTAGCACTCTGTGAAACTTCACCTATCCATATTCTCCAGAGATGCTGCCTGACCCGCTGAGTTACTCCGGCACTCTGTGAAACGTCACCTATCCATGTTCTCCACAGATGCTGCCTGTTCCGCAGAGTTACTCCAGCACATGGCGAAACGTCACCTATCCATGTTCTCCAAGGATGCTGCCTGCCCCGCTGAGGTACTCCAGCATTTTGTGTCTTTATATATACTGTCTGGCCAGACATATATTCTGGACTCCCCCGATGTTGGGAGAGTCCAGAACCAGGGGCCACATTTTAAGAATAAAGGCTAGGCCATTTAGAACGGAGACGAGGAACAACTTTTTCACCCAGAGAGTTGTGAATCTGTGGAATTCTCTGTCTCAGCAGGCAGTGGAGGCCAATTCGCTGGATGCGTTCAAGAGAGAGCTAGAAAGAGCTCTTAAAGATGGCGGAGTAAAGGGATATGGGGAGAAGGCAGGAACGGGGTACTGCTTGGGGATGATCAGCCATGATCACATTGAATGGCAGTGCTGGCTCAAAGGGACGAATGGCCTACTCCTGCACCTACTGTCTATTGTCTGACTTTGAGGACTTATTTTCCAAAATCTCTTTGAAGAAAACATATTACCTCACAAATGAGATCCAGGTCGTAGAAGCAGGGAATTTTATGCGTCCTCAGCGTGACAATGCAATGTGCGGAGTCCCCAGGATGAAGCACTCCACAGATAGGAGCAATGGTCAATGCCTATAGAGAGAAGAGAAACAAATTCACAACGCACTCCCAAGCTGTCGGTTGTATGATTAATTTATAAACAAAATGCTCAGCCAAGAATGCGTTGCATGCACCGTAATGGGCGGAGCACCAAGGCAAATTCAATAGTCAACAGACAATAGGTGCAGGAGTAGGCCATTCGGCCCTTCGAGCCAGCACCGCCATTCAATGTGATCACGGCTGATCATCCCCAATCAGTACCCCGTTCCTGCCTTTTCTCCATATTCCCTGACTCCGCTATCTTTAAGAGCCCTATCTAGATCTCTCTTCAAAGTATTCAGAGAACTGGCCTCCACCACCCTCTGAGGCAGAGAATTCCACAGACGCATAACTCTCTGTGAGAAAAAGTGTTTCCTCGTCTCCATTCTAAATGGCTTACCCCTTATTCTTAAACTGAGGCCCCTGGTTCTGGACTCCCCCAACATCGGGAACATGTTTCCTGCCTCTAGCATGTCCAATCCCTTAATAATCTTAGTTGTTTCAATAAGACTTCCTCTCATCCTTCTAAACTCCAGAGTGTACAAACCCAACATCTCCACTCTCTCAGCATATGACAGTCCCGCCATCCTGAGAATTAACCTCATAAGCCTACGCTGCACTCCCTCAATAGCAATAATGTCCTTTCTCAAATTGAGAAACCAAAACTACACACAATACTCCAGGTGTGGTCTCACTAGGGCCCTATACAACTGCAGAAGGACATCTGCTCCTATACTCAAGTCCTCTTGTTATGAAGGCCAACATGCCATTTGCTTTCGTCATTGCCTGCTGTACCTGCATGCTTACTTTAATTGACAGATGAACAAGGACCCCCCAGATCCCGTTGTCCTTCCCCTTTTCCCAATTTGACACCATTTAGATAATAATCTGCCTTCCTGCTTTTGCTACCAATGGGGATAACCTCACATTTTACTTCGGAGTCACGTGAGTGACTTCGTGAAGAACCCGCCAGAACGCTTGCGCAGCATATCGTCGCGCGCATTTGCAGCGGCAGCTGGGGGGGGGAGTGCGCTCTCCCCACCGGCCTCCTTCACAAGACCGGCAGGTGAGTATTACCTTCCTTTACAGCATGGACAAGGGCCGCAGGACGACGCTGTCGGGGAGCTGAGTTGTGCTGCGGCCAGCCGACGGCCTTTGTCCCCGGAGCTGCACGGAACGCCGGCAGCTTCAGGAATTGCGGAAGTCGGGCACGGAGCTGAGCTGCGGCCAGCCGACGGCCCTTGTCCCCGGAGCTGCACGGAACGCCGGCAGCTTCAACACACGTGGAAGTCGGGCGCGGAGCTGAGCTGTGGCCAGCCGACGGCCCTTGTCCCCGGAGCTGCACGGAACGCCGGAAGCTTTATCGCAACGGTGGGGGCAGGAATGAGGAAGTCGGGCGCGGAGCTGAGCTGCGGCCAGCCGACGGCCCTTGTCCCCGGAGCTGCACGGAACGCCGGCAGCTTTAACGCAACGGTGGGGGCTGGAATGCAGAGTCGGGCGCTCCCGCTAATACAGGGGCCGACTCACCCGAATGGGTTACCACTATGGAGCTGCAAGCAACAGGTCCAGACTCCGAGCCCCCCGTCCCCAAGAGAATAAGGGGGGATACAGGTACGTGGCAAGGGGTCTTGTTTTTCTTTTACAGGCAACCTCTCCCCGAGCTCCAGTAGACCCGAGGGGGCTGGGCCGGGGGACAGCCGCACGACAGGGGAGCCCTGCAAAGTGCATTGCATACCGCAGCCAGGGATATCTGCCATCGTGCAGCCCGGGCATAACACTGCTGCGTCGTGTAGGCCTGCTGGAGCAGATACCGCCGACAACACACCCCGTCAGGCTGCGGTCAAGGGCGGAGGTGGCAGCAGGAAGCGGTCGGTCAGCTCAGCGCTGCGAGCGGCCGACCATGCGCCTCCATGCCAAGTAATGGTGTAAGTGTGGAGGTAAGCTGCACGGACTCCGGGGAGCCAGGTTCCGGGGGCCGGCGCCGAGTCAACTCACCTGCCTTCTTATCTGCCAGGTGGGCCGCCACAGTCTGGGAGAAGACAGACTAGCGGAGAGTCCGTGCGGGAGTCGTATGACCCTACTTGGGCTGTAGGTCACGACGACCTGCCATTGGACCATAGACCCTAAGGGGGTGAGGTCCGATGGTGGAAGCCCCAGTGAATTCACAGGGCCTGGGGAAGTCGGCTTGTCCGCTGCATATAGCAGGGACGGTCGCATTGAGCGGTTGGAGCTCTTAAATGGTGCAACATCTCCATCGGGACCAAGAACGAGAAGAACGGCATCCACTAGCCGTGCAAGGACTCCGCTCGGCTCCTCATCGTCTCCAGCCAGAAGCATTAATGATTGCCCAGCTGCTGAGTTTGACGACGACCAGGGACAGCCAGTGACCGCTGAACCAGAGCATGAGGAGGATGCTGGATGTGGTGAGTGAAGTTTGCCGTTTCTACCCAGACAGGTGAACCCTGCACCACGAATTGGCGGGCACCATTGATTGCCTACGTATGCACCAACTCTGGAGTCAGATTCTCAATAATACCTTGGAGAAAGGTTCTCCACGGGCATAACGGCGTTCTGGAAAACCCTGATCGGGGATAATGTGTCCAGTAAATAGCATGATGCGCTAGCACTCCTATGCAACGCCCAGTATGAGATATATTGCCTGCGTAAGAGCTCCATATAGCCCACACTAAACCCCAAATTCGCGGGGTTGTGCCGACCATTACCGCTCCACCGCCGCATCAGTTGCTTGGAGACCTGTACAAACAGGTGAAGGGACTGGACAAAGGAGGCCAAAACAGTGGGCCTCATGAAACTCCATCGGCCAGAGTTCACCCATATCACCGGTAACAGCCTAATACAACCTGTGAACCAAGGTTGCCGGATAGGGCACAAAGATTCTACCTACCTCCATCTCAATAAATACAACGACCATTTAGGGCAAGGCCAACAGCGGCCTGCATGGGAAATGCGGCCACCGGGCCGTCAACCTCCATAACGTCCACCCGAAGCACCGTATGTATGGAACCGCCGTTCACTATGGAGGTAAGGGGGTCTGGCTCCTCTCACGCCGTAGTATCCCTCCTGTACGAATAGGTGGGCGATTGCGGACGGCCTTGGACATATGGGGGAAAACTGTAACCACAGATGAGTTCATTTTACAAAGTGTTCAAGGGTATATATAATTCGTGGGAGGTATAGATTCCCATACCCAGCATTCGCCTCGTAGGAATTTACTCTATCCCAAAAAGAGGTGGAGGCAGGGCATGCTGAAATTATGTGGCGAGCAGGGAAAAGTGTAGTAATTGGCATAACCAAGCATGGACCTATTGAGTTGAGCCTAATATGTTCACCAGCAGTAAAAATAAGAGGAATGTCGGGTTATAATCGATTTAGCTGAGTTGAACACTTTTGTACAATGTACCCATGTCAAAATGGATGCTTTTGGAATAGTTAGGTGGAAGCTTTACTAAGGGTAATTTATGGCATGTATCAGTTTGAAAGAAGCATGCTATACGGTACCCATCGCTGAGGCTCACAGGGAATTCTGAAGTTGTCTGGAAGGGTGCATTGCCTAATGGAACCATCACAGCTTAGGCTGTTTACCAAGTTGGTATTTACCTGTATTGGCTTTCTCCGACAACAAGATTATAGTGATGGCATGTTGGATGAAATCCTTATAATGGGGCAGACCCTCCAATTGGCAATTCAAGGAGTGGCTGCAACCAAGGCTCTGCTTGAGAAGCTGGGAGTGTAATCCATCCAGACAAATCAAAAAACTGCACCCGCTACGGGTTATGGATTTGGTGTTCACCTTAGACACTAATTTAATGAAGTTTATCATCCCCACTAATAAAGCTACTGCTATATCAGGAGAGTGCCACAATCTTGCTTGCGCCAGGGTATCGACCATGTGGCAAACAGCGAAAGTTATTGGTATTGGTAACTCTAAATTGGTAACTACATTCCCAGCTGTACGATTCGGACCGCTACACTACCGAAATTCACAAAGGTCACAAATCACAGCTTTAAAAAACAAATGCTGGCTGCTTTGATCGGCCACTTTGGTTACCACCGGAAGCTAGAAACAAGCTATAATGGTGGGTAGATAATATTAAAGAATGTCATTGACCTATTATATGGAGCAACCCTGATGTTGTGCTACTAACTGACGCAAGTGCACCAGGCTGGGGAGCAACTGGTACGATGTCCAGTTGTGGTGGCAGATGGAACTCTCATGAGTCTACATTCCTGGAGTCACATGGGATAAACTATATAGAAATGCTGGGGGGTATTTCATGGACTGCGGGCTTCTGTACTAATTCATGGGATTACATGTCCGCTTTCGAATAGATAATGCTACAATAATGGTTTACATCAATCATATGGGTAGTATTAGGTCGCTAGTTTGCAGTGAATTGGCTAATACAATTTGGCACTGGTACATTGAAAGAAATATTTGGATTACTGCGACCTATTTGCCTGGGAAGCTTAATTCAGTGGCGGACACCAGGTCACGTGTCTTCAATGACAACATTGAGTGGATGTTGAACCCCCAGATTTTGGAGATATTATAGCTCAAATTGGGGACACCAGATATTGACCTATTTGCGTCCAGGCTGAACCATCGAATACCAACGTATGTGTTGTGGGAACCAGACCCTGGGGTAATAGCATTGGATGCATTTTTATCCATTGGGGGAAATGGGTTGCTACGCGTTTCCCCCATGCTGCCTCACCAGTCGGGTATTGCAGAAAATTAAACTAGACTCTGCAACTGACATATTGATCATTCCCGACTGGCCTACACAACCATGGTACCCGATGGTTGTAGAAATGTACAACAACCATGGATGGCGATTGGGAAACATCCCAAATTGATTACTCACTCCTATTACAGGGGGATCAGTCATCCTTGCCATGGTCATTAATCTTGTTGGCTTGCAGGTTCTGAAAAGACCGCTCAACCGGGCAGGCATCTCGTCAAGAGCCATGAACCTTATTGCAGCATCGTGTCGGGAATCCACCCGCAAACAATATCTCACTCAAATCAGAAAGTGGGAGGTTTCTGTGCCCGGAACAACAAGTCCTCCAACTCGGCAACAATACTGGATATGTTGGAGTTCTAGCAGGCCTCCATTTTGATGCAGGCCTCAGCTACAGTGCCATCAACAGCGACAGGAGTACGCTGTATTCATACCTGGATATAAGTATCAGCTCCCACCACCTGGTGTCTAAACTAATGAGGGGAGTATTCAATACCAATCCCTCCACGACCCAGATATACAGTAACGTGGGATGTGGGGATCATGCTGACCCTACTGAGGAGCTGGGTTCCAATAGATGAGCTACCATTTGAAACAGCTCACCCTTAAGGTGGTGATGCTCATGGCACTGGCGACAGCCCAACGAGCCCAGATGTTACAAAAACTGCGACTGGACACCATGGTGGCCAACCCTGGTCAAATAAAATTCTTTGGTAAAGAGTTATTAAAACAGGAGTTGCTACTAACGTTTTTTAAGTCTTATTCCACCAGGGCTGCAGCGAGAGCCATGAAGGTGCCCATGGACCACATTTTCGCCACTGCGGGCTGGGCCAGTGGGGGGAAAAACCTTTCAACGGTTCTATAACAAGTCTCTGGCCGTTCCTGCGACATTCGCAGAAGCTATCCTGGGTACCGCTCAGTAAATGTCTGGCCCCGAATTAGGGGTTGTTGTTTATTTGATTAATAAATTGTGTTGATTTTTCAGCCGCTGTCAACTGAACTCCATTAACAGTCTTACTCCATCAGAATGGCGGCAGTGTGATAAGCATGGACGTTGTTCAGGACGTGAAATCACAGAGCTTTGAAATCTTCACGAAGTGACACGTGACTCCGAAGTAAAATAGTAAGATTAAACGAGAACTTACCAAGTTTGAAGTTTGATCTGTATTTTACGAGGAGTCGCGGTGAGGGATTTTGTGCCCACCGCTCCCACCCTCTATCATCAGGTCAAACAGGTAGTTCTACGGTTTTCATCTTACTATTTTCAGTCATGGTTGGTTCTGTGATTCCACACCGCTGCTTTGAAGGATGCTGCGCAAGCGTGCTGGCGGGTTCTTCACGAAATCCCTCACCGCGACTCCTCGTAAAATACAGATCAAACTTCAAACTTGGTAAGTTCTCGTTTAATCTTACATTTATCCACATTAAACTGCATCTGCCATGCATCTGCCCACTCACACAACCTGTCCAAGTCACCCTGCATTCTCATAGCATCCCCCTCTCAGTTCACTTGTATGTGAATACTTGGCCGATAAACTTATTCATTCATTCATTCAGTCATTCAATAAGGAGAAAAGATAGTCTCAAAAATCATTCTACCATACATCACTGTAGCATCTCAGCTGAATAGAAGGATGTCTCAACGTTTTTCATAGGTTATGGATAAAAAGGGTGATCAAAAGGGAGTGCGAAAAATGCTGAAGAGACAAATATTTAAATAAAAGGGAATCAAATTGATAAATTCTCTTCGCATGGCCACATCCTTCTACAACTTCATTCCTCCTGATCTCCACACTGTATCAACACCCTCCCACCACCTACCCATGCAACACTCTAAACCTGACATGCTTACAATAAGCAGCCTCAAGATTTTCTCCCATTAACCTCTTCCCCTTTATACTACTCTTATCCTTTCAAGCTTTTTCTTCGTAATGGCTACTACTTAGACCAATCTTCTTGCCCTTACGTACTTTCTTGTCATTTGAAGTCTTTTTTTAATTTAAAAAAAATATATTTTTATTAGAAGCAAACACATATTATGGTAAAAACATTTCATGTGTATCAATCATACATTATTAATATTATCAATTGAGGATTCATTCTGCTTCTATTTTTTTAAATATAGATAGAAAGTAAGAAAGAGAGAAAGAAAAAAAACACATAAATGTCAAGATAAAAAAAAAGAATGGAATGATTTACTAATAATACGTCATTGGAGATAGGTTTGAAGATTATAAAGTATAACTTTTCATCTAATCCTGAGTTCAAGTTTCAGTTAGGTTCCCATGCCGAACCAATCTACCCTTTCAAATAATCGATGAATGAAGACCATATTCTAACAAAAAGTTCTTGTTTGTCCATTAAGACAAATCTGATTCTTTCCAGGTGTAGGGTCTCCGACATTTCCACAATCCACATTTTAATGGTGGGGGTTATAGGACCTTTCCAAAATTGTAATATTAATTTCTTCCCAGTTATTATACTGTAGTCTAGAAAGTTTCTTTGGCTTGTTGTGAGTGTTGGACTTTGTTCTGATATTCCAAGTATTATCAGTTTTAGAAACATAGAAACATAGAAATTAGGTGCAGGAGTAGGCCATTCAGCCCTTCGAGCCTGCACCGCCATTCAATATGATCATGGCTGATCATCCAACTCAGTATCCCGTACCTGCCTTCTCTCCATACCCTCTGATCCCCTTAGCCACAAGGGCCACATCCAACTCACTCTTAAATATAGCCAATGAACTGGCCTCAACTACCCTCTGTGACAGAGAGTTCCAGAGACTCACCACTCTCTGTGTGAAGTTTTGAGTGGGTTCCAATTTAGTATTAACTTCAGAAATTATTCTAAAAATATGAATCCAGATATTTTTGATTTTGATACAATTTGGTAATTTGAAGTCTAAATGCACCAGTGAAAGTTGTGTAAAAGATATTATAAGCGTGTGATTAGTGCATTTATGTTGGGATGCTTCCTCATACCCTTCTTCAGCTCTAAAGCTCCTGTCCCACTGTACGAGGTAATTCAAGAGTTCTCCCGCGTTTTCCCCCGATTCGAACTCGGAGAATGTCCGTAGCGAGTCCGTAGGAGTTCGTGGATGTCTCGTAGCGGCTCGTAATGCTAACAGTAGGTATAAAAAGTAACCATTTTTTTCATCACGAGTATTTTGTTACTCGTGGACATTTTTTGCAGGATGAAAAAACATCACGAGTTTACCGGATGTCCCGAGTACCTACTGTTAGCATTATGAGCCGCTATGTGACATCCACAAACTCCTACGGACATTCTCCGAGTTCGAATCAGGGGAAAACTCGGGAGTTTTACCTCGTACAGTAGGGTTCCGATCCAAAGCATCACCCAGCTTTTTTCTCCAGAGATAATGCCTGGCCCACTGAGTTACTCGAACACCTCCGCTCAGTTCGCAATAACCAAGCTGATCTCCCGGTGGCCCAGCACTTCAACTATCCCTCCCATTCCGAATCCGACCTTTCTGTCCTCGGCCTCCTCCATGGCCAGAGTGAGTCCCACTACATATTGGAGGAGCAGCACCTCATATTTCGCATGGGCAGTTTACACCCCAGCGGTATGAACATTGACCTCCAATTTCACGTAGTCATTGCTTTCTCCCTCCTTCCCCTCCCCTTCCCAGCTCTCCCACACCCCTACTGCCTCCGCATCTTCCTTTCTTCTTCCTCCTTGAAATTAGTAAGACTGCTGAATATCTGAATGAAATGTTGATTCTAGCATGCAAAATATGTATCTGTATATGGGTTTGTTCAGTTTGGAGAATTAAATTTGGGTCACGTAAATACACACATCTTTCAGTTTAGCCTGAGGGAGCAGGCTGGTGTGGAAACAGTTGCTGAGGGCAGGAGGTGTTGGATATGTTTAGTTTAGTTTATTGTCACGTGTATTATGTTGAAATTGGCTTTTGATTTTTTTAATTTATGAATGTACATATGTTATGTATATGTGTATGTGTGTATATGTGTACATGTATGTATATATATGTGTATGTATGTGTGTATGTATTTATGTATATATATGTATATATATAATTTTCCTTTTATTTATTCATTTTCATCTTTTCTTTTCTTCTCTTTTTTTTAAATCGTTCGAAATAAAGATAAAGAGAAAGATACAGATAAAGACAGTGAAAAGCTTTTGTTGCGTGCTAACCGGTCAGCAGAAAGACGATACGTGATTACAATCAAGCCATTTACTTTAGTGTTTAAATACATGATCAGGGAATAAAGTTTAGTACAAGGTAAAGTCTCAAAGATCACCAATGAGGTAGATTGTAGTTCAGGACCGCTCTCCAGTTGGTGGTAGGATGGTTCAGTTGTCTGATAACGCTGGGAAGAAACTGTCCCTAAATCTGGAATTGTGCGTTTTCACACTTCTATACCCATTGCCCGATGGGAGAGGGGAGAAGAGGGAGTGGTACTGGCTGCTGGCCAAAGGTCCTATAGCAAGATAGATCACTCCTTCTAAATGCAATGGGCTGACGTGTAGTACGCAACGGAGCGGAACGTGGGCCTTTTTCAGTAACCCGACCCGGCTCGTAGTGTAATCAACGTTGCATTCTGAAAATGAGGAGAAGATTTTTACCAAATAACTTTTATTTTTACAAGGATGTTTCCCTAACCGGCTTCCGTCTCCGCATTGGTATCCTATGGGATCTTTGGTGCGGAGGCCGGTTACGGAAATGGGGCCGAAAATTACCCCTGAATATGCCCATGACCGTACTACGTCTTTTTCGTCGAGTGATCTATCTTGTTTGCTGGCCTTGCCGAGGCAGCGTGAGATATCATTGGAGTGAATGGATATCGTCTAGTGAAGCAGTTAGACTGGGAGTAGAGGCATTAGGATCTACACAGTGTGAGCCCAAATGAGAATTAATCTAGTTTAGCTTAGAGATATGACATGGAAACCCTGACCATCGATCACCCATTCATACTAGTTCTGAAGAAGTCTAAAGAAGGGTCCCGACCCAAACATCATCTATCCACATTCTCCAGAGATGCTGCCTGATCTGTTGAGTTACTCCAACAGTTGTGTTTTATTTTGTCAACCTGCATCTGAAGTTTCTTGTTTCCAAACTAGTTCTATGTTACCCCATTTTCTTGTCCACTTTTGTCCCCAATCGGCGCAATTTACAGAGGCCAATTAACCTACAAACCTACAAAGTCTTTGGTATGTGGGAGGAAACTAGAGTACCCATGTGAAACCAGTGCAGAAGCAGTCGCATCTGTAGAGGTGTGTAAAATCATTAGTGGAGTAGATTGGGTGGACGCACAGAGCCTCTTGCCCATTGTAGGGGAATTGAGAACCAAAGGATGTTGGTTTAAGGTGAAGGGAAAAAAAAAATGAATAGGAATTTGAGGGGTAACTTTTTCACACAAAGGGTGGAGAGTGTATGAAACGAGCTGCCAGAGGAGGTAGGGACTATTGCAACGTTTAAGAAACAATTAGGTAATTGGATAGGACTGGTCTAGAAGGATATGGACCAAACGCAGGCCCAGAGTAGGGAAGATTCAAACCAGAGGACATGATTTGAGAATCAAGGGACAAAAGTTTAGGGGTAACATGAAGGGGAACTTCTTTACTCAGAGAGTGGTAGCTGTGTGGAATGAGCTTCCAATGGAAGTGGTGGAGGCAGGTTCGATTTTATCATTTAAAAATAAATTGGATAGATATATGGACGGGAAAGGAATGGAGGGTTATGGTCTGAGTGCAGGTAGATGGAACTAGCTGAGAGTAAGTGTTTGGCAAGGACTAGAACGGCCGAGATGGCCTGTTTCCGTGCTGTAATTGGTATATGGTTATATGGTTATATAGGCAGGTGGGACTAGTGTAGCTGGGACATACTGGTCAATCTTGGGCAAGTTTGGCTGAAGAGCCGATTTCCGCGCTGTACGACTATGACTCGATGACATGGAGAATGTGCAAATAGACAATAGACAATAGACAATAGGTGCAGGAGTAGGCAATTTGGCCGTTCAAGCCAGTACCGCCATTCAATGTGATCATGGCTGATCATCCCCAATCAGTACCCCGTTCCTGCCTTCTCCCCATATCCCCTGACTCCCGCTATCTTTAAGAATTCTATCTAGCTCTCTCTTGAAAGTATCCAGAGAACCGGCCTCCACTGCCCTCTGAGGCAGAGAATTCCACAGACTCACAACACTGTGTGAAAAAGTGTTTCCTCATCTCCGTTCTAAATGGCTTACCCCTTATTCTTAAACTGTGGCCCCTGGTTCTGGATTCCCCCAACATCGGGAACGTTTCCTGCCTCTAGCGTGCATAAACCCTTAATAATCTTATATGTTTCAATAACATCCCCTCTCATCCTTCTAAACTCCAGAGTGTACAAGCCCAGCCGCTCCATTCTCTCAGCATATGACAGTCCCGCCATCCCGAGAATTAACCTTGTAAACCTACGCTGCACTCCCTCAATAGCAAGAATGTCCTTCTGCAAATTAGGGGACCAAAACTGCACACAATATTCCAGGTGTGGTTTCACTAGGGCCCTGGACAACTGCAGAAGGACCTCTTTACTCCTATACTCAACTCCTCTTGTTGTAAAGGCCAACATGCCATTCACTTTCTTCACTGCCTGCTGTACCCGCATGCTTACTTTGATTGACTGATTAACAAGGACCCCCAGATCCCGTTGTACTTCCCCTTTTCCTAACTAGACACCATTTAGATAATAATCTGCCTTCCTGTTTTTGCTACCAAAGTGGATAACCCACATTTATCCATATTAAACTGCATCTGCCATGCATATGCCCACTCACCCAACCTGTCCAAGTCACCCTGCATTCCCATAGCATCCTCCTCACAGTTCACTCTGTCATCCAGCTTTGTGTCAATCTGCAAATTTGCTAATGTTACTTTGAATCCTTTCATCTAAATCATTGATGTATATTGTAAATAGCTGCGGTCCCAGCACCCAGTCACTGCCTGTCATTCTGAAAGGGACCTGTTAAACCCTACTCTTTGTTTCCTGTCTGCCAACCAATTTTCTATCCATGTCAGTACTCTACCCCCAATACCATTTTGCCCACTAATCTCCTATATGGGACCTTATCAAATATTTTTTGAAAGTCCAGGTACACTACGTCCACTGGCTCTCCCTTGTCCATTTTCCTCGTTACATCATCAAAAAATTCCAGAAGATTATTCAAGCATGATTTCCCCTTCGTAAATCCATACTGACTCGGACCGATCCTGTTACTGCTATCCAAATGTGCGGCTATCTCATCTTTTATAATTGACTCCAGCATCTTTCCACCACCGATGTCAGGCTAACTGGTCTATACCCTGTTTTCTCTCTCCTGCCTTTCTTAAAAAGTGGGATAACATTAGCTACCTCCAATCCACAGGAACTGATCCTGAATCTATAGAATATTGGAAAATGATCACCAATGCGTCCATGATTTCTAAAGCCACTTCCTTAAGTACCCTGGGATGCAGACCATCAGGCCCTGGGGATTTATCAGCCTTCAGTCCCATCAGTCCCATCAGTCCACCATTTCCTGCCAAATGTGGACTTCCTTCAGTTCCTCTGTCAACCTAGATCCTCTGGCCACTAGTACATCAGGAAGATTGTTTGTGGCCTTCCTTAGTGAAGATGGATCCAAAGTACCTGTTCAACTCATCTGCCATTTCCTTGTTCCCCATAATAAATTCACATTTTTAAATCTTCAAGGGTCCAACTATGGTCTGAACTAATTTTTCCCTCCACATATCTAAAGAAGCTTTTACTATCCTCCTTTATATTCTTTGCTAACTTACCTTTGTACCTCATCTTTTCTCCCTGTATTGCCTTTTTAGTTATCTTCAATTGCTCTTTAAACATTACCCAATCCTCTTGCTTTCCGCTCATCTTTGCTACGTTGTACTTCTTCTATTTTATTTTTATACTGTCCCTGACTTCTCTTATCAGCCACGGTTGTCCCTTACTCCCCATGGAATCTACTTTCTCTTTGGAATGAACTGATCCTACACCTTCTGCATTATTCCCAGAAAGACCTGCCATTGTTGTCCCACTGTCATCCACGCTAGGGTATCTTTCCGGTCAACTTTGGCCAGCTCCTCCCACATGGCCCCATAGTCCCCTTTATTCAACTGCAACACTGACACCTCCGATCTACCCTTCTCCCTCTCAAATTGTAGATTAAACTTGACCATATTATGGTCACTATCTCCTTATGGCTCATTAACCTCAAGTTCCTTTATCAAATCCGGTTCATTACATAACACTAAATCCAGAATTGCCTTCTCCCTGGTAGGCTCCAATACAAGCTGCTCTAACAATCTATCAAGGAGGCACTCCGCAAACTCCCTTTCTTGGGGTCCAGTACCAACCTGATTTTCCCAGCCTACCTGCATGTTGAAATCTCCCATAACAACCGTAGCATTACCTTTACGACATGCCAATTTTAACTCTTGATTCAACTTGCACCCTATGTCCAGGCTACTGTTTGGGGGCCTGTAGATAAGTTCCATTAGGGCATTTTTACCCTTACAATTCCTTAGTTCTATCCATACTGACACCACATCTCCTGTTTCAATGTCACTCCTTGCAAGGGACTGAATTTCATTCCTCACTAATAGAGCTACCCTACCACCTCTGCCCACCTGTCTGTCTTTTCGATAGGAGGTATACCCTTGAATATTCAGTTCCCAGCCCTGGCCCTCTTGCAGCCATGCCTCAGTAATTCCCACTACATCATACTTGCCAATTTCTAACTGAGCCTCAAGCTCGTCCACTTTATTCCTTATATGTCGCGCATTCATATACAACACTTTGACCTTGGTATGCACCTCCCCCCTGACACCGCTCACAATTGGCCCTGACCTTACTCTCTTATCAACTTTCCTTCCCATTAATTCGGGGGTCTTTTGTAACTTTTCCTGTACTCACTTCCCCTTTCACTTTATGCTCCCAGTTTGTCAAACTCCACATAGACAGCGCTGGAGGTCAGGATCGAACCCTGGTCTCTGGCGCTGTGTGGCAGCAGCTCTACCTGCTGTGCCGCTGTTGAAAATATAAAATGTCACAATTACTCTGCCATTTATAATTCAACGCGCAAAAACAAAATATTAGGGCCTTGGTCAGGACCTGGCAACCAAGTTATTTGTCCCACCCTTAGGTGAAACATAAAACGTTATTGCCCAAGCAAATTGAATCTGGTCCCAATTTTAATATTTGATCATCTATAGTCAGAGCAAGTTAGTGGATCTATTACCTCACTGACGTGTACAGACGTGGAATGCCAGGTGTAAGTGATGACTTCCGTCTCGGAAACATTGTACAGAAAGATAATGCGGCTACTCTTCGTGAAGACAGGAATATTTCCAAAAGAAATCCGCTCTTCGGACATAAACATCAGCTGTAAGAAATTTGAAGAGTTTAGCAATTCCTCTCAGTTTAGTTTTAGAGATTCAGCACAGAAACAGGCCCTTCGGCCCACCGAGTCCGCAGCCGACCAGCGATCCCCGCACAGTTAAAGCCCTGCCCCACGGTACGAGTTTATTCCAAGAGCTCTCCAGAGTTTGCCCTGATTCGAACTCGGAGATTTACGGTAATGGCCGCTCGTCGGTACTCGGGGCTCTCGTGGACATTTTTCAACGTTGAAAAATCATCGCGCAAAAACAAAATATCAGGGCCTTGGCCAGGACCTGGCAACCAAGTTATTTGTCACACACTTAGGTGAAAAATAAAACGTTATTGCCCAAGCAAATTAAATCTGGTCCCAACATGTTGAAAAATCTTCACGAGTCTTCACGTGCTTACCTGCCGTTAGCGAGTCTTCCCGAGTACCTGCCATTAGTGTTACGAGCTGCTAAGAGACATCCCCGAGCTCCGACGTACCGCTACGTTCATTCTCCGTGCTTACGAGTTTGATTTTTTTTAAACTCGGGAGAGCTCTTGGAATGAACTTGTACCATGGGACAGGGCTTGTATACTATCCTATACGCACTATGGAACAATTTACAATTACACCTTGGCAAGTAACCTACAAACCTGAACGTCTTTGGATTATGGGAGGAAACCGGAGCTCCCAGAGAAACCCACAGGGTCACTGGAAGAACGTACACACTCGTATAGGCAAGCACCTGTAGTCAGGATCGAACCGGGTCTCTGGTGCTGTGAGGCAGCAACTCTACCACCGTGTGCCACCCTCTAAGTTACAACAGTGCAGAAGCCCTTCAGTATTGGTTCTTTGTCAATATTGTTAAAGATTAAAAATTATTTGAATTGCATACAAAGCATTTTACAATCAAGAGAATTAAAAAGCCACGGAGAGAAGTGTCAAATCTGAAAAGTGTTAAAACTGCTTCATTTACTCAGTAACATTGTGTAATTATCAACAAATGTGACCTTCTGATGGAAGGAAGGTTAATTCCCGGGATGTCGAGACTGTCATATGCTGAGAGAATGGAGCGGCTGGGCTTGTACACTCTGGAATTTAGAAGGATGAGAGGGAATCTTATTGAAACATGTCACAATATTAAGGGTTTGGCCTCCACGTTAGAGGCAGGAGATATGTTCCCGATGTTGGGGGGAGCCCAGAATCAGGGCCACAGTTTAAGAATAAGGGGTAAGCCATTTAGAACGGAGAGGAGGAAAAATGTTTTCACGGTTGTGAATCTGTGGAATTCTCTGCCTCAGAAGGCAAGGGGGGCCGGTTCTCTGGATGCTTTCAAGAGTTAGATAGAGCTCTTCAAGATAGCAGAGTCAAGGGATATAGGGAGAAGGCAGGAACAGGGTACTGATTGGGGATGATCAGCCATGATAACAGTGAACGGCGGTGCTGGCTCGAGGGACCGAATGGCCTACTCCTGTACCTATTGTCTATTGAAGGCCATTGATGCAGCAGCTGTTCCTGCTTAGATCAAAGGCACTACCCTTAACAATGAACCTGATGACCTAAGGTTGAGATGATTCCGCTCCATCAAACACAACCATCTTCCTTTATGTAAGGGAAGGAACTGCAGATGCTGGTTTAAACCAAAGATAGACCCAAAATGCTGGAGTAACTCAGCGGGACAGGCAGTAGCTCCGGAGAGAAGGAATGGGTGATGTTTCAATTCTGAATAATCTGAAGATCCTTCTTCAGATTAGTCTGGGGAAAGGGAAACGAGAGATATAGACAATGTAGTGAGATAAAGAACAATGAATGAAAGATGTGCAAAAAAGTAACGATGACAAAGGAAACAGGCCATTGTTGGCTGTTTGTTGGGTGAGAACAAAAAGCTAGTGCGACGGGTGGCAGAGGGATGGAGAGAGAGGGAATGCCGGGGCTACCTGAAGTGAGAGAAATCAATATTCATATCACTGGGCTGTAAGCTGCCCAAGCGAAATGTGAGATGCTGTTCCTCCAATTTGCATTTAGCCCCACTGACAATGGAGGAGACCGAGGACAGAAAGGTAAGTGTGGGAATGGGAAGGAGAATTAAAGTGTCCAGCAACCGGGAGATCAGGTAGGTCCAGACGGACTGAACACAGGCGTTCAGCGAAACGATCGCCAGTCTATTTTTGGTCTCGCTGATGTACAAGAGTCCACATCTTGAATAACGGATACAGTAGATGAGGTTGGAGGAGGTGCAAGTGAACCTCTGCCTCACCTGAAAGGAGGAGGAATAAGGGCAGGTGTTGCAGTGGAAGGTACCTGGGGAGGGGGTAGTTCTCTGTACTCCCTCTATGGCAAGAATGTCTTTCCTCAGATTAGGAGACCAATACTGTACGCAATACTCCAGGTGTGGTCTCACCAAGACCCTGTACAACTGCAGTAGAACCTCCCTGCTCTTGTATTCCAATCCTTTTGCTATGAATGCCAACATACCATTCGCTTTCATCACTGCCTGCTGCACCTGCATGCCTACTTTCAATGACTGGTGTACCATGACACCCAGGTCTCATTGCATCTCCCCTTTTCCTAATCGGCCACCATTCAGATAATAGTCTACTTTCCTGTTTTTGCCACCAAAGTGGATAACTTCACATCTCTCCACATTATACTGCATCTGCCATGCATTTGCCCACTCACCCAGTCTATCCAAGTCACCTTGCAGCCTCCTAGCATCCTCCTCACAGCTAACACTGCCCCCCAGCTTCGTGTCATCCGCAAGCTTGGAGATGTTGCATTCAATTCCCTCATCCAGATCATTAATATATATTGTAAATAGCTGGGGTCCCAGCACTGAGCGTTGCGGTACCCCACTAGTCACTGCCTGCCATTCTGAAAATGACCCGTTTATTCCTACTCTTTGCTTCCTGTCTGCCAGCCAGTTCTCTATCCACATCAATACTGAACCCCCAATACCGTGTGCTTTAAGTTTGTATACTAATCTCTTATGTGGGAGCAGTAGCAGTAGGGAGAGAGCAGTAGCCACCCCGACTGAAGTCCCATCACCCTTTTGCTCCACATGGAAAACAACTCCTAGTATCCATCCAGCCAACTGAGACAAAAGCACACTGGATAGCCACCAAGTGGCCACAGGAGTGGAAGGCAACCTCATCTCCATTACACAGCTACATCTCTTCACCAGATACAAGCCGTCCAGGGTCTGACCTCCCCAGAGGAGCATGGGTAAAGCTCAACAGACTTGGTACTGGAGTTGGGCGTTTCAATGCCAGCGTGTGGAGATGGGGGCTCCGCCTGAGCCCAGCCTGTGAATGCGAAGCAGAACAACAGACAGCCAACTGTGTCATCTCTGGGTGCCCGCTCTACCACCCACCCAAATAGAGCTCAGGGCTTGGCAGACATTGACACAGAGACAACAACCTGGCTGCTCAACACCTGGCTTGCGAATGTTTCTTGATTCACAAGAAGAAGAAGACTTTTTTCAACGATTTCTTGATTAGAGAAAGAACTTTGGTTTGCCATGATCAGCCATGATCATATTGAATGGCGGTGCAGGTTCGAAGGGCTGAAGACAGAATCTTGATTGGTAAGGTGTGAAGGGTTATGGGGAGTAGGCTGGAGAATGGGGTTGAGAGGGGAAAGCTGGATCAACCATGATTGAATGGCAGAGTAGACTCGATGGGCCGAATGGCCTACTTCTGCTCCCATGACCACATGACATTTATAATGGTCCTGGTGAAACCCAATTTGAACATTAGTTTAGTTTAGTTTAGAGATACAGCCCACCGAGCTGGCGCCGAACAGCGATCCCCACACATTAACGCTCCCCTACACACACGAGGGACAATTTACAATGTTACCAAACCGATTGACCTACAAACCCGGACATTTTTGGAGTGTGGGAGGAAGTTGGAGATCCCGGAGAAACCCCATGCAGGTCACGGGGAGAACGTACATATACTTCATACAGACAGCAGCCGTGATCAGGATGGAAGCCGGCCCTCTGGCGCTGTGAGGCAGCAACATTACCGCTGCGCCACCGCACCACCCATGAACATTAGTAAGAGGGTCATTTGTCTGTCGTAGAATATTGTCAGTGAGTGCGACCATCATGTACTGCCGCGTGTCATTTTACCGATGATGGCTGTATCATGATGCCCCAACATTTGTACTCAGTACCGTTCCCATTGAAGGCAAATGCCAAGTTTGATGGAGCTTTTTTGCCAATTTCCGGAGTGGCGGACTGGCAGTAACTAGGAATTTTGGAGGCTGTGTTTGTGTTGTTTTAGTCTCTCCCTTCGGGGGGATGCGACCTTTTCTTGTCGTGTCCCCCGTCACTAATGGCGGATCGGAGCAGCGTTCAGAGCTCCAGTGTTGCCGGCTTTCGGGGTGTCATGCTTTATTTCGGCGCTCTCCATGACGGCGGCTGGCTGTCCAGCATCATCCAGCGGCTCTCCAGCATGCTTCCCAAGGTTCCCGTGGTCGATTTGTGTTCCGGCTCAGTCGGCCGTTCCTGGTGGACCATCGAAGGCTGGATTGCCTCAGTACAGAGGGGGAACATGACAAAGACTTTAAGACTCCACCACAGTGAGGAGTGCTTGGTGAACTCACTGTTTTGATGTTATGACTGCAAGCTTCGTTTGAATGAGGGTTGCCTGAATAAGGGGGGATCTCATTGAAACGTACGGAATAGTGAAAGGCTTGGATAGAGTGGATGTGGAGGGGATGTTTCTACTAGTGGTTGAGTCGAGGACTAGAGGTCATAGCCTCAGAATTAAAGGGCGTTCTTTTGGGGAGGAGATATTTCTTTGGTCAGAGGATGGTGAATCTGTGGGATTCTTTGCCACAGAAGGCTGTGGAGGCCAAGTCAGTGGATATTTTAAAGGCAGAGACAGATAAATTCTCGATTAGTACGGGTGTCAGGGGTTATGGGGAGAAGGCAGAAGAATGAGGTTAGGAATGGAGAGATAGGTCAGCCATGATTGGATGGCGGAGTAGACTCGATGGGCTGAATGGCCTAATTCAACTATTCCTTATGTCCTTAATACCTTTCCCAATGAAGGCAATCGTGCCAAATTTGAAGGGGGTGTTTAAAGAGGTTGCCAGGAGGAGTAATTAGACCAGGGCAGTGAAGATTGTCTGGATTGATTTTAGCAGGGCCCGTGACAAAAGTCACTGTGGTATACAACCAGGGGGCACCGCACGATGGCAGCCTCGCCAACAGTCTGTCTGTCCTTTTGTCTTTTTTTTTTCTTATTTTTACTGTGTTTTAAAAGTTTACGTTGATTTTCTCTGGTTTGTTTTATGTGGGGGGTGCGGGAGGGGGGTCGGGGGAAATTTTTTTTCAGTCTCTTACGTTGCCGGAGATGCGATTGTTTTCCAGGTTGTATCTCCGGTCGCTCGGCGGCCTAACATGGTGGAGCTGGAGGACTTGCTTTGGACTGACTTCGTGCCAGGGATCGGCGCTCCAACCGGATTTCGCCATCGAGGAGCTCGGAGTCTCGGGTAGAGACCGTGTCGGGAAGCTCCAGTCACAGGTTTCGACCAGCCCCGACCCGGGGCCATTCGCCCGGCGCGGGGGAACTGAGATTCCCCCCCGATGCGGGAGTTGATGGTCCCGAACGCAGAGGGCCCAAAAAGTTAAATCACTTCCCTTCTTTGTTCTCCTGCGGTCAGGGGCCTCGAGTCCTCCGTTGGCGGGACGATCTTGCCTCCCGTAGCCGGCAAGATCGTCCTGTCAACGGAGGACTCGAGGCCCCTGACCGCAGGAGAACAAAGAAGGGAAGTGATTTAACTTTTTTTCACCTTCCATCACGGTGAGGAATGTGGAGGAGTCACTGTGGTGGATGTTTATGTTAAAGTGTATTTTGTGTCTTTTGTTGCTTTTTAATGATATGACAGAATGGAAAATCAAATTCCTCGTATGTTGCAAAACGTACTTGGCTGATAGAGTATGATTATGATTATTATGATAGGGTAGACTATATCAGAAGGTTGGATTCTGTGCAATCCATGGTGGGCCAGCCAACTGGATTCAAAATTGCCCAAAAGGACAAATAGTGCTGGAGTCACTCAGCGGATCAATCAGCATCTCTGAAGAATTTGTATAGGTGACATTATTGTTCGAGACACTTCCTCAGACCCAGAAGAAGGGTCTTGACTTGAAACATCTCAATAGACAATAGACAATAGATAATAGGTGCAGGAGTAGGCCATTCGGTAGACCTGCCTCCACCGCCCTCTGAGGCAGAGAATTCCACAGACCTATCCATGTTCAGAAAGGAACTGCAGATGCTGGTTTAAACCAAAGATAGACACAAAAAGCTGGAGTAACTGGAGTGGGTCAGACAGTATCTCTGGTGTAAAGGAATCAGTGTCATTTCGGGTGGAGGCCCATCTTCTGAGGAACATCGCCCATTCCTTCTCTCCAGAGATGCTGTCTGACCACCTCTTCCCACTAGCTTCTCATTTTCACACTACAAACAGCTTACAATGGCCTGTTCCCTTTATCATCGATACTTTTTTGCATATCTTTCATCCATTGTTCTTTATCTCTCCACATCACCGTCTATATCTCTCGTTTCCCTGATCCCTGACCTGTCTGAAGAAGGGTCTCGACCCGAAACGTCGCCTATCTCCTTCGCTCCTTAGATGCTGCTTCACCCGCTGAGTTTCTCCAGCCTTTTGTGTACCCTCGATTCTCCAGCATCTGCAGTTCCTTCTTTAACAACATGCTGTCTGACCCATTGAGTGACTCCAGCTTTTTGTGTCTCTCTCCTATCCATGTTCTTCAGAGATGCTTCCTGACTTGTTGAATTACTCCAGCACTCTGTGTCAAGTCATACAGCATGGAAACAGACCACCCGCCCAACTTGCCAACACCGACCAATATGACCCATCTACATGAGTCCCACCTGTCTGCGTTTGGCCCTTGTCCCTCAAAACCTATCCTATCCATGTAACTGTACAAATGTTTCATTAAATATTGTGTCCTTTTGTGTATTAACCAGCATCTGCAGTTCTTTGTTTCTGTATTCAAGGACTCAGAGAGTGGTATGGAGGATTGTTTTTCTGACTGGAGGCCCATGAGCAGTGATGTGCCACAGGAGTCTGTGCTGGGTCCACTGCTGTTTGGCAACTATATTAACAATAGACAATAGGTGCAGGGATAGGCCATTCGGCCCCTCGAGCCAGCACCGCCATTCAATGTGATCATGGCTGATCATCCCCAATCAGTACCCCGTTCCTGCCTTCTCACCATATTCCCTGAATCCGCTATCTTTAAGAGCCCTATCTAGCTCTCTCTTGAAAGCATCCAGAGAACCTGCCTCCACCGCCCTCTGAGGCAGAGAATCCCACAGACTCACCACTCTCTGTGTGAAAAAGTTTTTCCTCATCTCTGTTCTAAATGGCTTACGCCTTATTCTTTAAACTGTGGCCCCTGATTCTGGACTTCCCCCAACATCAGGAACATGTTTCCTGCCTCTAGCCTGTCCAAGCCCTTAATAATCTTCTATGTTTCAATGAGATATCCTCTCATCCTTCTAAACTCCAGAGTCTACAAGCCCAGCTGCTCCATTCTCTCAGCATATGACAGCTCCGTCATCCCGGGAATTAACCGACCGGCGATCCCCACGCACTAACGCTATCCTACACCCACCAAGGCCAATTGTTTACATTTTCCAAGCCAATTAACCTACAAACCTGTACGTCTTTGGAGTGTGGGCGGAAACCGAAGAGCCCGGAGAAAACCCACGCAGGTCACGGGGAGAACGTGCAAACTCCGTACAGACAGCACCCGTAGTCGGGATCAAACCCGGGTCTCTGGCGCTGCATTCGCTGTAAGGCAGCAACTCTACCGCTGCGCCACCGTGACCGCCTATCGTATAGGCCAAAGTAGGTAGGGTAAGAATGAAAGGTTCCTGCTCGGCATTAGTGAGCCAGGAGGCCATCATTATTGAAGAAAAGTTCCTTCTTAAACATTTCGTCAACTCCAATGCGAAATCTCCTCAAGGTATGCCTACTTTGAAGAAGTTCTTCTCTTCCTCTCCGAAGACAGTTTAACAACCTCCTATCTCACTGCCCCCCCCCCCCCTGGGAATCCCTCTTCCCTCCACCTCTACGACAACCCTGCCTTTCTCCCTCTTTCCCCTCCCCTTCCCAGCTCTCCCACTGTTTCCGCCTCTCCCTTTATTCTTCCCGCCCCCACCCCCACATCAGTCTGAAGAAGGGTCTCGACCCTAAACGTCGCCTATTCCCTTCACTCCATAGATGCTACCTCGCCCGCTGAGTTTCTCCAGCATTTTTGTCGACCTTAACTTGATATGAGAATTAAGGGATAAAAGTTTAGGGGTAACGTGAGGGGGAACTTCTTTACTCAGAGAGTGGTAGCTGTGTGGAATGAGCTTCCAGTGGACGTGGTGGAGGCAGGTTCGATTTTAACATTTAAAAGTAAATTGGATAGGTATATGGACGGGAAAGGAATGGAGGGTCTGAGTGCAGGTAGATGAGACTAGGTGAGAGTAAGTGTTCGTCACGGACTAGAAGGGCCGAGATGGCCAGTTTCCGTGCTGTAATTGTTATATGGTTAAAGAAAAGTTTGACACTTTTACTTGAAAGAACCTGAAACTATTTCAGATTATTATCTGAATGTAAATTCCCTGGTGCCAGGATGGGAAGGTCTTGAGATTGTTGGTCCAGATCATCTGGATTATCCCCCTGCCAGTTGAACCTCTGTACCGCCGTTATCTAACCCGTGTCTCACCTGCCCAAGGACAGGAGCCCGTTGTATGGCTGGGGCTCCGGCGTATGACGATGGATCATTGAAAGAGGCGCAGGTGCCCAGGATGCGCTTGTCATACCCAATACCTGTGATGGTCACCAGGGCAGAGTCTCCATTAAGGATGTGGATCGGGATGTTCACCTGGAGAGAGGTAAGGCAGCAAACAGGAATACAATCAATTAGAAGAAATGCTAAAACCACAAAATCGATGCAACTCACGGAGGGAGGTTAAATAAGTTACTCTGTCAGTGTGGGACGTAACCGTTAGAAATGTAGAAACATAGAAAATTGGTGCAGGAGGAGGCCATTCGGCCCTTTGAGCCAGCACCGCCATTCATTGAGATCATGGCTATCGTCCCCTATCAATAACCCGTGCCTGCCTTATCCCCATATCCCTTGACTCCACTAGCCCATAGAGCTCTATCCAAATCTCTCTTAAATCCATCCAGCAATTTGGCCTCCACTGCCCTCTGTGGCAGGGAATTCCATAAATTCTCTGGGTGAAAACGTTTTTTCTCACCTCAGTCTTAAATGGCCTCCCCTTCATTTAATTCTAAGACTGTGGCTCCTGGTTCTGGACTCGCCCCACATTGGGAACCTTTTTCCTGCATCTAGCTTGTCTAGTCCTTTTATAATTTTATATGTAGTTACTTTAAAGATACAGCGTGGAAACGGGCCCTTTGGTCGATTGAGTCCGCGCCGGCCTAGGATTACCCATACACTAGTTCTATTCTACACGCCCGAGACAATTTACAGACGCTGATTAATCTACAAACCTGCCTGCCTTCAGAGTGTGGGAGGAAACGGAGCACCCGGGGGAAAACCCCTGCGGTCACTAGGGGAATGTACAGACAACACCCAGAGCCAGGTTCGAACCTGGGTCTCTGATGCTGTTTAAGGCAGCAACTCTACCATTGCTCCACTGATAAATGGGATTGGTTTAGTTTAGAGATACAGCGCGGAAACAGGCCCTTCGGCCCGCCGGGTCCGCGCCGGCCAGCGATCCCCGCACACTAACACCATCCCACGCCCCACTAGGGACATTTTTTACATTTACCAAGCCAATTAGTGGGGGGGAAACCGAAGATCTCGGAGAAAACCCCAGCAGGTCACGGGGAGAACGTGCAAACTCCGTACAGACAGCACCCGTAGTCGGGATCGAACCCAGGTCTCCGGCGCTGCATTCGCTGTAAGGCAGCGGCTCTACCGCTGTGCCACTGTGGTCGCACTATTAAAATACTGCACAATGCCAGGACACTAACATATAATCCGGGCTGGTGTTACAAAGCAGTACTGAGGAAGTACTTCATTGCCTGTAAAGAATTTGGCTTGTGGTGAGACTCTTATCTATTTCTTCACAACTTCTTGTGCTTGGCCTTCCACCTTGTAACATTTTCTTGTCAATGCTCCTCCCGTGATTATTGACCCTACATTCACCCCAACTCTCTTCTTTGAAATTCTCCTTGAGATGCACCATGGAAAGCCAATTGTCGGGTTGCATCAGAGCACGGTTTGTGAACAGCTCTGCCCAAGACTGCAATTTTTTTTTTAAATCGCAGAGAGTTGTGCATGCAGCCCACATCATCACACAGACCAGACTCCCCGCTGTAGACGCCATCTATGCTGCCTCCGGAAAGCAGCCAAAATAATCAACCTTTCCCACCACAGTCATTCCTCCTTCGCCCCACTCCCAGATACAGAAGCTTGAGAGCACACGCTGCCAGACATAGCTTCTTGCCCCGTTATCATGTTTCTGTAGGGTCTTTCTTTAAGCTAGGGTGCTATCCAATTCTTACATAGAAACATAGAAAATAGGTGCAGGAGTAGGCCATTCGGCCCTTCGAGCCACCACCGCCATTTAATATGATCATGGCTGATCATCCAACTCAGTATCCTGTACCTGCCTTCTCTCCATACCCCCTGATCCCTTTAGCCACAAGGGCCACATCTAACTCCCTCTTAAATATAGCCAATGAACTGGCCTCAACTACCTTCTGTGGCAGAGAATTCCAGAGATTCACCACTCTCTGTGTGAAAAATGTTTTCCTCATCTCGGTCCTAAAGGAATTCCCCCTTATCCTTAAACTGTGACCCCTTGTTCCGGAAGACCTCTTCTTCTCCTCCTTCTTTCGTGTGGCGCGCACAGCCTAACATTGTTGGACAACTTGTTCTATTTGATCTTCCGTTTGTGCACGTCGAGTTGATTGCATTAGTCGAAACAGGGCGGACCACGTGAAGGTTGCAATCTTCCGCCCCCTATCCAATTCTCAAGATTCCAGATTCAACACGTTCCCGATGTTGGGGGAGTCCAGAACCAGGGGCCACTGTTTAAAAGCCCTGTCCCATTGTACGAGTTCATTCAAAGAGCTCTCCCGAGTTTGCCCTGATTCGAACTCGGAGATTTACGGTAATGGCCGCTCGTAGGTACTCGGGTCTCTCGTGGACATTTTTCAACGTGTTGAAAAATCTTCACGAGTTTTCCCGAGTTTACCGCGTTTCCCGAGTACCTGCCGTTAGCGTTACGGGCCGCTAAGAGACGTCCCCGAGCTCCGACGTACCCGCAACGTTCATTCTACGTGCTTCCATGAGTTTGATTTTTTTTAAAGCTCGGGAGAGCTCTTGAATGAACTCGTACAGTTGGACAGGGCTTTAAGAATAAGGGGTAAGCCATTTAGAACGGAGATGAAGAAACACTTTTTCTCACAGAGAGTTGTGAGTCTGTGGAATTCTCGGCCTCAGAGGGCAGTGGAGGCTGGTTCTCTGGATACTTTCAAGGGAGCTAGATAGGGCTCTTGAAGATAGCGGAGTGAGGGGATTTGGGGAGAAGGCAGGAACGGGATACTGATTGGGGATGATCAGCCATGATCACATTGAATGGCGGTGCTGGCTTGAAGGGCCGTATGGCCTACTCCTGCACCTATTGTCCATTGTCTATTGTCTATTGTCAATTTAATTGTCACGTGTACCAATTAAGGTACAGTGAAATTTGAGTGACCATACGGCCATACTAAGTAAAAAAAGCAAAAATACACACAGCACATAAAATAAAGTTTAACATTAAACATCCACCACAGTGGAATCAACATTCCTCACTGTGATGGACTTGCAAACATTGGACTTTGGAACTGCTACGCTACAATACTGAGAACTATTTTCTGCACTCTGTATCTCCCACTCCACTCTACCTATTAAACTAGAGTTTATGTTGATTGTATTTATGTACAGTTAGGATTTGATTGGATAGCATGCAAAACAAAGCTTTTCACTGTACCTCGGTACATTTGACAATAACACATCTAAATAGCTCATGTTAAAGATAGATAAAGGTGCTGGAGAAACTCAGCAGGTGCGGCAGCTTCTATGGAGCGAAGGAAATAGGCAACGTTTGGGGCCAAAACCCTTCTTCAGACTGATGTGGGGTGAGGGGAGGGGGGGGGGGGGTGCGGGGAGAAGAAATGAAAAAGGAAGAGGAGGAGCCAGAGGGCCGAGGGAGAGCTGAGAAGGGGAGGAGACAACAAGGGCAACCGGAAATTGTAGAAGTCAATGTTCATGCCGCTCGGGTGCAAACTGCCCAAGCGGAATATGAGGTGCTGCTCCTCCAATTTCCGGTGGTGCCCACTCTGGCCATGGTGGAGGCCCAGGACAGAAAGGTCGGATTCGGAATGGGAGGGAGAGTTGAAGTGCTGAGATTCGTTAAAGATGCTGTATTGAATGCAAGTTATAGAGTCATAGAGAGAGATACAGCATGGAAACAGGCCAGCCGGTCATTTACATTAATATTACATGATTTGATTTTATTCTTTCCATGCATTCTCATCAACTCTCCCAGATTTGACCGTTTACCAAAGCAGTCGGGCATCTTGGTCAGCAGGGACGAGTTGGGCTGAAGGGTCTGTTTCCAGCTGTATCATGAACGATACCGTAGGGACAACTTAAAATGGCCAATTGGCCTCAACAGCCCACGAGCCTTTGGGATGTGGGTGTAAACCAGAGCACCGGGTGGAAACCCACAGAGTCTCAGGGAGATTGTGTAAACTCCACACACAGACAGAGCAGGAGGTCAGGATTGAACCGGGGCTTCTGATGCTGGCAGAACTAACTCTACCCACTGCACCACTGGCTCCCCACTGCTGTGGCTGTTGAAAGCTCTTTCTATTCCAACATCATTTGTTATGACTTTAGACAGCTTTATTAATTTTTATTTTCATGCTCCTTTTTCTCTTCAGTGGAAATAGCCAAATGGGGCTGTCCCACTGTACGAGGTAATTCAAGAGCTCTCCCGAGTTAAAAAAAATTAAAAAAACTCGCGGTTAGCACGTAGAATGTACGTAGCGGGTACGTCGGAGCTCGGGGACATCTCTTAGCGGCTCGTAGACGCTAACGGCAGGTACCTAGGGATACGCGGTAAGCTCGGGAAGACTCGTGAAGATTTTTCAACATGGTGAAAAATGTCCACGAGAGCCCCGAGTACCTACGAGCGGCCATTACCGTAAATTTCCGAGTTCGAATCAGGGGAAACTCGGGGAGAACTCTTGAATGAACTCGTACAGTGGGACAGGGCTTTTAATATTCCAAGATCCTTCTTACAACTTTGATCTTTGCTTTAAATCTAACCTGGCTCCTGGATGCCAGTTTTATATTGCACTCTTTTATAGTAATTCACTATAGTCAATAAACTGGTCAATATAATCAATAAACTCAACTCAACTCAATATAATTCGTTTGATACGGGCAACTTAGGTTGAAATCAGTCCTCAGTCCTCATATATGTGCCATCTTTTATATCAACTCTTCATGTCTGCGATCATCCTGAAAATTATTTTAATTTAAGTCTTGACTTCTAGTCACAACTTATAGTCTGTTTATTTACAGACTTCAGGAAAAAATGCTAAACGGCTCCAACCTCAATCCAGCCTTCAGCTTTTCAAAAAGAAATTTGTCGAGATTTGGTTTTGGTCTTGAGTTTGGGGAGGGGAGGGTGGTGGGGGGGGGGGGGAGTGGGGAATGCAGTCTAAGATCTATAAACATGCGCGGCTGTGGCAAGTCTCACATCTGAAGTACTTATCAGACAGTCAGCCGCAAGGGGCCAGAGGTCCCGGAGCAGAGAGGCACAATAACTTCAGCAAACCTAATTCCTGGCAGGTCCTCACAGCACGAACTCTCCGCGGCCAGAGTGAGGATTTGTAAATGGTTCACAGTCAGTTTCGATTCATATTTTCCAGGAATGCGATTTTCAATTTATGTTATTTGAAAAAAAAAAGCCAGAATATGTATTTCATTTCCCACGAAACTCATGAGGGGGACAAGAAATGCTGAGAAATAATAAACCAAACACAACCAAGACTTTATTCCTCTGTTTAAATTCCAGACTTTGGTGCCAGAAATTTCACTATTGACCAGTGTTGTTTTACCCAAAGGAATAATATTAATTTAAATTCGGTAAAATTAATCCCTTTTTTTCAAACGAAATTTATAGTTTTAGTTTTCCGAAGCAATTTAATCTAACTTTAATTTGTTGACAAAAGTGCCATTTTGCACTTTGACTTTCCACTCTTCTGCATGTTAGCTGGTGGAAACAAAATGATTTAAAAAATGTGTTGCATTGCTATAAGTATTATCGAGCATTTAACCGCCCTTATCTCTGCTTAAAGTGCTGACAGGTAAAATGAGGCAAAATGTGCAGGAAGGAACTGCAGATGCTGGTTTACGCCAAAAGTAGACACGAAATGCTGGAGTAACTCAGCTGGTCAGGCAGCGTCTCAGGAGAAAAGGAATAGGTGACGTTTTGGGTCGGAACCCTTTCGTCAGACTGAAAGATAGAGAAGGCCGGAATAAAACAGGGCCGGCAACAGATGACCTCAGGGATTCATTCATCATCGTTGAAAACATTAGCGACGCGGTGGTGCTGGTTTCCAACGGGAACGGTGACGGATGCACCACACATCTCCGTCCTCCAGTTCAAAGGTTCAAAGGTTCAAAGGTATTTATTGGTCACGTACACCAGTTGGTGTAGTGAAATGTTTCTTGCCAACGCAGCACGTGAAAAAAGAAAACAGACATACCAATAATGAAGAGATTTTAAACAGAAAAAACATCCCCCCACAATGGTTCCCATTATGAGGGAAGGCACAAAGTCCAGTCCCCATCCCATGTCCTCCCATAGTCAGGCCTATTGAGGCCTCCGCAGTCGCCTTCACGGAGTCCCGATGTTCCAGGCCGTTCTCGCCGGGTGGTGGTGCCCCGGCGTCGGGAGAATCCTCTCGGCCGCTTCCTTACCGGAGACCGCGGCTTCCGAAGCCAACAAGGTCACGCCGGATGGAGCTCCCCCACTGGCTCCCGGTGTTGAAGTCAGCGCCGCCACCCGCAGCTGGCCGCTCCACAGACCCGCGGCTCCGCGATGTTTTTTGTCGGCTGTTTCAGCTCACCGGAGCTCCAGCGCGTCGACCCAGGCAAGGCATCGCCCGCTCCGCCCCGCGATGGCGCTCCAGCGCTGCGCCGCACCCGAAGCCGAGGTTCTGGGCGGTCTCCTCAAGAAACGCCGCTCCAGGCCCGCTGGTAGGCCGCGAGGACGGGTCGAAGATGCAGCCCGGAGAAAAGCTGCCTCTCCGACCAGGTAGGGACCTGGAAAAGTAGTTTCCCCCTTCTTCCCCCCCCCCCACATAAAAAAGAATAGACACCAAACAAAATACTTTAACACGCTAAAAATTAAAAAAAGAGTGAAACACAGACAGCTGCAGGCTGGGCAGCCATACCACACAGGACGGCGCCTCCCAGTTCCTGCGGACTTCTGCCGCTGGAAGTCTAGGATTTTGCTGTGTGTGTGTGTGTGTGTGTGTGTGTGTGCGCGTGTGTGTGCGTGTGAGTGCGTGTGTGTGTGTGTGTGTGTGTGTGTGTGTGTGTGTGTGTGTGTGTGTGTGTGTGTGTGTGTGTGTGTGTGTGTGTGTGTGTGTGTGTGTGTGCATGCATGTGTTTTATCATCGTTCCTGACAATGCTACGTATGACAGTGATCGGAACTTCTACTGAAGTGTGGATGGCCGTTGGCTCGCTAGGAGCTTATCTGTCCTTTGACGGGTCTTGTTTTTGGTCCTGCTGGGGGTCCACAGCCCCCTCCTCACCTGGCAAACCAGGTGGGGGAGATGGTTTAGTCGCCGACTATCCGACCATGCAGCAGGTAGCACGGGATTACATGGACCCGTGGAGGGGCGGACTCCCCCCTGACATGGCCTTTACTTCACTAGGGTGAAGTAAATGATGGCTGATTGTTGGCTGGGGAAGATGAGCTAATGACAGGGAAACAAGGATGCAAACAGTGGAAATAGTAGGACAAAAACTGGCCTCCCAGTGGGATGAAATGTGACGTCAGTTGTGCAAACCGAGAGGGGGTGGCACAGAGGCGCAGCGGCAGAGTTGCTGCCTTACCGCACCAGAGACCCGGGTTCGATCCTGACTATGGGTGCTGCCTGTACACAGTTTGCACAGTATCCCCTTGAACCTGAGGGTTTTCCACAGGCACTCTGGTTTCCTCCCACATTCCAAACACATGCGTGATGGGCCAAATGGCCTAATTCTGCTGCTATCACTTATGGACTTATGAACTAATATACAGGTGCCAATTGACTTTGGTAAAACTTGGAAAGTGTGTAGGATAGTGCTAGTGTACGGGTGAGAGCTGGTTGGCGTGAACTCAGTGGATCAAAGGGCCTGGTTCCACAATATATCTCTAAAGTCTTAGGTGAAGAGGGGGTTAGTGGAAAGAAATGCATGAGTTACTTGGATTTAATGAAATCAATGTTCATACTGCTGCCCAAGCAAAATGAAGCAAAGATTATGTGTTCAAGTTCTAATCAGGAGACTTGAACACAAAGTTTTGATTGGCACTTAAGAATAAGGAGCAAGCCATTTAGAACAGAGACGAGGAAACACTTTCTCTCACAGAGGGTGGTGAGTCTGTGGAATTCTCTGCCTCTGAGGGCGGTGGAGGCAGGTTCTCTGGATGCTTTCAATAGAAAGCTGGATAGGGCTCTTAAAGATAGCGGAGTTAGGGGATATGGGGGGAGGGCAGGAGCGGGTGCTGATTGGGGATGATCAGCCATGATCACATTGAATGGCGGTGCTGGCTCAAAGGGCCGAATGGCCTGCTCCCGCACCTATTGTCTATTGTCTACTTCAGTGCTATAGTGAGGACACATCAAAATAAAGATACCCCAGTCTCACGGCTACGATTTTCACTTTCGCTAAAGCAATCCCAGATAGATATAAAAATAACACATGGGCCAATTTCTGATTGCTCGGATCACCATGCAGACTTAACGAATCATGAGCAAACTTCAGTCTGAAGAAGGATCTCGAGACCAAACGTCAACTGTCCATTCCCTCCACTGATGCTGCCTGACCCACTGAGTTGCTCCAGCGCTTTGTGTTTTGTTCAAGTTTCCAGCATCTGCAGTTCCTAATGGGCCTGTCCCACAGGCGATTTTTTTAGGCGACTACAGGCGTCTAGTTTGTCGCCACACGCTCGCTGTCTCCTCAGTCGTGCAAAAAGCCGTAGCGTCGTTCTGGTTGCCACTAAATTTTCAACATGTTGAAAACATTTCGCCAACAGTGGGTTTGACGCCAATGAGCGTAGCGCGACTTCTCCTGACGTAGGCGCTGACGTAGGTTGTCGCCAGGATGACGTAGGTTGTCGCCGGTTTTTCGGCGACCTGCTACGACCGCGACAGTCGCCGGCAGTTGCCTAAAAATTCGCCAAGTGGGACAGGCCCATTAGTCTCCACTTAACTAATCATTGTGACTATGCTGTTTGGTTTAGTTTAGTTTATTCTCAAAAGTAAAAAAATCTGCAGCCTCCCTTTGATCTGGTATCTTGTTGGTTCGCATGCTTGATCAATGGTGTTTTATCATTAATGTTTTATTATTATTAATGTTTAGTGTTTTCTGAGTCATTCGTAACTGTCACTGTGTGTCATGTTGTTACTTGTGGGCGGAGCACCAAGGCAAATTCCTTGTATGTGAATACTTGGCCAATAAACTCACTTACTTACTTAATGACGAAGGTAAGGTGAAAGGCTTTTTTGTTGCCTGCTATCCAGTTAGTGAAAAGGCGACACATGATTACAATCACTGCTCACAGAGTACAGATAAAGGATATAACGATTAGTGCAAGATCACATCCAGTAAAATAAGATTTGAGATAGGTCTCCAATTAGGTAAGTGTGAGGTCAGGACTGCTTTCTAGTTGGTGACAGGATGGTTCAGTTGCATGATAACTGCTGGGAAGAATCTGGAGGTGTGCATTTTCAAACTTCTGTACATCTTGCCTGATGGGAGAGGGTAGCAGAGGGAGTGGCCAGGGTGAGACAGGTCCTTGATTATGTTGATGGCCTTGCCTAGGCCGCATGAAGTGTAGATTCATTTCATAAGTTCTGAGAGCAGAATTAGGCAATTTGGCCCATCAAGTCTACTCCGCCATTCAATCATGGCTGATCTATCTTTCTCCCAACCCCATTAATAGACAATAGACAATAGGTGCAGGAGGAGGCCAATCCGCCCTTCGAGCCAGCACCGCCATTCAATGTGATCATGGCTGATCATCCCCAATCAGTACCCCGTTCCTGCCTTCTCCCCATATCCCCTGACTCCGCTATTTTTAAGAGCCCTATCTAGCTCTCTCTTGAAAGCATCCAGAGAACCGGCCTCCACCGCTGTCTGAGGCAGAGAATTCCACAGACTCACAACTCTCTGTGAGAAAAAGTGTTTCCTCGTCTCCGTTCTTAATGGCTTACCCCTTATTCTTAAACTGTGGCCCCTGGTTCTGGAACTGTGGCCCCTGCCTTCTCCCCATAACCCCCGACATCCGTAATAATCAAGAATCTATCTATCTCCACCTTAAAAATATCCACTGACTTGGCCTCCACAGCCAACTATGGCAATGAATTCCGCAGATTCATGTCAATGTGGAGAGGTGGGGTCAATAGAAGGGAGGCTTTTATGCCTGATGGTCTCACAAATGAGACTTTGCTGTGTGAATACTGCCTGCGTTGTTTTTCCTGCACCAAAGACAATATGTTTCAATTGACCGTAAGGTGTCCTGAGTTCAGAACAGGCACTCGGGACATGCCAATCTTACTCTTCCTTACATACCGTGTAGGATTTAGCCTCCAGTGGCGAGAAGATCCACTCAATGTAACCGGTCATCCCGGACTTGATCTCCCCACGTGGATTCAGACACTGAAAGATCGGATGGTCGTAATTCACTTCCTGAATGTTCTTCACGGAGTCCAGCTGGATGTCATAAATTACTCGCACCGAGCCGCCATTATACAACTCGTAAATCTGTATTGAGCGACAGATACAAGAAGAGGGTTGAAAGCACCACTTATTTATATTTTAAACAGCTCGTTAACCAGGCTTTGCAGCTTCAGGAGGTTGCAGCTCTTGATTGATTGCATTGCGTAAGGCCCTAACCAACCCCCCCCCCCCCCCCCCCCCACCCCCCCCCCCCCCACCCCATCCTGTACCCAGTCTTGGCCTGTCCAACGTGTAGGAAGAAACTGCAGGGTCTCGACCTGAAATGTTACCCATTCCTTTTCTCCAGAGATGCTGCCTGACCCGCTGAGTTTTCTCCAGCATTTTGTGCCTGCCTTTGACCTGTCCAACATGTTCACCCTTGTTGGTTCCCATCTCACACCGACCGGAAACTAATCAAACAATTTCACGGAAAGACAGAAAGTGCTGGAGTAACTACGCGGGTCAGGCAAAATCTCTGGAGAACATGGATACGTGATGTTCCAGCGGGACAGGCAGCATCTCTGGAGAGAGGGAATGGGTGATGTTTTGGGGCGAGACCTTCTTGAGACGGTCTCAGTCTGAAGAAGGGTCTCGATCCAATGCGCCACCCATTCCTTCTCTCCAGAGATGCTGCCTGTCCCGCTGAGTTACTCCAGCACTTTGTGTCTATCTTTGATGCAAACCAGCATCTGCAGTTCCTACCTATACATTATGTGCGTGTGTGTGTATATATGTATACATTTTTTAATATATGTGTGTGTGTGTGTGTGTGTGTGTGTGTGTGTGTGTGTGTGTGTGTGTGTGTGTGTGTGTGTGTGTGTGTGTGTGTGTGTGTGTGTGTATGTATACATTTTTTTTTAATATGTGTGTGTGTGTCTGTGTGTGCGTATGAAGGAACTGCATATTACTGGTTTACGCCGAAGATAAGACATACAATTCTGGAGCAACTCAGCGGGACAGGCAGCATCTCTGGAGAGAAGGAATGGGTGACGTCCCAGGTCGAGACCCCTCTTCAGACTGAGCCTTCAGGCGGGTTGGCCTTTGGGCCTTCCAGATGGGCACCATGGCCACGGCACCACATGAAGGCTTTTGCCACGGGGCACCTTGGAAAGGCATTTGCGGAGCGGTACGTGAGATTCAAACTTGTGACTTGAGGGTCATTAGTTCAGTTACAGAACCGTCTGCCACTGACTGATGTTTGGGAGTGGGGATTTCCAAGCTGACTGTTCCACTCCCGAGCTCAAAACGTGGGAGAATATTTGCGGGCATTGAAAGCCACGAAACCATTATCGACTGACAGAAGGCAAGACGTGTGGGATTTAAACCCGGGACTTTCTGGGTCTGAATGAAAATATTTCACAGCAGACAGTGGATGTATTGAAAGAGAGACCCGGTCTGAGCGGAAGATGAGCAGGGGAGACAATCAGGAACATATTTAATATGAATTAATTAGTCATATGAGCCATCAGGCCATCAAGTCTATTCTGCCATTCAATCATGGATGATCTATCTTTCCCTCTCAACCCCATTCTCCTGCCTTCTCCCTGTGACCCTTGAAACCCGTACTAGTCAATCTCTGCTTTAAAAATACCCAGTGATTTGGCCCCCACGGCCGTCTGAAGCAGTGAATTCCACAGACTCACCGCCCTCTGCTTTATTTCTCCTGGAATTTACATTGCACTAGGCTCCAGGGACAGAATTAGGCCATTCGGCCCATCAAGTGTACTCCAACTTATCCAGTTGTCTCCACCAACGAACGTATCCAGTGAAAGAAATGTCAATTGATATAACCATCATCCATGAGTTAGTACTAAGCTACTCACCTGCTTTTAGTCATAAATATTTATTCAAATATTAAATAATATACACAGTACAATAAAAAACAAAACAGAGCCCACCACCATAATGCACGACTAACGATAAACTATCATACATCTATCTTACAATCCTTGTCAAGGATTCATTCAACCCACCGCGGTGCCCGGCGGTCCCGGAAATCCCCCAGGGTGCCCGGTGACAGGGCGTAGTCCCTCTCTGACACCACCTGGGCGCGGACGTAACCCCGCTTCCACCTGGCGCCGTGACTCGCAGATGGCCAGCTTGGCCAGGCCCAGGAGCAACCGGACCAGGACATCCTCAGTCCCACCCTCTCCCCTACGCACAGGGTGTCCGGGGATGAGGGTGGTGGGCGTGAAGAGCAGCCAGAAGGCAAGGAGCAGCCCCACGCTACTCACCTGCTTAGGTGGGTTGGCAGTGTCGATGCAAACAGGAGCAAACATGTGCTGGGTGGCAAGGAAGTGGACGTAGCAGTGGTCCTTAGGCACGGTGATACCAATGAAGTTCAACTAGAAGAGGTGGAAGACAATCAGAGCGTCACTTGCACTGGAGAGACATTCTTAAACCCCTGTCCCACGGTACAGGTTTATTCCAAGAGCTCTCCCGAGTTTGCCCTGATTAAAACTCGGAGATTTACGGTAATGACCGCTCGTCGGTACTCGGGCTCTCGTGGGCATTTTTCAACATGTTGAAAAATCTTCACGAGTCTTCCCGTGCTTACCTGCCGTTAGCGAGTCTTCCCGAGTACCTGCCGTTAGCGTTACGAGCCGCTAAGAGACGTCCCCGAGCTCCGACGTACCCGCTACATTCATTCTCCGTGCTTACCATGAGTTTGATATTTTTTAAACTCGGGAGAACTCTTGGAATGAACTTGTACCATGGGACGGGGCTATTACAGCTTCACAACTCTGAAGACGTGTTATCTGTTCTTTGCCCTCCACAGAAGCTGCCTGACTTTTTAAGTTCCTCCAGCACTTTGTATTTTGCTCAGGATTCTGGCATCTGCGGCTTCTTGTGACCCACGTTCTTGTTGTGTGATGAAGCAATTAAAGGGTGTCAGGAGACAGGGGACAGGAGAGGGAATGGGAGGAGGCTGGAGGGAACGGGAGTTGGGAAGAGTCTCGAGTGTTTAATTTGTCATATACATTGGGAACGGAACAATGAAATTCTTACTTGCAGCAACTTTGCAGACACAGTAATGAAACAACACAACACATAGATATACAATAAATGATAGCTAGTGGAAACAAGGAACTGCAGATACTTATTTTTATACTAAAGATGGACACAAAGATGGACGCAAAGCCTGTCCCACTTACGCGATGTTTTAGATGACTACAGGAGACTATGAGGTCGCCACATGTTCGCCAGAGGTTGCCAGGGTGTCGCTCTGGCTTCTTAAAAGTTGTCTCCACTCCTTCTCCCCCCCTCCTTCTCCCTCCCCTCCCCCCCTTCTCCCCCCCTTCTCCCCCCCCCCCTCCCTCCTTCTCCCCTCCCTCCCCCCTCTCCCCCCTCTCCCCCCCTTTTAAAGGCTTAAGTGACCCTTCCCGTACACTGTGCTTTCACCGTCTTAATTACAGCGCCAACCTTCCTGTTCATCGCGGTGTGTGTCTGTATCGCATTGGCTTTGCACCGTGTGAATTTCACTCAGACAGGGCTCCCCCCGCTTATCCTGTCCCCCGCCTGCATAACGGGCTGGTGAAGGAAGCGATGTGTGTGTGCGCGTGTGTTCCACTCTGACAGTCGCCGTTCCAGTCGCCGGTATTTAAGCGACCTGCTACAACTTGACAGTCGCCGGCAGTTGCCTGAAAAATCGGCCAAGTGGGACAGGACCATAACTCAGCAGGTCAGGCAGCACCTCTGGAGAAAAAGGATGGGTGACCACTAACAGAGAGAATAGACAATAGACAATAGGTGCAGGAGGAGGCCATTCGGCCTTTCGAGCCAGCACCGCCATTCAATGTGATCATGGCTGATCATCCCCAATCACTCATCAAGTCAAGTTTATTTGTCACATACACATACGGGATGTGCAGTGAAATGAAAAACCCGGTCCCCCGGTCCTGCCTTCTCCCTATATCCCCTGACTCCGCTATCTTTAAGAGCCCTATCTAGCTCTCTCTTGAAAGCATCCAGAGAACTGGCCTCCACTGCCCTCTGAGGCCGAGAATTCCACACACTCACAACTCTCTGTGAGAAAAAGTGTTTCCTCATCTCCGTTCTAAATGGCTTACCCCTTATTCTTAAACTGTGGCCCCTGGTTCTTGACTCCCCCAACATCGGGAACATGTTTCCTGCCTCTAGCGTGTCCAAACCCTTAATAATCTTATATGTTTCAATAAGATCCCCTCTATCCTTCTAAACTCCAGAGTGTACAAGCCCAGCCGCTCCATTCTCTCAGCATATGGCAGTCCCGCCATCCCGGGAATTAACCTGGTGAACCTACGCTGCACTCCCTCAATTGCAAGAATTGATTATCTAATGATGATCAAATTTCTATTTGGGAAGCATGAAATTCACACATGAGTTAATGTGTTGACCACATTGTAACATTAATTACATTTCCAAAGTGTTTGATTGAGTTGGGGTTGAATAAATGCAATGGCTTCATCCTTTCAAAAGTGCGTTATATTTTGGTAGGAAAAACAAGGAGAGCCAAGGAAAACTACAGAGCGTAATTCTAAAGGGAGTGCGTGAACAAAGAGATCTAGGGAATATATGTGTATAGTTTGTTGAAAGTGGCAAGGATGTTGGGAAAGCGGTTTCAGGACTTAGTGGATCCTGGGATTTATAAATAGCGGCAGAGAACATATAAGCAGGGAAGTGTAGCAAATCTTTACAAAAAAATATAGTTCCGCCACAGCGAGAGGGTTGTGTTCAGTTTTGGGAACCACGATTTGGGGACGATGGAAAAGCTATAGAGAGGATACAGAAGAGATTCAGTCACATCATTCCAGGAATGAAGGATGATAGTATTGTGGATAGTCAACAAAGTAAGAAAGAACTGCAGATGCTGATTTGAATCGAAGGTAGGCACAAAGTGCTGGAGTAACTCAGCGGGTGAGGCAGCATCTCTGGTGGGGAGGAATGGGCGACGTTTCGGGTTGAGACCCTTCTTCAGACCATTCCTTCTCTCCATAGATGCTGCCTCACCCCCTGAGCTGCTGCAGCATTTTTTGTCTACCAGAGAACTCGAGGTTGTTCTTGGAACCGAAGAGTTTAGTTTAGTTCAGAGAAATAGCAGTGAAACAGGACCTTTGTCCCACTGAGTCCAGGCCGATCACACGGTCGCACTAATTATAGAGTCATAGAGTGATACAGCATGGAAACAGGCCCTTCGGCCCAACTTGCCCACACCGGCCAACATGTCCCAGCTACACTAGTCCCACCTGCCAGTATTTGGTCCATATCCCTGCAAACATGTCCTATCCATGTACCTGTCTAACTGCTTCTTAAATGTTGGGATAGCCCCTGCCTCAACTACCTCCTCCGGCAGCACGTTCCATACACCCACCACCTATTGTGTGAAAAAGTTACCCCTCAGATTCCTATTAAATCTTTCCCCCCTTCACCCTAAACCTATGACCTCCGGCCCTCAACTCACCCACTCTGCCCGATCTATTCCTCTTGTGATCTTATACGCCTCTGCACGATTCTATAAGACACCTCTATAGTTCTATGTTATCCCACTTTCTCACCCAATCCCAACACACAGGCGGGCAATTTACAGAGACCAATTAACCAACAAACCTGCCTGTATTCAGGATGTACATCGAAGCTGCCACAGCCAAACATAAAAACAGCTTTTTTCCCACTAGTAGTAGCCCTACTCAATAACCAAAAGTCTGTAGCCTCCTTTTGCTCTGGTATTTTATTTAATTCACATATTCAATCGATAATGTTTTTTTATTAATGTTTAATGTTTTATGTGTCATTCTTAATTGTTTACTGCATGTCATGTTGTCACTTGCGAGCGGAGCACCGAGGCAAATTCCTTGTATGTGAACATACTTGCCCATTAAACTTTTTAAGAAGGAACTGCAGAGTCTGAAGAAGGGTCTTGACCCGAAACGTCGCCTATTCCCTTCGCTCCATAGATGCTGCCTCACCCGCTGAGTTTTACCCAGCATTTTTGTCTACCTGGCCAATAAACGTATTCATTCATAGAAAATTGGAGCAGGAGGAGGCCATTCGGCCCTTCGAGCCAGCACCGCCAACTCTAGCACTTTGTATCCATACAGTGAATAATTCACTCATTCATTCATTATTCATTCATTCGTCCATTCATGTGGGAGGAAACCTGAGCACCCGGAGGAAATCCGAGTGGTCACATGCAAACTCCACGGGGGATGGCACAGAGGTCTGGATCGAACGAGCGGCTCTCTCGTGCTGCGAGGCAGCAGCTCTACCCACTGTGTGCTACTCCAGGAGGTTGTGAGAAGGTGTGAGAATTGCAACACTTAAAAACCATAAAATGTGCAGGCAGAATTGACTGAAAGAAATGGTTCCAACTGGCAGAATGATCAAGGACCACGGGGGATAAAGAACCAGAGGCGGCGGGAGCGGTGTATACAGTGTACGTTTGTAGACAGAGAGTGGCTCGGGTCCGCAATGCATTGCCAAGGAGTGCTCCAAAAAAAAAGGTGGCAAAGGAAGGGAAAGAACTTGCAGGTCTCTAAAGGGAGAGGGCGGGTCAGTGCGACTGACTGAAGTGGCTCTTGCAACAGACCGGTGTGGACTCAACGAGTCGAACGGTCTCGCTCGTTCCCGGGGACGAAACCTCAATATGTGGGTCCTGTCTGCTTGCACAGGTGGATATTAAAGATCTCAATGCACTGTTCGAGGGGAGGACAGGCATTTTCTTGTTAACCACTTGCCAATATTCCTCCTACAGTAAATACCACCAGAAAAATAACAGAAACCAGACGTGGGCTGTTGTTGGCATGGAATGGCTGTGGCATAGCAAAACAAAACATTGCATCCCAAAGTTGACTCGCTGTACTCCGAGCCCTTCCGACCATGCAATCTCATGTGGCATATAGTGCAACTATTTACCGGCACTCGCAAAGATGGCCTTCCATTTATGAGCCGCCATTCACAATCTCAAGATGGCCAGAGCTCCCTGCAGCCCGAGCGGTGCTTTTTAACTCGTCATCTCTGAGTGTTGGGGAAATGTGACAAGCAAGATCCTGGGGAGAGTCTGCAACGATCACCCCCCCCCCCCAGAGGCCGATCGCAGTCCCTGACCACCTCCAGAAGCCACATTGCTAACCACCGAGCCCACCTGAATGTACAAGTTCACATCTCACCATCCCCCTGATGTGGGCTGAGGGAGAATTATTGGTCGGAGCTCAGGGGAGAATTCTCCTGCCCTGTTTTTTTTTTAAAAAAAGCAGACAGCTCCTCGGTTTAACGGCTCTTCTGAATGTGCAGAGAATCTGAGAGAGGGCAGAGAAGATGTTGCCAGGATTCGAGTGCCTGTGCTCGAGAGAAAGATTGTGCAGGCTAGGACCTTATTCCTCCGAGTGCAGGAGCCTGAAGGGAGATAGGAACATAGAAAGATAGAAAATAGGTGCAGGAGGAGGACATTCGACCCTTCGAGCCAGCACCGCCATTCATTATGATCATGGCTGATCATCTCCAATCAATAACCCGTGCCTACCTTCTCCCCATATCCCTTGATTCCACTAGCCACTAGAGCTCTATCTGACTCTCTTTTAAATAGATCCAGTGATTTGGCCTCCACTGCCCTCTGTGGCAGGGAATTCTATAAATTCACAACTCTCTGGGTGAAAAGGTTTTTCTCACCTCAGTCTTAAATAACCTTCCCTTTATTCTAAGACTGTGGAACATTTCTCCTGCATCTAGCTTGTCCAGTCCTTTTATAATTTTATATGTTTCTATAAGATTCCCTTCATCCTTCTAAACTCCAGTGAATACAAGCCTAGTCTTTTCAATCTTTCCTCATATGACAGTCCCGCCTTCCCAGGGATCAATCTCGTGAACCTACGCTGCACTGCCTCAATCACAAGGATGTCCTTCCTCAAATTAGGAGACCAAAACTGTACACAATACTCCAGTTGTGGTCTCACCAGAGCCCTATACAACTGCAGAAGAACCTCTTTATTCCTTAGATCTTAAAGAAGTGTATGAAATCATGTTAATACGTTTTCATAAGTTCTAGAAGCAGAAGTAGGCCATTCGGCCCATCAAGTCTACCTCGCCATTCAATCACGGCTGATCTACCTTTCCCTCTCAACCCCATCCTTCTGCCTTCTCCCATTAACCCCTGACGCCTGTACTAATCAAGAATCTGTTAGGGGGGAGGAGAAATCAACAATTGGAGGTCATACGTCTAAAGGGAAGATGTAATAGTAATAGTAATGGTCTATTGTCTAATAGGAATGGGGTACTAATTGGGGATGATCAGCCATGATCACATTGAATGGCGGTGCTGGCTCGAAGGGCCAAATAGCCTACTCCTGCACCTATTGTCTACTGTCTATTGTCTATAACCTGACGGGCGACTTTTTCACACAGAGGGTGAAGGGTGTATGGAAACAGCTGACAGAGAATGTAGACGCAAAATGCTGGAGTAACTCAGCGGGACAGGCAGCATCTCTGGAGAGAAAGAATGGGCCACGTTTCGGGTTGAGACCCTTCTTCAGACTGATATCTGGGGAGGGGGCGGGACAAGGATAGAAAGTAGTCGGAGACAGTGAGACTAGTGGGAGAACTGGGAAGGGGGGGGTGGGGGGGATGGAGGGAGAAGTTAGAGAAGTCGATGTTCATACCACTGAGTGGGGTGGGAGATTGCAACCTTCACGTGGTCCGCCCTGTTTCGATGAATTTAATCAACCCGGCGTGCACAATCAAATAAGATCAAATAGAACAAGTTGTCCTACAACTTTAGGCCGTGCACGCCATGCGCAAGAAGAAGAAGAAGGTAGTTTACACCCTGGGGTGTAAACTACCCAAGCGAAATATGAGGTGCTGTTCCTCCAATCTGCGCTGGGCCTCACTCTGATATGGGGAGAAGGCAGGAACGGGGGACTGATTGGGGATGATCAGCCATGATCGCATTGAATGGCGGTGCTGCCTCGAAGGGCCGAATGGCCTACTCCTGCACCTATTGTCTATTGACATTGGAGGAGGCCCAGGACAGAAAGGTCAGATTGGGAATGGGAGGGGGAGTTGAAGTGCTGAGCCACCAGAGAAGGTAGTTGAGGCCATGTACAATTTGGACAGATACATGGATAGGAAAGGCTTAGATGGATATATATATGGGCCACATGTGTGCAGGTGGGACCGGTGAAGATCGGGCATCTTGTTCAGCATGGGCAAGTTACTCTGAAGGGCTGTTTCCCTATTGTGTGACTCTCTAACTTTATAACACGTAACGTCTCAGGGGATAATTCTAGATGACCATGACCTTTTCCTCTCATGGTTGTATACACCTTGATATTCCCACCACGCAGCTTCCTTCGCTTCAATTCTAGATAACAGTACAGGTTCTGCCTATCGATGACTGTGTGGTTATTGGGGAAAGAAACGCTGCTATCATGTTCTACAGCGTGGAATCAGGCCCTTCGCCCAACTTGTCCATGAGGACCTAGATGACCCATCTATGCCAGTCCCTCCTGCCTGCGTTTTAGCACGTATACCACCAAACCTTTCCTGTCCATATACCTGTCCAAATGTGTCTTTTTTTTTTTTGTTTTTTTTTGTTTTTTTTTTTTTGTTGTTTATTTTTGTTAGAAGTAAGTACAGTAGTCTGGTACTTAAAGTACCTAATACATAATACATAAATACATATTTTCATTCTTGTACAACTTTCTTTTTTGGTGCAATAATAAAAGAACAGTGAGAGAAAAGAGAAATAAAGAGTGTCGGAATAGATAGACAAGCAAGTAGAAACAGAAAGTAAAAAAAAATAAAGGACAGAGGTGAGAAGTTAAAAAGATTGAAAAGAAAAGGAAAAAGTAATAAGAAATGAAAGATTAGGAGAGATCTACCTATCTCATATTTTTGCCATTCGTCACCCAGTTCTGAACCATTTAATTTCTAAGGTTATGTTATGTTGCACCATATGCTTGTATAAAGTTGATAAACGGAGACCAAATCTTAAGAATGGTCTACTTTGCCTAGTAAGAGGAATCTCATTTCTTCAAGATGTAGCCGTTTCAGACATATTTGAGATCCACATTTGAATGTGGGCGTAGGTGCGTTTTTCCAAAATTTAAGTATAAGTTTTTTCGCTGTTATTAGACCATAATTAAGAAGGCTTCTTGGAATATAGTTAGTTTTACTTCCCTCTTCCATTGATCCAAAGATAATCAATTCAGTATTGGGGTTCAATTTTGTGTTAAATAGTTTTGTAAAAATTCAAAAATTTCATTCCAAAATGTATACAGTTTTGTACAAGAGACAAAGGAATGTGCTATAGTGCATTTTGAGTTAGACATTTGTCGCAGATGGGGGAAAACTTTTGAAAATATTTTATTCAGTCTTGTTTTCGAATAATAGAATCTATGTAAAATTTTAAATTGAATTAGGTTATGTCTTACATTCATTGAACATTTGTTTACATATAATAGATTTTTATCCCATCTATCGTTCGGAATTTTTATCAATAACTCTTGTTCCCAGTCTCTTTCTAATTGCTTCTGTCGTTGGGGTTTCTATATTTAGAATTATATTATATAAGTAAGATATTAAATTGCTTGATTCTGCCTTTCTATTCATTCCTTCCTCAGTAGATTCTGGGGTTAAAGTTTGATATCCTTGTATATACTTTTTCAAATAATCTTGAATTTGAAGGTATTTGAAATATTGATTACTTTTCAAATTATATTTTAATTGTAATTGTTGGAATGATAAAGTTTTCCCATTTTCATACATATCTCCCATCATTTTAATTCCTATTCTTTCCCAATGGGTAAACGTTTTATCAATAATGGATGGTTTGAATGAGGGATTATTAGCTATTGGAGAAAGCAGCGATAATTTTCTTAATTTTAAAGTTAATTTTATTTGTTTCCAAATTCGTATTATACTATGAATAATTGGATTCTTCTTGTATTTTACATTGTTCAGTTTTATCGGGGAAAGAAGGATCGCTCCTAATATTATAAGGGGAACAATCCTCTTTCTCCATTCTTATCCAATCTACCTGTTGGGCAGAACTGTCCAACCAGTAGATTATATTTTAATATTCACTGCCCAATAATAATACAATAAGTTAGGGAGTGTCAGTCCCCTGATTCTTTAGATTTACACAAGTGTTTTTTTTTTATTCTGTGTGATTTATAATCATATAAAGTTTATAATATCAGAATCTAATTTTTTGAAGAATTTTTTAGGTATGTATATTGGTATTGATTGAAATAGGTACAATATTTGTGGTAAGAAGATCATTTTTATCGCGTTTATTCTGCTATTAATGACATCGGCAGTGTCTTCCAAAATTTAATCAGCCCATTTAATTTAGTTAATAAAGGCATATAGTTTGCGTTGAGTAATGATTTATAGTTCTAGTAATTTGGATGCCCAAATATTTAAATTTCTCTGTTGTAATTCTAAAAGGGAATTTCAACAGATGTGTCGACTCTTGAGGTTTTATCGTCATAATTTCGCTTTTGTTCCAATTTATTCTATATCCTGAAAAAGAACCAAATTCCTCTATTTAAATTTAGTATATTTTTGGTATGCTAATTTGCGAATTTGTAATATATAATAATATGTCATCTGCATATAATGAAATTTTATTATTTGAGTGTTTGGTAATATACCCATGAATGTTCGGATGGCTTCTTATACTTTCAGCTAAAGGCTCTATCACTAGTGCAAAAAGCAGGGGCGATAACGCGCACCCCTGCCTATTGCCCCTTGCTAAGTGGAATTTCAGGGATAATATATTATTAGTCAGTATTCTAGCCGTCGGCTTATCATATAATTAGTTTTTACCATGAAATAAAATTATCTCCCATATTAAATTTTTCCAATACTTTGAATAAATATTGCCATTCTACTTGATCAAAAGCTTTTTTCTGCATCCAATGAAATAATTGCTAGTTCTTCTTCAGTATTATGTGAGTACATTATATTAGACAACCGTCTCAAATTGTTAAATGAGTATCTCTTTGGTATGAACCCTGTTTGGTCCGGATTTATTAGTTTACTAACATATTTACTCAATCTTCTCGCTAGGGTCTTCGTTAATATTTTTTGGTCTGTATTTAGGAGTGCAATAGCTCTATTGAGCTGGGTCTTCTAGATCTTTATCCTTTTTTTGGTTATAAGTGTAATAGTTGATTCAGTTAGTGTTTCTGGTAGTTTATTTTCTTTAAAAATGTTATATATATAAATCTTGCAACCGTGGAGAAATTATTTCGTAGAATCTTTTATAGAATTCATTACTGAAGCCATCTGGTTCCTGGGGTTTTGCCGTTCTTTTTTGTATAATGTACCTGCCTTCAAACTACCTCCTCTGGCAGCTCATTGTATATACCCACCCGCCTCCATGTGGGGTGGGAGATTGCAACCTTCACGTGGTCCGCCCTGTTTCGACAAATGCAATCAACTCGACGTGCACAAATGGAAAATCAAATAGAACAAGTTGTCCGACAACTTTAGGCCGTGCACGCCACACGACAGAAGAAGATAAAGAAGCCTCCATGTGAAGAAGTTGCCCCTGTGGTTCCTACTGATCTACCCCCTCTCACCTTAAACCAATGCCCACTTGTTCTTCATTCCCCTCGTCTTGCGAGAAGACTCTGTACATTCACCCTATTTGGTCCCCTCATGATTTGATACAACTCTTTAAGACCAAGATGAGAAAGACTTTCTTCACACAGAGAGTGGTGAGTCTCTGGAACTCTCTGCCACAGAGGGTAGTTGAGGCCAGTTCATTGGCTATATTTAAGAGTGAGTTGGATGTGGCCCTTGTGGCTAAGGGGATCAGAGGGTATGGAGAGAAGGCAGGTACGGGATACTGAGTTGGATGATCAGCCATGATCATATTGAATGGCGGTGCAGGCTCGAAGGGCTGAATGGCCTACTCCTGCACCTAATTTCTATGTTTCTATGTTTCTATACAACTCTATAAGATCACCCCTCAGCCTCCTGCACCCCATGGAATAGAATCCGAGCCTGCCTAAGCCCTACCTATAGCTCAGACCCCCAAGTCCCGACAACATCCTTGTAAATGTTTAAGGAAGAACTACAGATGCTGGAAAAATCGAAGGTAGACATAAACTGTGGAGAGACTCAGCGGGTGAGGAAGCATCTATGGAGCGAAGGAATAGGTGACGTTTATGGAGCGAAGGAATAGGTCGCCCATTCCTTCGCTCCATAGATGCTGCCTCAAACGCTGCGTTTCTCCACCATGTATGTCTCCATCCTTGTAAATCTTCCCTGCACTCTTTCCAGGTCAATGGCATGTTTGCTCTAGCAGGGTGGCCAAAGCTGAACACAACAGCTGCTAAAGACACAAAGTGCTGTAGTAACATAGAAACATAGAAAATAGGTGCAGGCGTAGGCCATTCGGCCCTTCGAGCCTGCACCGCCATTCAATATGATCATGGCTGATCATTCAACTCAGTATCCCGTACCTGCCTTCTCTCCATACCCCCTGATCCTTTTAGCCACAAGGGGCACATCTAACTCCCTCTTAAATATAGCCAATGAACTGGCCTCAACTACCTTCTGTGGCAGAGAATTCCAGGGACTCGCCACTCTCTGTGTGAAAAATGTTTTCCTCATCTCGGTCCTAAAGGAATTCCTCCTTAAACTGTGACCCCTTGTTCTGGACCTCCCCAACATCGGGAACAATCTTCCTGCACCTAGCCTGTCCAACCCCTTAAGAATTTTGTAAGTTTCTATAAGATCCCCCCTCAATCTTCTAAATTCTAGCGAGTAACTGAACAGGTCAGGCAGCATCTCTGGTCAACAGGGACAGGTGACGCTTCAGGTCTCTTCGTTGATTGGAATTTTGGGGGACAATCTTAGGTGATGTCATTTGAACAGTTAAGTGCTTGAGGAACTTTAACCTTCAAGACCACGGAATGAGTGGAGAGATTTGGGAATAGGCCGAAAAATAGGGACATCGCTTTGAACCGGAAAAATGCCAGGTTGGGCAGAATGGCTTTGTCCGACTGCAAAATTCTGTGACTACTGTCACAATACAGCTTTCTGACATCACTATGGCTGTACATTCCGATTCTCTGCCCACTCCATCAATGTGTGAGCACATACTAGCCATCTTTAACATCGTGCAGGGATCAAAGCCATGAAGGACTTCGGGGATTTGCCGAGGCCAAGCCACATCAGGACGATTTTAAGGTAAGGTTCCTTTGTTGCATTTGAAAGCCGACTGGGAAGGTGCAAATTAGTTCTCGTGGTGTTGCAGGGCGGGCAGAGGTCAAAGAGTTGAGGAAGGCAAAGACACGCAAGCAAAGATCCTATAGCGAGCAAGATAGATCACTCGACGAAAAAAAAGGCAGCACGGTCATGGGCAGATTTGTGGGCGATTTCCGGTCCCATTTCCGTTACCGGCTTCCGTCCCCGCACCAAAGATCCCATCGCGGAGCAAAGATACTGGTGCGGAGACGGAAGCCGGTTACGGAAACATCCACGTAATAATAAAAGCTATTTGGTAAAAATCTTCTCCTCATTTTTAGAATTATAATTTATTAACACAAACTGTTCCCCCGCAGCGTTGATTACACTGCGAGTCGGGTCGGCTCGGGTTACTGAAATGGATGAAAAAAAGGCCCACGTTCCGCTCCGTTGCGTACTACACGTCAGCCCATTGCATTTAGCAGGAGTGGTCTATCTTGCTTCGCTATAGGATCTTTGCACACAAGGGCTTCAAAACCAGGGTGATTTCAAAATCAAAGTGTTTGGAGGAAAGGAAATCGATGCTGATCGTAATGAAGATAAATTAAGGAAAAATCAAATGGTGCAAGATAGCATACAAGCAGTAGGGTTTTGAAAGTAGTTAAGTTTATGAAGCACAAAACATTAACCAAAATATCCTGCTTAAGAAGGAACTGCAGATGCTGGAAAATCGAAGGTAGACAAAAATGCTGGAGAAACTCAGCGGGTGAGGCAGCATCCATGGAGTGAAGGAAATAGCCGGTCAGACTTGTGGCAGCACAGGTTAACATTTGCCTTTCTTCCTCCCATCTACGACTAGTAATAAACCGCACAGTCGTAGATGGGAGGAAAAAAGGCAAATGTTAACCTGTGCTGCCACACGTCAGCACAGCTGATCCAGAGGCAGACAAATAATGCTGGAGAAACTCAGCGGGTGAGGCAGCATCTACGGAGAGAAGGAATTCCTTCTCTCCCTAGGTGCTGCCTTCACCCGCTGAGTTTCGCCACCAATGTTTGTCCGTGTTCGATTTGTTTCCAGCAGCCGCAGTTTTTTCTGAAACAGCTGATCCAGAATTCTCTCTGTTGAAACTTGATATGTTATAAGTTAATAGAGAGTTTATATAAGTTTATAAGTTTACAACAGGGAAACAAGTCCTTTGGCCCAACTTGCCAACACGCAAACAAGGTGCCCCATCTATACTAGTCCCACTTGCCCACATTTGACTCATATACCTCTAAACCTTTCCTAATCATATACCTGTCCTAATATCTTTGAAATGGTATGAAACTTGACCTCAACTACCTCCTCTGGCAGCTCGCTCCATACGTCCTCATTGCAACGTTGGCCTTCATCAGTCAGAGCATTGAGTACAGAAGGTTGGGGGGAGGTCATGGTGCAGTTATACAAGACGTTGGTGCGGTCGTGTTTAGAGTATTGTGTTCAGTTCGTGGCACCATGCTATAGGAAAGATGTTGTCAAGCTGGAAAGGGCGCAGAGAAGATTTACGGGGATGTTGCCCGGTCTAGAGGGTCTGAGCTATAGGGAGGTTGAGTAGGCTGGCACTCTATTCCTTGGGGTGCAGGAGGATGAGGGGTGATCTTATGTAACTGTATAAAATCAAACAAATAGATCGGGTAGATGCACAGACTCTCTTGCCCAGAGTAGGTGAATCGAAGACTAGAGGGCATAGGTTTTAGTTGAAGGGAAAAATATTTAATAGGAATCTGAGTGGTAGCCTTTTCACACAAAGGGTGGTGGGTGTACGGAACGAGCTGCCGGAGGAGGTAGTTAGAGGCTGGGACTATCACAATGTTTAAGAAACAGTTAAGACAGGTACATGGATAGGACAGCTGTGGAGGGATATGGACCAACCGTGGGCAGGTGGGACTAGTGTAGCTGGGACAAGGTGGCCGGTGTGGGCAAGTTGGGCCGAAGGGCCTGTTTCCACACTGTATCACACTATGACTCTGTGACGCACCAACCTCTGTGTGAAAATGTTGCCCACTCTGGTTCCTATTAAATCTTTCCCCTCTCACCTTAAACATATGTCCGCATGTTCTTGACTCCCCTGCTCTGAGGAAAAGACTGCGCATTTACCCTATCTATTCCTCTCGTGATCTTTAGATACCTCTACAAGATCGCCCCTCATCCTCCTGCGCCCCAATTTGTTTATTGTCCTGTGTACCGAGGTACAGTGAAAAACTTTAAGGAAAGCAATAAAGAAAAGGAATAAAGTCCTATCCTCTTTCTATAGGTCAGGCCCTCAAGTCCTGGCAACATCCACATTATATAATTAATAGGCATGTTCAGTGCAGTTTAGTTTATTGTCACGTGTACCGAGGTACAGTGAAAAGCTTTTGTTGTTCTGCTAACAAGTCAGCAGAAAGACAATACATGATTACAATCGAGCCATTCACATCGTACAGATACATGATAAGGGAATAATGTTTAGTAAAGCCAGTAAATCCGATCAAAGACAGTCCAAGGGTCCCCGATGAGGTAGGTGGAGGTTCAAGGCTGCTCTCTGGTTGTGGTAGGATGGTTCAGTTGCCTGATAACAGCTGGGAAGAAACTGTGTGCTCCATTTAATCATAGGGGTTTTAAGTTGATAAATTCATGTGATAGGAGCAGAGTTAGGCCATTCGGCCCATCACTCCGCCATTCAATCGTGGCTGACCTATCTCGCCCTCTTAAACCTCATTCTCCTGCCTTCTCCCCATAACCCCACGACTCCCGTACCAATCATACAAGTACTAATCGTACTTTTCTGTTGCATTCTCCGCCCCCAGCAAGTAGTTATTAGGTTAAAGCAATGAAAGCAAAGGCCATTGATGGCAATTTCATGCGGCAGCTCCATGGGAATTTCCCAGACCGGTGCTAATCCTGTGCACCTGCTCTCTGGTTTGTTCAAGGAAATAGCAAGGTGCAAATTTGGCAGAGGTAATCTTCACTGGTATGTTTTCAATAAAATAAAATTCATTTGAAGAAAAATATTTATCAACCCATACTGCAAAAGGGCACTCCCCAACTGCATTTAGCGTGAAACTAGCTGTGTATTTGATGCAAACTTATAAATGTACAGTGTCTTGGATATAAATATTTGGTATAGTGAAGAGTTACGAGGAGGTTGCCAGGGCTCGTGGGTCTGAGCTGTAGGGAGAAGTTGAGCAGACTGGGACTCTATTCCTTGGAGAGCAGGGGGATGAGGGATGATATTATAGATAGAAACATCGAAACATAGAAAATAGGTGCAGGAGGAGGCCATTCGGCCCTTCGAGCCAGCACCGCCATTCATTGTGATCATGGCTGATCGTCCCCAATCAATGAACTGTGCCTGCCTTCTCCCCATGTCCCTTGACTCCACTAGCCCCTAGAGCTTTATCTAACTCTCTCTTAAATTCATCCAGTGACTTGGCCTCCACTGCCCTCTGTGGCAGGGAATTGCACAAATTCACAACTCTCTGGGTGAAAACGTTTTTTCTCACCTCAGTCTTAAATGGCTTCCCCTTTATTCTAAGACTGTGGCCCCTGGTTTAGGACTCGCCCAACATTGGGAACATTTTTCCTGCATCTAGCTTGTCCAATCCTTTTATAATTTTATATGTTTCTATAAGATATCCCCTCATCCTTCTAAACTCAAGTGAATACAAGCCTAGTCTTTTCAATCATTCCTCATATGACAGTCCCGCCATCCCAGGGATCAATCTGGTGAACCTACGCTGCACTGCCGCAATCACAAGGATGTCCTTCCTCAAATTAGGAGACCAAAACTGTACACAATACTCCAGATGTGGTCTCACCAGAGCCCTATACAACTGCAGAAGAACCTCTCTACTCCTATACTGAAATCCTCTTGTTATGAAGGCCAACATTCTATTAGCTTTCTTCACTGCCTGCTGTACCTGCACGCCAACTTTCAGTGACCGGTGTACAAGGACGCCCAGAACTCTCTGCACCTCCCCCTTACCTAACCTAACCCCATTGAGATAATAATCTGCCCCCTTGTTTTTGCCACCAAAGTGGATAACCTCACATTTATCTATATTATACTGCATCTGCCACACATCTGCCCACTCACTCAACCTGTCCAGGTCACCCTGCAACCTCCTAACATCCTCTTCACAGTTCACACTGCCACCCAGCTTTGTGTCATCCGCAAACTTGCTAGTGTTGCTCCTAATTCCCTCTTCCAAATCATTAATATATATGGTAAACAGTTGCGGCCCCAACACCGAGCCTTGCGGCACTCCACTCGATGTGTACAAAATCATGGGAGGAATAGATCGGGTAGACGCAGAGTCTCTAGGGGAACCAGGGGACATAGGTCTAAGGTGAGGGGGGTGAAGTTTTAATAGGAGTCTGACAGGTTACTTTTTCAAACAAAGGGAGGAGAGTGTATGGAATTAGTTGAGGCTATTGAAGCTTTTAAGACGCTACTAGACCAACTGGGACCCGTTGTGTCTCTGTCACACGGGAGGCCCGGTTCCGCAACGCAACCCGTTCCACAATGCAATGTAGCACCACTAACCCGTAGCCCCCGCGGGAGGCGTGGTTCCCCAACTCAACCCGTTGCCGAACGTAAGATTCCAGCACTCCCCTGCCTCCCCCAGCAATGGTCTTTAAAAAAAAATCCAATTGCACTTCCCCAATTGCAATACCAATTGACCCTCCCCCTCCTGTCCTGCCAGCAGCTGGAGTAAGTGTTGTATGATGGCAACATTGTTGCAAATGCCAGGTGGAGGACTGTGATATCCCATTCAGGTGAAAGGTTGGTAGAAGCACAGAGTGTTCCTGTGTTGCAACTTTGTTGGTAGCTGGCAGGAAGGATTTTAACAGTAAAACATCTTGTTAAAGTTGGCTTTTTTAAACCTTGAAATATCAATAACTTGTGAAATATAACATAAAATGTGAAGAAATTTGATACGAACGACCATGGGAAAAAGCCGAGTAAGATTCTGCAAAAAATGTTTGCATTATTGTGTACTGTTTTGGCGTAGCTCCTGAGATCACAGGCAGACAGACAGACAAGTCTATAGATTAGACAGATACATGGATAGGACAGGTTTGGAGGGATATGGGCTAAACTCAGGCAGGTGGGATTAGTGTAGATGAGACATGTTTGTCGGTGTTGGGCAAGTTGGGCTGAAGGACCTTTTTCCACGCTGTACGACTCTATGACACCTAACCCCCCCCCCCCATAAAATTAGAGGTGCCTGTATTGCCTTCCACAGTTTCAGAAGATCCCATCATAGTTTACAGTCACTTAGGTCTCCTTGAAGGGTTACCGCTGTTGCAAATTAAGAAGTACTGCCAAGGAAGTCAAGAATGTTTAAATGTCATATCTAGCGCCAATAGCACAACAAAATCCGTACTTGCAGCATCAAAACGAGGCCTGTAAACACAATGCACAGAGCTAATATAAGTATCTGTTAAACCAGTTTTTGAGGTCTATTGGGCCACGTTATCCAAAATGAAACAAATAAAATAGGGGCATGACCCAAAACGTCACCCATTCCTTCTCTCCAGAGATGCTGCCTGTCCCGCTGAGTTATTTTGTGTCGCTCTTTGGTGTAAACCAGTATCTGCATTTCCTTCCTACACATTTCGTCTGCTCCATTGCAAAATCTATTTAACGATCGCCAAGCCTCTGCTTGGTCTCGCCGATATAGATCATCTGGCATCTGGAGCAGCGGATGCAGTAGATGAGGTTGGAGGAGGTGCAGGTGAACCTCTGTCGGACCTGGAAGGACTGCTTGGGTCCCTGAAACGGAGTGGAGGGGGGAGGTGAAGGGACAAGTGTAGCATTTCTTGCGGTTGCAAGGGAAAGTGCCCGGGGAAGGGGTAGAGCGGGAGGGAAGGGAAGAATTGACAAGGGAGTTGCGGAGGGAGCGGTCTTTGCGGAAGGCAGACGGGGGGGAGATGGGGAGATGTGGCGAGTGGAGGGGTCACGTTGGAGGTGGCAAAAACTGGCGGAGACTATGTGTTGTATTTGCCGGCTGGTGGGGTGAAAGGTGAGGACCAGGGGGACTCTGCCCTGTTTGCGAGTGGGAGAATGGGGAGAGAAGGCGGTGTTGCGGGGTATGGAGGAGACCCTGGAGCGAGCCTCATCTATAGTGGGGGTGGGGAATCCCCGTTCTCTGAAGAATGAGGACATTTGTGATGACCTGGTGTGGAACACCTCATCCTGGGAGCAGATGCGGCGTAGACGGAGGAATTGGGAATAGGGGATGGAGTCCTTACAGGAAGCAGGTTGGGAGGAAGAGTAGTCCAGGTAGCTGTGGGAGTCAGTTGGTTTGTCGGAGAGCGTGGGAGGTCTCAGAGAGGAGGAGCAGCGAGACAGGGTGTTGCAGGATCCCTTGTCCCTTGTCAATTCTTCCCTTCCCTCCCGCTCTACCCCTTCCCCGGGCACTTTCGCCGAACACCTCCGCTCGGTCCACATTAACCAACCCGACCTCCCGGTGGCTCAGCACTTCAACTCCCCCTCCCATTCCATATCCGACCTCTCAGTCCTGGGCCTCTTCCACGGCCAGAGTGAGCAACACCGTAAGTTGGAGGAACAGCACCTCATATTCCGCTTGGGGAGTCTGCATCCTCTGGGCTTGAACATTGAATTTTCTCAATTCTGTTAACCCTTGCTGTCTCCTCCCCTTCCCACCTCTCCCTCAGCCCTCGGGCCCTGGCATTCCCTCTCTCTCCCCCACTCTAGTTGCATTAGCTTCTTATTTTCACACTACAAACAGCTTACAATGGCTTGTTCCCTTTATCATCGATACTTTTTTGCATATCTTTCATTCATTGTTCTTTATCTCTCCACATCACCGTCTATATCTCTCGTTTCCCTGATCCCTGACCAGTCTGAAGAAGGGTCTTGACCCGAAACATCGCCTATCTCCTTCGCTCCTTAGATGCTGCTGCACCCGCTGAGTTTCTCCAGCCTTTTGTGTACCCTCGATTCTCCAGCATCTGCAGTTCCTTCTTTAACATGTTTTAATCCAGACTGGCATTGTATGCTTTGATCTGTCCTCTTCACACATTACATGCTCTCAGTACCCTTCCTTATCTCTAGTTTCCCTCTCCCCCTGGCTCTCAGTCTCAAGGAGGGTCCCGGCCCGTTACGTCACCCATTCCTTCTCTCCAGAGGTGCTGCTCCCTGTCCCGCTGAATTACCCCAGCTTTTTGTGTCTGACTCGCTGGTGAGGCAGAAACTGTTCCTTACCAGGATTTCACGGCCATGGGACAACTTCAGAAGAACGGGAATGCGATCGGTTCCTGTAAATTCATGTCTGAGGGGAGAAAAGTTAAAATATAAACATCACAAAGTCAACTCCTTCTGTGGACAGCTTCAATTTGCAGCTGCAAGAAAAGTTGGTTACTGAGATTCAGGAGAATAATAGCCCTGTCCCACTGTACAAGTTCATTCCAAGAGCTCTCCCGAGTTTGCCCTGATTCGAACTCAGAGATTCACGGTAATGGCCGCTCGCAGGTACTCGGGGCTCTCGTGGGCATTTTTCAACATGTTGAAAAATCTCCACGAGTCTTCCCGTGCTTACCTGCCGTTAGCGTGTCATCCCGAGTACCTGCCGTTAGCGTTACGAGCCGCTTAGAGACCTCCCCGAGCTCCGACGTACCCGATACGTTCATTCTCCGTGCTTACCACGAGTTTGATTTTTTTTTAAACTCGGGAGAGCACTTGAATGAACTTGCGCAGTGGGACAGGGCTTTAAAACGTATTACAAATAAGCAACATAAAAATTAGAATTAAGTGGAAACAATGTCAATGATGAAATTTAAGTATATTCTATGCGTTGTAAATGAAGGAGACAAGGATGTTGCCAGGATGTTACAAGGATATTTAATTTAGTTTCGAGATACAGCGCGGAAACAGACCCTTCGGCCCACCGAGCCCGCACCGACCAGCGACATTAACACTACCCTACACACACTAGGGACAATTTTACATTTATTCCAAGCGTTCTTCTTTCGTGTGGCGTGCCCAGCCTAAAGTTGTAGGACAACTTGTTCTATTTGATCTTCCGTTTGTGCACGTCGAGTTGATTGCATGAGTCGAAACAGGGCGGACCACGTGAAGGTTGCAATCTTCCGCCCCTATACCAAGCCAATTAACCTACAAGCCTGTATGTCTTTTGGAGTGAAGGAGGAAATCGAAGATCTCAGAGAAAACGCACGCAGGTCACGGGGAGAACGTACAAACTCCGTACGGACGCACACTGGTAGCCAGGATCGAACCCAGGTCTCTGGCGCTGTAAGGCAGTAGCTCCACCTCTGAGCCACCGTGCCACCCGCATATTGCCAGAAATCGAGGGAATGGGCGAAAGGGCGAACAGGTTAGGACTTTATTCTTTGGAGTGCAGGAGGATGAGGGGTTACCTTATAGATTCATCTTATCATGAGTAGAGCTAATAGGACTTGATGTGTCAATCCCTGTAGTAAATCGGCACTCTTGATATTGGCAGTGGGATTGCAGTGGTGAAAGGTAGAGTAGGTATGTCATCGGGGTCATCATGTTCCCGACGTTGGGGGAGTCCAGAACCAGGGGTCACTGTTTAAGAATAAGGAGTAAGCCATTTAGAACGGAGACAAGGAAACACTTTTTCTCACAGAGTGTGGTGAGTCTGTGGAATTCTCTGCATCAGAGTGCGGTGGAGGCAGGTTCTCTGGATGCTTTCAAGAGAGAGCTAGATAGGGCTCTTAAAAATAGCGGAGTCAGGGGGACATGGGGAGAAGGCAGGAACGGGGTTACTGATTGAGGATGATCAGCCATGATCACATTGAATGGCGGTGCTGGCTCGAAGGGCCGAATGGCCTACGCCTGCACCTATTGTCTGTTGTCATAGGTTTAAGGTGAGGGAGGAAAGATTTAATAGGAACTAGAAGGGCAACCTTTGCTTACTCAAAGGGTAGTGGGTGTACGGAACGAATTGTCGGAGGAGGTAGTTGAGGCAGGTACTGTCGCAACATGTTGCAGAAACATTACTATGTTTAAGAAACATTTAGACAGAACATGGATAAAACAGGTTTAGAGGGATATGGGCCAAATTCATGCAGGTTAGGCCAGTGTAGGCGGGACATGTTGGTCGGTTGGGCCAAAGGGCCTGTTTCCACGCTATGCGACTCTTTGACTGCATGAAAAGTGCAAAGGGGGTTTAGTTGGGTGCAGCTAAGTTAAAGTTGAGGATGGCTGCATCTATATTGCATCTCTCATGATCTTAGGATAGTACAAACTGCTTCGTGACAATACAGTTGTATTGTTATAACACAGTGCACACAAGAGGGAAATTTGTGCACAGCAAACTCCCACAGATGTCAAAGGACATAAAACCTAGAATTGGACAGCCCAGGAACAGGTCTCTCAGCCCACGGCTTCCGTGCCCAACATGATGCCAAATTAAACTCATCCCTTCTTCCTGTAAGCGATCAATATCCCTCCATCACCTGCATGTTCATGAGCCTATCTTAAAGGCTATATCGGATCCGCTATCGCTACCACCCAACACTCTCTAAAATGGAAGATGGAAACAAAGTGCTGGAGTAGTTCAGAGGGTCTGGTAGCATCCCTGGAGGAAAAGGATGGGGTGACGTTTCTGGCCGGAACTCTTCCTCAGACCAAAAGTAGAGAGGAGGGAACAGAAGGCAAGAAAAGACCAGAACAAAGCAAGGCCGGCAACAGATGACCAAGGAATGTTGGAGCCCAGATTGGCGAATTGTTGGCTGGGGAAAATCCTGCTCATCTCCTTTAAACATTCCCCCATTTCACCTTAAAGCAATGCCCCAAGTATGTAACATTTCCACCCTGAGGAAAAGTTTCAATGCCTCAATGCAATTAGCAAATTAATTATCAATGTTTCAATATTTCCCTTATGACATAAAAGTGCGCTTCTTCAGAACATCAAATCTTCGCCAGCTCTTGAGAGTATTTACCTTCTCAGACTAATGTTCCCAATACCCTGTTCTCCCACATTTTCACCACTCTTCCGCAAAGTTAATTTAATGGTAAAGTCCCTCATTTATTAGTTTAGTTAAGTTTATTGTCACGTTTATTGTCACGTATTGTCACGAGGTTTAGTGAAAAGCTTTTGTTGCGTGCTAACCAGGAAGCGGAAAGATAATACGAATACAATCGAGCCGTTCACAATTCACAAATACATGATAAAGGGAATAACGTTTAATGCAAGATAATAACAATAACAATTAATAATGATAATAACAATAACTATTAATAATAATAAATAATAAACAAACAACAATAATAATAATAACAATGAATAATTATTAATAATATGAATAACAATAACAGTTAATAATATTAATAATAATTAATATTATTATTAATAATAATTAATAATACTAATAATTATTATTATTATAATAAATCATAATTTTATTTGTAAAGCATTTTTCATACAATTGAATGCAACGCAAAGTGCTTTCCGCAAAAATACAGGTCTAAACAAAAATAACATTTAAAACAGTGAGGACCTGGACAGTTAATAACATAAAAAGCACAGATTTATATAAAAGTATAAAATAAAAAATTGAGAGTGTAAAAGCCCAAAACCCAAAAACACAGCTTGGGGGCGTCATTGAAAAAGGTTGCTTCACCAATCTTCTTATTTATGCGGTATTGCGAGGCCAACAGGTCGGCATCAGATCACCTCAGCGCTCGAGTAGGGGCATAGGGAAGGAGGGACCTTGTAAAATATGCTGCTCCTTTAACGCCATTTAAAGTCCGAGATAAAGCCATTAAAGTCCGACGGTCTCGAATGAGGTACATCATAGTTCAGGAGTGCTCTCTGGTTTCAGTTGCCTGATAACAGCTGAGAAGAAACTGTCCCTGAATCTGCACTTTTCGCACTTTTTCACCTTATGCCCAATGGTAGAGGGGAGAGGAGACGGCGTGAGGTAGAAATTGAGTCAATGGAAGAAGGGTCTGGACCCGCAACGTCACCCATTCCTTCTCTCCAGAGATGCTGCCTGTCCCGCTGAGGCTACGCCAGCTTTTTGTGCCTATCTTCAATGGAAGGAAGGTTGGTTTGTGTGATGGTGGAAGGTTGACCCGGTGGATTAAGATGCACAGGAATAGGATGTCGTTCTGGGTGGAGACTCTTCTTCGGACTGGGAGTCAGGGGAGTGGACTGTTCTATGTTCAAAATATTTTGTAAAAATGCCAGGGAAAATTCCTCTTTGCATCTTCAAGTAACACCACCAGGGGGCAGACTGGCTCTTGATTTAATGTCTCACCGAACAGACATGATCTCCAATGATACAGCATTTCTTCAGAACTGAACTGAAGTGTCAACCTAGATTATGTGAAGCTCAAAATAGAATTTCACTGTGGAACCATCAGACAATTTAGCTAATTTGAGGAAGGACGTTCTTGCTATTGAGGGAGTGCAGCGTAGGTTCACCAGGTTAATTCCCCAGGATGGAGGAAAAGGGGAAGTGCAACAAGGCCTTGTACATCAGTCACTGAAAGTAAGCAGGGTACAGAAAATGCTGGAGAAACTCAGCGGATGCAGCAGCATCTATGGAGCGAGGGAGATAGGCAACGTTTCGGGCCGAAACCCTTCTTCAGATGGTTTTCAGACTGAAAGTAAGCATCCAGGTACAGCAGGCAGTGATGAAAGCTTATTGCATGTTGGCATTCATTACGAGTATAGGAGCAAAGAGGTCCTTCTGCAGTTGTACAGGGCCCTGGTGAGACCACACCTGGAGTATTGTGTGCAGTTTTGGTCTCCTAATTTGAGGAAGGATATTCCTGCTATTGAGGGAGTGCAGTGTAGGTTCACCAGGTTAATTCCTGAGGTGGTGGGACTGTCATACGATGAAAGAATGGAGCGACTGGCTTGTATTCACTGGAATTTAGAAGGATAAGAGGCGATCTTATAGAAATATAAAATTATTAAGGGATTGGACTCGCTGGATGCAGGAAACATGTTCCCGATGTTGGGGGAAGTTACAGAACTGACATGCAGCCACAGGGAGAATGTCAAACTCCAAGCAGATGGTACCCGAGATCAGAATGCAACCTGGATCTCTGGTGCTATGAGTATTCCCCAACTCTGGGCAGGAGACTCGGGTCCGTTTACCCGATCTATTCCCCGCTCACGACTTTGTACACCTATGTAAGATCACCCCTTATCCTCCTGCGCTGCAAGGAAGAAAATCCTAGCCTGCTCAACCTCTCCCTACCGCTCAGGCCCCCGAGTCCTGGCAGCATCCTCGGAAATTGGAGCCATCGGAGTGTTATCTCTGTGATCCCCATTTCAAAGGTTTAATATTACTTTATTATCAAATGTACCTGGCTATAGTGAAATTCTTTTTTTGCATCCAGTTCAGTAAAAATCTTACTGTACATAGGTTACATAGGCTGCATACAAGAGACGGCATGTTTCTGACACCATCCAGCGCCGTTTGCTGAGGCAATAACGTAGATGGTGTCAAAGATAGCAAAGACGGTTAACAGAAATTGCAGCAGGGTCTTAAGCATTCCTCAGCCCATTTGCCCAACTGATTAATATAGTTTAGACAATAGACAATAGACGCAGCAGTAGGCCATTCGGCCTTTCAAGCCGCACCGCCATTCAATGTGATTATGGCTGATCATCCCCAATCAGTACCCCATTCCTGCTTTCTCTCCCCATAACTCCCGACTCAGCTATCTTTAAGAGCCCTATCTAGCTCTCTCTTGAAAGTATCCAGAGAACCGGCCTCCACCGCCCTCCGAGGCAGAGAATTCTACAGACTCACCACTCTCTGTGTGAAAAAGTGTTTCCTCCTCTCTATTCTAAGTGCCTTACACCTTATTCTTAAACTGTTCTTGGACCCTGTTTCTGGACTCCCCCAATATCATACAGATAAGTGCAAGGTGTTGCATTTTTGGACGTCAAACCAGGGCAGGACCTACGCAGTGAACGGCAAGCCCCTGGGGGAGTGTTGTAGAACAGGGCGATCTAAAATTGCAGGTATATAGCTCCTTGAAAGTGGCGTCACAGATAGATTGGGTGAACAAGAAGGCTTTCGGCACATCGGCCTTCATCAGTCAGGGTGCAGAGTATAGAGTACTTTGTCTGAAGAAGGGTCTCGACTCGAAACGTCACGCATTCCTTCTATCCCGAGATGCTGCCGGTCCCGCTGAGTTACTCCGACACTTTGTGTCCATCTTCGGTGTAAACCAACATCTGCAGTTCCTTCCGACACATACTGAGTACAGGAGTTGGGATAGGTAGACACAAAATGCTGGAGTAACTCAGTGGGTGAGGCAGCATCTATGGAGAGAAGGAATGGGCGACGTTTCAAGTTGAGACCCTTCTTCGGACTGAATCAGTCTGAACTAATTAGTCTGAAGAAGGGTCCCGACCCGAAACGTCGGCCATTCCTTCTCTCCATAGATGCTGTCTCACCCGCTGAGTTACTCCAGCATTTTGCATCTACCTTTGATTTTACCAGCATCTGCAGTTCTTTCTTACACATGGGAGTTGGGATGTTATGTTACAGTGGTACTTGATGTTGGTGAGGCTGCATTTGGAGTAGTAGTGATCACCCTGTTCTAGGAAAGATGGTGTTAAGGGCCTGTCCCACTTATGCGACCTTAACAGGCGACTGTCAGCACCCGTCATAGGTCGCCGAAATTTTCAACATGTTGAAAATTCAGCGGCGACCAGAAAGACGCTACAACTCTTTGTAGACCTCTCACGACCATAGGTGACCTCTCACGACCGTACAGGCGACCCCTGGCGACATGTCGCGGGTGACCTCTCACGACCATAGGAGACCTAAATAGTCGTGAGAGGTCTCCAAAGAGTCGTAGCGTCTTTCAGGTTGCCGCTGAATTTTCAACATGTTCAGCCAAAACGTCACCCATTCCTTCTCTCCAGAGAAGCTGCCTGTCCTGCTGAGTTACTCCAGCTTTTTGTGCCTGTCTCAATATCTTCTTATCGAGTCCACATCACAAGATTAGAAATTGCTCAGCCAGAGCTGAACATACTTCTCGGCATCTGCATACAATGGCATCTTGCGCTTCTTGTGCGTGGTGGTGGCAAGATTGGTGGAAACAGGGCCGCGACGTGAGCGCTCTTTCCTTGACCCCTGTCTCAATATATGTTGGGTATATGGAGTGAGCTGCCAGAGGAGGTAGTCGAGGTAGGTACTGCAACAACTTTAGACAGGTACATGTATAGGAAAGGTTTAGATCAGGGGTGGGGAACCTGCGGCCTTAAGGCCGCATGCAGCCTTCTAAGCCATTAAGTGCGGCCTTTTGAATGAATCCAAATTTTGTAGAACAAATCCTTTTATTTTTATTAATATGTTTTTGTCTTTTATTATTTTAATTTTAATCTTAAAATACCAAAGAGTAAAATAAGATTCAACGAGATAATCCTCCCCGACTGACGGCAGCAATTAAAAAATTAGTACGTCATGAAGGCTATTTTACTTCAGAGTCACGTGAGTGATTCAGTGAAGAGGTCCCGTCAGAGCGCATGTGCGTCATTACGTCTGACGCATGGCGCACTGACGGGCTGGCAGGAGCGTAGCCCCACCAGCGGTAAGTGCTTTAAACTTAACTTCGGTTCTTTTGCGGTCTGTAAAGTCTTGTCCACAGGAACAAGTCGACCGTGCGAAAATGCTCGAGGGACTGTCGAGACCGCGGCAGTGCGGGTAGCGGGCGGCAGTCTGTTTCCCGTGCAGAGTCGCTGTCGGCACGGCCAGTGGCTTCCGACTTGGTGCCGGTAGGAGGCACCATGGCTACTCCAGTGGGCCGGAAAGCCACGAAAAAGTAGGTGCGGCACGTAGACTCAGATGAGTCGGGCCAGGAGGAAAGCCCTCCTATAATGGATGCCGTTTTTGGGCGGCTGTCCAGAGTGGAGCTCCTCATGGAGAGGATGCTCCATGCCAATACGCTCGGGGAAGACGAGCCTTATATCCACGGGTCTCCTCGCAGGCCCGTGGCAGCAGTCCCTGTAGAAGGGCTGCTTAATGCACCCCTCAAGGAGGAGGAGTGTGCACGGAGTCAGTTTTGTTCTGACCCCGAGGTCGAGGGTGTAGCCAGTGAGCATACCCCCAGACAAGGAGACCAGGAATCTATGGTGCCAAGCCTGGCATCCAGATTTGCTATTCCAGCTGGAACAGGCAGTCTGCTGAACGAGTATTGGGCCGGGACCATTAAATACATGGTCTCCCATCAGTTGCAAGACCTCACCATGGAGGGCACCTCCAAGAAGTACAAAACACCTACGAATTGTGCCTCCCTTCGAGTTCCGACGGTGAACCACCCAATCTGGGGTCACATGGGTGCGGGGGTCGGACCAAGAATTGAGGATCCAAAAAGTCCTGAAGCTGCTTGCCTCAGGTCACGGCACTTGCTCTCATGTGTAATGCACACTTTGAGATTAACTGTTTAAGAAAAAGTGCAATCCGCCCCATGTTAAACCCCAAATTTGATGCACTATGCAAGACAAGCAATGTGCAGCCGCCGAATTTGCTTTTCGGGGATGACCTGTCCAAACAGGTTCGTGAGTTGGATGATGAGGCAAAAAACCGTTGGCCTCATAAAAGCTCAACCGGCCAACAAAATCCCCCCTGGCGCCAGCACCCCTATCAACGGTTCACTGCTATGGCTTCAGGCCAAGGACCAAGCCGGTCCCAGACAACTTTACGCAACTGGCGTACAACAACTTTCCCCTCGAAGTATACACCAACTATGGAGGTAAGTGCATCTGGTTCATTTCAGAAATGTATGGGCCAGTCACACGTTGGTGGGAGGGTACATTTGTTTTTCAATGAGTGGAGTTGTATAACCTCAGACTTGTTTATACTGCACAGTATACTAGGTTTCCGAATTGAATTTATTTTCAAATTATGTCCACCCAAACAACATACACCTAAACAGACATACTGTTTTTCACAACAACAGTCTTTAGATGTTCAAGCTGAAATTGAAACGCTAGCTAAAAAAGGGGTAATTGAGAAATCTTTTCATCAATCTCACCAATTTGTGTCTAATATATTCCCTACACAAAAGAAAGATGGTGGGTGTCGCATCATTCTGGATCTGAATCGGCTCAACTCCTATGTGCAGTATAAACATTTCAAAATGGAAACTTTTGTTACTGCCAAACAACTGGTTTCCAAAGGATGCTATATGGCATGCATAGATCTCAAAGATGCATACTATTCAGTACCCATTCATCATAATCACCCGAGATATTTGAAATTTAACTGGATGAAGCAATTATGGCAGTTTAAGACATTGCCTAATGGATTAAGTTCGGCTCCCAGGCTATTTACAAAGTTGTTAAAACCAGTGTTGGGTCTACTCCAGGCTCAGAATCATATTGTCATGGCCTATTTGGATGATATCCTAATCATAGGTAGAACTAAACAGTCAGCTGAATTATCAGTTTCAGCTACCAAACTCACGTTTGAAAGATTGGGATTTCTTATCCATCCAGTTAAGTCCAAATTGATACCATCCAGAGTCATTGATTATTTGGGGTTCACCATAAATTCAATTCACATGTCTGTGACTCTGCCTCCAGGCAAAAGGTCAGAATTAATAGAAGCTTATAACAACCTCGTTGATGAGCAACAAGCTTCAATTAGGCATGTGGCTAGTATAATTGGCAAATTAGTAGCAGCACTTCCAGCCACACAGTTTGGACCTTTACATTATCAAAATTTGCAACGTGCAAAGGAGCAGGCACTCATAAAGCATGCGGGTCATTTTGATAGGCCTATGCAATTACCAGCTGAAGCTGTTGCTGAGTTACAATGGTGGATAATGAACATTCCTCACTGCTCCAACAAAATTCGGATTGATGCACCTTCAGTAATTTTACAAACTGATGTTAGTGCTCTAGGATGGGGAGCTACTGATACTATCTCCAGCTGTGGTGGCAGGTGGAATATGCATGAGGGATTAATCCTTCAATCCCGTGGCATTAACTATTTAGAATTGTTGGGAGCACTCTGTGGGTTAAAAGTGTATTGTACTACTATGCATGACTTGCATGTGCAGCTTCAGATTGATAACACTACAGCAGTAGCTTACGTTAATCACATGGGTGTAATCAAGTCGGTATCATGTGATAAGTTGACAAACCTTATCTGGCATTGGTGTATTACAATAAACATCTGGATTTCAGCTACCTATTTACCAGGTAGATTTAACGTGGTAGCAGACACCAGATCACGAAAATTTAATGACAACACAGAATGGATGTTGAATCGTGAAACATTAATAGAATATTGACTGGCCTTGAGGGGGATACGACATATATTGCCTGAAGTAGATTCATATTGCCCGAGTCGAAGACGAGGGCAATATGGATCTAGTGAGGGCAATATATGTCTTATCCCCCGAAAGAGGACAGTCAATATTGTTATTATTACCCATATCAGACATCTAGAGGAAAATCTCAACATCTCAGCTCGGCGGACTTCCACGTAAAATTTAACCAAAATGGACGCGGCAGTCTTCCTGTCTGCCGTTTGAATATTTTAAATTTCCCACGCAGCGTCACGTTGCCAAGTTCCCGGATGTGAGACCAGGGGAATATAAGACTATATTTACCGCTGTTTTAACAGGTAAAGTCAATAGGCGTTCGCAAGAAAGGGGAATACAAGAAAATATTCCCCCGTTACCCCTGCTGGCAGTAAAAATGAAGGGAATACAATTTTGTAAAAGCATACCTCAGATGTGTGATATGGGTAATAATCAATGATATTGTCGCTCGGTATGACGTACCAGAGGTTGACTTGTTCGCATCCAGATTGAATCATCAGCTTCCAAAGTAGGTCTCATGGGAACCAAACTCTGGGGCAGTGGCGGTAGATGCATTCTCGCTTCACTGGGGTGGAATGTTTTTATATGCATTTCCCCCATTTTGCCTCATCAGCCGGTGCTCGAGCAGGACTCGGCCTCAGGCATTCTGGCAGTTCCTGACTGGCCTACGCAGCCATGGTTTCCACTAGTTTTGAGACTAATAACACAACCTTTTATGGCGATCCCCAAAAGCAGTAATCTGCTGGTTCATCCTGTAAATGGGGAGAATCATCCACTACATTGATCGTATTAATCTATTGATTTGCAGATTCTGAGGAGACCGTTCCTGGGCCTCGGACTATCAGGGCGTATGGTGGATGTGATTACTGCGGCCTGGAGGGATCGCACTAAAAAACAATATATTTCTCATATCAAGAAATGGGAGGTGTTCTGCTTGCAGTCGAACATTTCATATCATACGGCAAGTGTACCTGAAGTGTTGGAATTTCTTTCCACGCTATATTTTGATGAGCGGCTTAGCTATAGTGCCATCAATAGTGCCAGGCGTCTCACCCTTTAATATCTCGGTTCATGAAGGGTATTTTTAACTGTAATCCCCCCAGGCCCAGGTACACGGAAATCTGGGATGCGAGTGTGGTTCTCGTATTGCTTCGTCAATGGGCCCCAGTAACGTCTCTGTCATTGCCTAGACTTACTCTTAAAGTGGTTATGCTCATGGCGCTGATTTCAGCACAACGTGTCCAGACAGTGCAGAAACTTTTATGTGTATGATTTACTTAAACAGAGCAGGCCAGGGAAGTCAGGGCTTAAACTTGATTTTATGGCATACCCCATTGATCTTCGCCTATGTGTAGTTACGCACTTACGGCTTTATATTGAGGTCACCAAGTGCTTCAGAGGCCCCGAATTGGCTTTATTTATCAGTTGCAAAATGCTTCATAAAAGGTGTCGGCACAGACCATCTCAAGGTGGCTGAAACAGGTTCTTGCTTCTGCCGGAGTTGACACTGATATTTTTAAATCTCACTCCACCAGGGCGGCATCAACATCAGCAGCGAGGGCACTGGACGTCCCTCTAGACCAAATCCTCCAAAGAAATTACTTTTGAATGGTTTTACCACAAACCTCTTGCCACACCTAGGGTGTATGGCCATTCTATTTTGAGTTCTGTTCCATAGCTTCTCCCTGGGAGAGAGAGGTCGCTATTGGTTTCTCTTTTGTTAAATAGAGCATCAACGTGTTTAATTATGTATCATGTTTGAATGCATTATTTGTTATTACTCATCCTGTGTCAACTGAGGCAGTGTGTCGTATGGACGCGTATCCACGGCATAAAATCAGAGCTTTGAAGTCTTCACGGAATCACTCACGTGACTCCGAAGTAAAATAGTAAGATTAAACGAGAACTTACCAGTTTGAAGTTTGATCTTTATTTTATGAGTTACGATGATGGTAACATATCACAAAGGTCATCTGGTAGTTTCTAGTTTTCTAATCTTACTATATTACTTCAATTACCGTTATCCGTGATTTCACGCCGCTGCTTTGAAGATTGACGCGCTTGCGCTCTGGCGGGACTTCTTCACGTAATCGCTCATCGTAACTCCTCATAAAATAAAGATCAAACTTCAAAATGGCAAGTTCTCATTTAATCTTACTATTTTATTGCTACGAAAAGTTACTTGCTTTGGGCACTCTTACGGGGAGAACACGAGGAATAGATTTCTTCAACAACTTTCAAAATAAATGTCATGAAGTATATCTAAGTGAAGTATCTTGGATGCGGCCTTATTAGATTACAGCTAACTTAATGCGGCATTCCAACATGAAAAGGTTCCCCACCCCTGGTTAGAGGGATATGGGCCAAATGAAGCCAGGTGGGAGTAGTGCAGTTAGTGCAACTTGGTGGGCATGACCAAGTTGGGCCAAAGGATGTGTTGCTCTATCTTGGACCCTTCAAGTTCAGAGTTATTAAAAATATTAAGAGTCTTGACATGGCGTCGAAGGCCCATTGCTCTGGCTGGGTTGGGGTTGCGGGGATGGACCTGGCCTTGCGATGGTGTCATTATCCTCCACTTCTGCTCAAACCTCAGTTTTATCTGTGCTCTTACGAGCTGCACCGTGTCAGATGAGGTCACACTCATTCCCGGGATGGCGGGACTGTCATATGCTGAGAGAATGGAGCGGCTGGGCTTGTACACTTTGGAATTTAGAAGGATGAGAGGGAATCTTACTGAAACATAAGATTATTAAGGGGTTGGACACGCTAGAGGCAGGAAACAAGTTCCCGATGTTGGGGGGAGTCCAGAACCAGGGGCCACAGTTTAAGAATAAGGGGTAAGCCATTTAGAACAGTGATGAGGAAACACTTTTTCACTCAGAGAGTTGTGAGTCTGTCTGGCAATGTTACTGTGCCAATTTTTCAGGGGTTGGAGGATTTGATGACCTTGAGTAACATTATTTGATGATGGGGCACAATTATTTTATTGTTTTAAATTGGAGTGAAATATTTTGCAAACTTCACAGCCCTGGGTACTTTTACTCAGTCTGAAGAAGGGTCTCCACCCGAAACGTCAGGAATTTCTCTCCAGAGATGTTGCTTGTCCCGCTGAGTTACTCCGGCTTTTTGTGTCTACCTTTACTGAAGATTGGACGTGGGCAGGTCGACCGCCAGATTATACAGAGACACAGCGTGGAAACAAGCCACCGGCCCACCGAGTCCCCGCCGGCCTCTAACACTATCCTACACAATTGGGGCAATTTACAATTTTTTTTTGCCACTAGTTGTTCTATCCAACACACTAGGGACAATTTACAGAAGCCAATTAACCGAGGTCTACAACAGAACCAGGGGCCTCAGTTTAAGAATAAGGGGTAAGATATTTAGAACGAAGATGAGAAAAACGTTTTCACACAGAGGATCTTGAATCTGCCTCAAAAGGCAGTGGAGGCCAATTCTCTGGATGCTTTCAAGAGAGAGTTGGATAGAGCTCTTAAATATAGCAGTCAAGGGATATGGGGAGAAAGCAGGAACGGAGTACTAATTGTGGATGATCAGCCATGATCATAGTAAATGGTGGTGCTGGCTCGAAAGGCCGAATGGCCTACTCCTGCACCTATTGTCTATTGACCACAGACGCTGAGCTCCTGCAGTACAGATGTTGTCTGGTGAAAGCTGTTGAGGAAATATTCGTAAATTGCTGAAATGCTTTATCCAGCTTTGCATTGCTTTTAGACTTTAGACAACACCATCCAGCGATCACCCCTTACACTAACACTATACTACACACTAGGGACAATTTTACAACTTGCCAAAGCCAATTAATCGACAAACCTACACATCTTTGGAGTGTGGGAGGAAACCGGAGCACCTGGAGAAAACCCACGCAGTCACATTTGGAGAACGTGCAAACGTAAGCTCTACTGCTGCGCCGCTGTGCCGCCACCATTGTGCTTCACAAAGAAGTCTCTCTGCACCGTATCTGACCTCGGGAGCAAACTTGCCTGTAATTGAGCTGAATGGTTTCTCTCTGCCCGGGAAGGAGGCGTCCTGATTTTGGCTCCACGGTGAACAGCCGATTGTCTTCTATCCTCATCTCGTGCAGCTCAGTGGGGTTAAATTCACCCGTCTCTGCCCAGTACTCCAGGTCCAGCTGCTGGTCCACCGGGAATAGGAAGGCCCTTGGTAAGGCAAAGGGAACAAATGAGAGAGAAAAAGTCATACAGCATGGTCACAGACCCTGCCGCCCAACTTTGCACACACCGACCAATATAACCCATCTACACTAGTCCTACCTGCCTGCGTTTGGCCCATGTCCCTCTAAACCTGTCCTATCCATGTGCCTATTTAAATGTTTCTTAAACAATGTGATAATATCTGCCTCAACTACCTCCTCCGGCAGCTCATTCCATATCCCTACCACCCTTTGTGTAAAAAAATTACCCCTCGGGTTCCTATTAAATCTTTCTCTCCCTCACCTTAAACCTATGTCCACTGGTTCTCAATTCTCCTACTCTGGGCAAAAGACTGTGCCTTTACGCAGTCTATTCCCTTCATGATTTTGTGCACCTCTATATCACCGCTCATCCTTCTACGCTCCGAGGAATAAAGTCCTGGCCTGCTCAACCTCTCCCTATAGCTCGGGCCCTCAAATCCTGTCAACATCCTCGTAAATCTTTTCTGCACCCTTTTTAGCTTGACAACATCTTTCCAATAAATAACATGGTAACTAAAACTTTAAAGTCCAATAGACAAACAGACAATAAGTGCAGGAGTAGGCCATTTGGCCCTTCGAGCCAGCACCGCCATTCAATGTGATCATGGCTAATCATCCCCAATCAGTACCCCGTCCCTGCCTTCTCCCCATATCCCCTGACTCCGCTATCTTTAAGAGCCCTATCTAGCTCTCTTGAAAGTATCCAGAGAACCGGCCTCCACCGCCCTCTGAGGCAGAGAATTCCACAGACTCACAACTCTGAGAAAAAGTGTTTCCACCTCTCCGTTCTAAATGGCTTACCTCTTATTCTTAAACTGTGGCTCCTGGTTCTGGACTCCCCCAACATCGGGAACATGTTTTTTTGCCTCTAGCGTGTCCAAACACCTAATAATCTTATATGTTTCAATAAGATATCCTCACATCCTTCTAAACTCCAGAGTATACAAGCCCAGCCGCTCCATTCTCTCTGTACATGACAGTCCCGCCATCCCGGGAATTAACCTTGCAAACCTACTCCCTCAATATCAAGAATGTCCTTCCTCAAATTAGGGGACCAAAACTGGGCTGGGGAGGCAGGGGAGTGGCAGGGAATGGGTTGGGGAATGGGTTGCTTTGGAGGGGACCAGGCCTCCCGTGTGCCAGGGACCCAACGGCTCCCAGTTGGTCTAGTTTATGCATAAAGACATTAAACATACAGGCAATCCCCAGATAACATAAGGGTAAGTCAGAAACAAGTCCCTCGGCCACTGAGTCTGCGCCGACCAACAATCACCTGTACCTAGTCTTACCCGACACACCAGGGACAACTTGCTGACGCCAATTAACCTACAAACCTGTACGTTCTTGGAATGTGTGAGGAACCCGGAGCGCATGTTTGTGGAATTCTCTGCCTCAGAGGGCGGTGGAGGCCGGTTCTCTGGATGCTTTCAAGAGCGAGCTAGATAGGGCTCTTAAAGATAACGGAGTCAGGGGATACTGATTAGAAGAACGGGGTACTGATTGTGGATGATCAATCATCATCATATTGAATGGCGGTGCTGGATCGAAGGGGCGAATGACCTACTCCTGCACCTATTGTCTATCGTCTATTGTCGCCCGGAGAAAACCTATTTCTCCCCTCCCCTTCCATTTACAGTACATTCCTTCCTCCAGCTTCACAATTCACTTGTAATAAGCTGCAACACGAATACCAAAGTTCAGTGCCACCGTACTTCCCACTGGGCTTGACGCCTACCAGTCAACAGGCAAGATCTCCTTGTTCTCCAGCATCAGTAGAACAATGGAAGGATCTGAACACACAGGTGCTGCTCCAAAGTTGAAGTCCACCATGACTGGGGTTGACACAGGCGGACATCGACTCGTGCTGCGAAAGTTAAACAGAAAAGATCGTTGGTTGAACCTTCCAGGGCGCAGAAATGTATTTTCGCAATACGTATCATCGGAACAACAGAAAACATAAAACATAGAAAGGTACAGCAAAAGGAACAGGCCCTTTTGGCCCAAAATGTGTCTGCGGCGATTAAGGGGCTGTCCCACTTGGGCGACCTAATTGGCGAGTTTAGAAGAGTTTAGGCAAGTTTGGAAAAAATGACATGTTGAAGACCTCCTTCGACTATGTATCTTAAAAAGAAGGATGAGAGGGCATCTCATTGAAACATATAAGATTGTTAAGGGCTTGGACGCACTAGAGGCAGGAAACATGTTCCCGATGTTGGGGGAGTCCAGAACCAGGGGCCACAGTTTAAGAATAAGAAGTAAGCCATTTAAAGGAAACACTTTTTCTCACAGAGAGTGGTGAGTCTGTGGAATTCTCTGCCTCAGAGGGCGGCGGAGGCAGGTTCTCTGGATGCTTTCAAGAGAGAGCTAGATAGGGCTCTTAAAAATAGCGGAGTCAGGGGAGAAGGCAGGAACGGGGTACTGATTGGGGATGATCAGCCATGATCACATTGAATGACGGTGCTGGCTCGAAGGGCCAAATGGCCTACTCCTGCACCTATTGTCTATTGCCTTAACGTTATGCCCTTTAGTCTTTTCCATCCTGGTGAAAAAAAGTTCAATCTACCCTATTCTATGCCTCTCATTATTTTATATACTTCTATCAGGTCTCCCCTCAGCCTCCAACTCGCCAACGTTCGTCCAACCTCTCCTTGTGGCTAATACCTTCTAATCCAGCCAGCCTGCTGGAGAACCTCATCTGCACCTTCTTCAAATCCTCCTCACCTTTCGTGAAATGGACTGACGGTGGTGCAGCTGGTAGAGCTGCTGCCTCACAGCGCACATAATTGAAGAACGCTTCAATGCAGACACAGACCCCCCCCATCACCCTTTGCACAATCACCAACGTGACAAGAAACGCCTGAAGAGTCGCGACAGCTTCATGGCACTGGAGCCAACCGTGCCAGGCACCCAAACCAAACAACAGACGGTACCAGGACACCGTCTGCCTTTATACTACCTGGAAAGCCCTAAACTGCCTCCCCACTGGAGTGGGACGTTGCAGGCTCAACCTGAAGAAGTGGGGCATCTCGGACTCTGACAAGTGCAACTGTGGAGAGGTACGGACAATGGCCCACCGACTGACTTGCCAAGCACTGCGGACGATCTCCGCAGAGGCACAGACGTGGCACAGGCTGCGGCAAAGCGATGGCAGAACATTGTATGACACACGAGCAAATGAACAGCGCCAGAGACTCGGGCTTGATCCTAATCTTGAGTGCTATCAGTGTGGAGTTTGCACGTTCTCCCTATAGGTTTCTTTTGGTTGCTCGGGTTTCCTCCCACAACCTAAAGACAAGCAGGTTTGGAGGTTAATTGGCCTCAGTAAATTGAGTAAATTGCCCCTAGTGTGTAGGGAATGGATGAGAAACTGAAATCTCTCCTCAACCTCCTCTGCTTTCATTCTAACCTCCAGTCTCTCCTGCCTCTTTGTGTAATTAAATTTAGCCAGAGGGTGGTGAATCTATGGTATTCATTGCCACAGACGGCCAAGTCATTGGGTATTTTTAAAGTGGAGATTGATAGGTTATTGATCAGTCAGGTTGTCAAAGTTTATGGGAAGAAGTCAGGATAATGGGGTTGAGAGGGAAAAATAGATCAGCCATGACTGAATTGTGCAGCAGACTAGATGGGCTGAATGGCCTAATTTGGCTCCTATGTCTTGTGGTCTTATAGAATAGAATAGAATGCCTTTTATTGTCATTCAAACAACTTGGTTTGAACAAAATTGCATTTTCTACAGTTTTTTTTACATTACAAAAAAACCCAAGACCCACACTTAACAAAGTTTACATAAACATCCATCACAGTGAATCTCCAACATCTCCTCATTGTGATGGAAGGCAAAGTCTTATCTCTTACTTTTGTTCTTCACCCGCGGCCCAGCAGTCCAACTGCAGCGTCGAGGCGAGTGGGGCTCCCGATGTTAAAGCCCCCGGCGGACGATGGCAAGTCCTGTGGCCATTAAGCCACGCCGGGCGATGTTAGGCCCCAGCTCCGAGTCCTTTAAACCCCGCGATTCCAGCGGGAGAAGTTGCCGTTGCGGGAGCTCCGAAAAGCGGTCTCCCACCAGGGACCTGGAGCTCCCGATGTTCCTGACCACCGGGCCTGCAGCCGGAGCCTCCGAAGCTCCAAAGTCGGGTCGCAGCCGCGCGCCACCACATCTCTCCCTGCTCCGAAGACGGCCAGCTCCGCGATGTCAGGTCTGCAGGCTCCGCGACTGGAGCCCTCAGGATGGTCCCAGCCGGAGGCCACCGCCCGCTCCACGATGTTAGGCCCAATACACCGGAGACCCAACAGGTAAAAAGTCGGATCCCCTTACAGAGGCAGCATCTACGGAGCGAAGGAATAGGTGACGTTTCGGGTCGAGACCCTTCCAGCGCTGAACCAGGCCCTTTGGCCCACCATGTCCGCACCAGCCAGTGACCCCCGCTCATTAACACTACCCTACACACATTTGGGACAATTTTACATTTATATTAATTACATTTATATTTATATTAATTAATCTACAAACCTGCACGTCTTTGGATTGTGGGAGCAAACCTAAGATCTCGAGAAAACCCACGCAGGTCACGGGGAGAATGTACAAACTCCGCACGGTCGTAGTCAGGATCGAACCGGGCTCTCGGGCGCTGTAAGGCAGCAACCTTCCCGCTGCTCCACCGTGCCGCCCTTTGGCCATGTTTCCTCACCTGTGTCTGGTTGGCACCCGGTACATCAGCTCGCCGTCGGTGGGATCACGTTGGAGGTACTCGTTGAGCAGGTCGAGTGAGAAGAGTCTCCAGAGCTGCTGCTTGCTGATGCCACTTATGCTCCCCAGGCAGCGAGCGTCTGAGATGAATACCATCGGATACACACCATCCGCCGTCACACAACACAAGGGCTTCTCCTCCTTCAGTCCAACATCGTCCAACACTGCAAGCATGATAAAAGAGGAACATCAGGTTAGAAACATAGAAAATATGTGCGGGAGGAGGCCATTTGGCCCTTCGAGCCAGCACCGCCATTCAATATGATCATGGCTGATCATCTACAATCAATAACCCGTGCTTGCCTCCTCCCCAAATTCCTTGATTCCGCTAGCCCCTAGAGCTCTATCTCACTCTCTTTTAAATTCATCCAGTAACTTGGTCTCCACTGCCTTCTGTGCAAGAGAATTCCACAAATTCATAACTCTCTGGGTGAAAAAGTTTTTTCTCGTCTCAGTTTTAAATGGCCTCTCCTTTATTCTTTCACTGTGGCCCCTGGGCCTGGACTCCCCCAACATTGGGAATTTTGTTCCTGCATCTAGCCTGTCCACAGTCTCTTTATAATTCTATACGTTTCTATAAGATCCCCTCACATCCTTCTAAATTCCAGTGAATACAAGCCCAGTCTTTCCAATCTTTCCTCAAATGACAGTCCCGCCATCCCGGGGATTAACCTGGTGAACCTGCACTGCACTGCCTTAATAGCAAGGATGTCCTTCCTCAAATTAGGAGACCACAACTGCACACAATACTCCAGGTGTGGTCTCACCAGGGCCCTGTACAACTGCAGAAGGTTAACGAATAATTGTACGATGCAGGAGACATTCCCTACTCAAACTCCGGAGGGAGTAAATTCAAAGTTAAACATGGAATGAAGAAACTTCATTGGAAGTGAAGTTCAGAAATTGTTTGCAATGTGATGTTTATTAATCATTGGAGCAGAATTAGGCCCACCAACTCTACTCTGCCATTCATTCGTAGCTAATCCACAATTCCTTCTCAACCGCATTCTCCTGCCTTCCTCCCCTTTACCTTTGACACCCGTACTAATCAAGAACCTGTCACTATCCGCTTTAAAGGTACCCAATAACTTGGCCTCCACAGCAGTCTGTGGCACTGAATTCCACAGATTCGCCACCCTCTGAATAAAGACATTCCTCCTCATCTCCTTCCTGAAGGTGCACCCTTTTATTCTAAACCTGTCCCCACTGGTCCTAGACTCTCCCACTAGTGGAAACATCCTCTCCACATCCACTCTATCCAAGTCCCCTCACTATTAGGTAAGTTTTGATGAGGTCCCCCCTCACCCTTCTAAACTCCAGCGAGTGCAGGCCCAGACTCATCAAACGTTCATCATATGCTAACCCAATCGTTCCTGGGATCATTCTGGTAAATCTCTTGTGGACCCTCTCTGGAGCCAGTACACCCTCTTGAAATACGGTGCCCAAGACTGATGTTACAAGATATGTGGATAGTTGGAGTCTGGGCCTGCCTCAACCACTCTGAACCCAACCTAGACGAGTCTTCACTCTTGCCTAGGATGACTCAGCCATTGGGATGAGAACAGCAGTGTTGAGTGCGGTGTTCACATGTGCTGACATTAAGCGGGTCTGGATGAGGTGTTCTGCTAGGACTAGGCCAACGAGACTAAGCCCAGTACAAACACAGGAAAGATGTTGGCAAGCTTGAACGGGCTCTGAAAACATTTACCAGGATGTTGCCAGGACTCGAGGGACTGAGCTACAAAGAGAGAGGTTGAACAGGCTAGCGTGTTATTGCTCAGAGCGCAGGAGGATGAGGGGTGATCTTGGAGCGCCGTACGATATCATGAGAGAAATAGATCAGGTAAATGTACAGAGTCTTTTGCCCAGAGTAGGGGAAAATCGAGAACCAGAGGACACATAGGTTTAAGGTGAGGTGACTTTATAACTGGAACAGTTGCGCACTACTGCTGCGAAGTAATATTCTGCATCTTCCCCTTTGCTCCACCTATTGTACTTGAGTTTGGCTGGATTGTTTGTATATATGGTATATCCGATCTGTTGGGATAGCATGCAAAACAAAGCTTTTCACTATACCCCAGTACAGGTGACAATAATAAACATGTACTGAGATACGGTTCCCAATAAGTAGGCCAAACGATGTAAAATGAGGCAGACTCTAGTGTGCTGCAACCCTTACCCATAGCAACAAGATTAAGTGGCCTTGCTGCTTTTCACTTATGAATCTGTAGCTATCTGTAAATGGTCGAGGGACAAGATCCCCAATCTACAACCAGGCCTCAGAAAAGGCCTGGTTCAATGCATAATGGGCTTGTCCCACTTGGCAATTTTTTTAGGCAACTGCCGGCGACGGTCAAGGAGAAGTCAAGCTACGCTCATTGGCGTCAAGCCCACTGTCACCAAAAATGTTTCAACGTGTTGAAAATTTGGCGGCGACCAGAAAGACGCGACAACATTTTGCGCGACTGAGGAGACGACTCCCGGCGACCACCGGCGAACATGTGGCCTGTAGTTGCCTAAAAAAAAAATCGCCCAAGTGGGACAGGATTTTAAAAGTGGGACAGGATTTTAAAAGTGGGACAGGATTTTAAAAGTGGGACAGGACATAAGTAAAAGTACCCACCTTTAGTTGACAGAATCTTGGAGGTAATTGTCCACGTGTAACGAACTCTTCGAACAGGCCGCGCGACAAAGCCAAACAAAAGTTTTGACCTCGCAGGAATCGTGCCGTGATGGTACTCCAATTCAAAAGCTGAGGAAACACGCATTTCTCACAAAAATAAATCATAAATTCAACGTACAAAAGTTTATGTTATAGACTAGTCTCAGAATAGCTGAGCGGAGTTCAGCATAGGAACAGGTTTCAAGGTTATTTATTTTCACCATTTAGACCATTCAGCCCCTCAAATTCAATCCACCATTCACTTAGATCATGGCTGCTCCGTTTTCTTAATTCTATTTTTTGTTTCATAATCCCTGATAGCATCGCTCAACAATAATCCCTTAATCCCACACTCAATTAGCTTTTACGGTAGGATTTTGCCACCCTTTCTATGAAGGAATGCTTCATTACATCACCGTTTGAGTTGCCTAGTTATAGTTTTAAATTAAACCTCTTTGTTTAAACTTAGAGAAAATTGTTTCTCCCTAACAACTTCTTGAATTTACCCAATCGCAAAAATTACTTCTTAGTTTATTAGTTGATGGAAAATGGAAATCGCTGACTAGGTCTAGTGGCCGCTGATCCAGAAGTCAACCAGATTTGATTGCATTTGGTCAGGGTAAGAGGATTAACATCGAGGAGTTGACGCCCTTTGCTGGAGACTGATTTTGAGAACTCCATCGCGGTTGCCTGCGGTCTTGCCATCGCAGAGCCCGCGATCCCTTTACTCGGAGCTCCAACCGTGGGTGCTTGCGGACTTAACATCACAGAGCCCGCTGTCTCTGTTCAGAGACCGACATCGGGAACTCCAAGCTGCGGGAGTTTCGATCGCCCCGACGCGGGAGTTTCGACCGCCCCAAAGCGGGGGCTTCAACCACCAGCTGCATGAACTTCGCAGCCGGATTGAGCTTTTTGAAGATTGGACGCGAAGATGTAAAGATTCCTCCATCACGATGAGGAGTGTGGGAAATCCGCAGTGGTGGATGTTTAAGTTAACTTTTATGTAGTTGTGTGTCTTGTTGCTTTTTGTTTCAGTATGGGTGTTTGGTAATTCACATATCACTGTACCCTAATTGGTACAGGTGACAATAAAAGGCCTTCGGAACCTTTGAAAACAATAATATGCAGAAGCTAGAATGTGAAGTGGGGGTGAGAGCTTGGGAAGAGTAGATAACCAGAACTATGGTTCCAAAAACACATTTCTCCATTGTCTCATGCCAGGTCTACTGATAACAAGATGAATTTAATTGCCAATAGGAGTCCTTCTATCAGCGCTGTAACCATCTGTCTCACCAGATATAACCATATAACCATAACAGCACGGAAACAGGCCCTCTCGGCCCTTCCAGTCCGTGCCGATCATTTGTTTTCCCCTAGTCCCATCTACCTGCATTCAGACCATACCCCTCCATTCCCTTCCCGTCCATATACCTATCCACTTTACTTTTAAATGTTAAAATCGATCCTGCCTCCACCACTTCTGCTGGAAGCTCATTCCACACAGCCACCACCCTCTGAGTAAAGAAGTTCCCCCTCACGTTTCCCCTAAACTTCAGTCCCTTAATTTGCATGTCTTGCCCTCTTGTTTGAATCTTCCCTACCCTTAATGGGAAAAGCTTATCCACGTCAACTCTGTCTATCCCTTTCATCATTTTAAAGTCCTCAATCAAGTCCCCCCTTAACCTTCTGCGCTCCAAAGAATAAAGACCTAACTTGTTCAACCTTTCTCTGTAACGTAGTTGCTGGATCCCAGGCAACATTCTAGTAAATCTCCTCTGTACTCTCTCTATTTTGTTGACATCCTTCCTATAATAAGGCGACCAAAATTGTACACCATATTCCAGAATTGGTCTCAACAATGCCTTGTACAATTTTAACATGACTTCCCTACTCCTATATTCAATGCTCTGATTTAAAGGCCAGCACACCAAAGGCTTTCTTTACCACCCCATCTACATGCGATTCCACCTTCAGGGAACTATGCACAGTTATTCCTAGATCTCCCTGTTCCACAACATTCCTCAATTCCCTACCATTTACCATGTATGTCCTATTTTGACTTGTCCTGCCAAGATGTAGCACTTCACACTTATCAGCATTAAACACCATCTGCCATCTTTCAGCCCACTTTTCCAAATGGCCCAAATCTCTCTGTAGACTTTGAAAATCTACTTCATTATCCACAACACCACCTATCTTAGTATCATCTGCATACTTACTTATCCAATTTTCCACCCCATCATCCAGATCATTGATGTACATGACAAACAACAGTGGACCCAACACAGATCCCTGAGGCACCCCACTGGTCACCGGCTTCCAACCTGACAAACAACCATCCACCATTACTCTCTGCCATCTCCCATTCAGCCACTGTTGAATCCATCTTGCTACTCCGCCATTAACACCCAAAGATTGAACCTTCTTAACCAACCTTCCATGGGGAACCTTCTCAAAGGCCTTACTGAAATCCATATAGACAACATCCACTGCTTTACCCTCATCAATTTCCCTAGTAACCGCTTCAAAGAATTCAAGAAGGTTTGTCAAACATGACCTTCCAGGCACAAATCCATGTTGACTGTTCCTGATCAGACCCTGTTTATCCAGATGCTTATATATATTATCTCTAAGTATCCTTTCCATTAATTTACCCACCACTGACGTCAAACTAACAGGTCTATAATTGCTAGGTTTATTCTTTGAACCCTTTTTAAACAATGGAACAACATGCACAGTACGCCAATCCTCCGGCACTATTCCCGTTTCTAATGACATTTGAAATATTTCTGTCATAGCTCCTGCAATTTCTACACTAACTTCCCTCAATGTCCTAGGGAATATCCTGTCAGGACCTGGAGATTTATCCACTTTTATATTTTTCAAAAGTGTCAGTACTTCCTCCTCTTTGAATCTCATAGTTTCCATAGCAACTCTACTTTTTTTCCTTACTTCACATAGTTCAATATCCTTCTCCTTGGTGAATACCGAAGAAAAGAAATTGTTCAATATCTCCCCCATCTCTTTTGGCTCTGCAGATAGCTGTCCATTCTGTCTCTCTAATGGTCCAATTTTATCCCTCGTTATCCTTTTTGCTATTAATATAGCTGTAGAAACCCATTGGATTTACTTTCACATTTCTTGCCAAAGCAACCTCATATCTTCTTTTAGCCTTCCTAATTTCTTTCTTAAGATTCTTTTCACATTCTTTATACTCCTCTAGCACCTCATTTACTCCATGCCTCCTATAATTATTGTAGATATCTCTCTTTTTTCGAAACAAGTGTACAATTTCCATTGAAAACCATGGCTCTTTCCAATTTTTACTATTTCCTTTCACCCTAACAGGGACATAAAGATTCTGTACTCTTACAATTTCCCCTTTAAATGTCCTCCATTTCTCTTCTACATCCTTCCCATAAAACAATTGTATGTCCCAATTCACTCCTTTTAAATCCTTACACATTCCCTCAAAGTTAGCCTTTCTCCAATCAAAAATCTCCACCTTAGGTCCAGTTCTGACTCTCTCCATAATTATATTGAAACTAATGGTATTGTGATCACTGGTCCCGAAGTGCTCACCAACGCATACCTCCGTCTCCTGACCGGCCTCATTTCCTAACAGGAGGTCCAGCACTGCCCCTTCTCTGGTCGATACCTCTATGTACTGCTGCAAAAAACTATCCTGCACACATTTTACAAACTCCAAACCATCCAGCCCATTTACAGAATGTGTTTCCCAGTCTATTTTTGGAAAACTGAAATCTCCCACAATCACTACCTTGTGCTTACTACTAATATCTGCTATCTCCTTACATATTGCTCTTCCAATTCTCGCTCGCCATTTGGCGGTCTATAATACACCCCTAAATAATGATAATGGAAGATGAAGTCAGAGGGCTGTACAGCATGGAAATAGGCCCTTCGGCCCACCTTGTCAATGCGGCCCAAGTTGGCATATTGTGAGCTCCACTTTTCCTTGGTCAACGGTGCCAGCTCTGACCCTTACATTCCCTCTCTCTCTCTCCGTCCCTCCCCCATCCTTGACATCCTGCCAGTCTCACTGTTTGAGTCCCTTCTTTATCACCCCCCTCCACAGCCAACAATAGACCATTGTGGGCTCTTTGGCCATCGGTGCCGGCTCTGATTTGTTCTGTACCTCTTTTCATACACTCTAGTTTCCCTCCCCACTGACTCTCAGTCTGAAGAAGGGTCTCGACCCAAAGCGTCACCCATTCCTTTTCTCCTGAATTGCTGCCTGACCCGCTGAGTTACTCCAGCATTTTGTGCCGACCTTCTCATTTGCCCAGATTTGGCCCCTTCAGCCCTTCCTATCAATATATTTGTGCCCGGGTCGAGGAAAGAGCGTTTACGTCGCGGCACAGTTTTTGCACCAATCTTTCCACCACCACCCACATGAAGCGACAAGACAGACACCTTTGTGTGCAGATGCCGAGAAGTGTGTTCAACTCCGGCTGAACAACTTCTAATCTTGTGTGTGGACTTGACAAGAAGAAGAATATATTTGTCCAAATGTCTTTTAAGCAAAATGCTTAAGGGCCTGTCCCACTTTCCCGAGTTATTCACGAATTCTCCCGAGTTATTCACGAATTCTCCCGAGTTTTCAAACTCGTAGAATGTTCGTAACGAGTCCGTAGGAGGCCGTAGGAGTCCGTGGATATATCGTAGCGGCTCGTTATGCCAGCCGGAGGTACTCGGGGAATCAGGTAAGTCGGGACGTTTTTTCAGCATGATGAAAAATGTCCACGTGTAAAAAAAAAAAGCCCCGAGTACCTACGGCTGGCATAACGAGCCGCTACGATATATCCACGGACTCCTATGGCCTCCTACGGACTCATTGCGAACTTTCTACGAGTTTGAAAACACGGGAGAATTCGTGAATTAACTCGGGAGAATTCAAGTCAAGTTTCATTCGTCACTTGCACATACAGCACAGTGAAATAAATCGGCCAGCAGCGGTACAATTAAAAACACACACAAACACAATAAAAATTTAACACAAACATCCACCACAGCATTCATCACTGTGGTGGAAGGCACAAAAACTGGCCAGTCCTCCTCCATTTTCCCCCGTGGTCGGGAACCTCAACCCTCCGCAGTCGCCGCTGCGGGCATCCAGATGTTCAGTCAAGGCAAGTCCAGATAAGTCCTAAATCAGTGCCTCCCCACCGGAGACCGTGGCTTCAAGTTGGTGTAGGCCGCAGGCCGGCAGTCGAAGCTCCTCTCCAGGGATCCCCGGCGAAGGGCCCCGCTCAGGATGGTAAGTCCACGCGGCGCCCGCGGTAGAAGTTGGCTGCGGGCCGGCGGTCGGAGCTCATCTCCTCCCGGGTCCCCAACGAGGGATCCCAGGCCCAGGACGCCGCCAGCTGGAGCTCTGCAGACCGCGTCTTCAAGCTCCCCTCCTGCGACCCCCAGCGAGGGCACACCCGCTCCGCGACGAAAGAGTCCTCGCTGCGCCCGCTGCTGAAGCTGAAGCCCCGCACGCGTCTCCGAGAAAGGCTGCACCGATCCTTGCTGTTAGGCCATGGGAGAGGCGACATGGAAAAAGTCGCCTCTCCGTGGAGGAGGCGACCAAAGCGGTTTCCCCCTTACCCCCCCACACCTCCCCCTACACAAGGCACACAGAGAAACATTAAAAACACACATTGAGACACACTAAAAAAACCAAAAAAAGTAGAAAAAACTAACACGCTGCTGGCAGGGCTGCTGGCCAGCAGCGCCCCCACCAACCCCAATTCATGCATAACACGGGAAAGAGGGACAGGCCCTTTAGTCTACGACCTTTCCAAAGATCTGTTTCTACTTGGTCTGTAATGGGCAACATCCCATTCCTCTGCACTTACCCATCGGATCATTGATGACAACATCGGGGTCACAGAGTCCTGTGATATCCTGCTTGACGACCAGGGCAAAGTTCAAAGCGCACGGCTCATTGTTCAGCAGTGTCAGGTCACCGGACTGCGTATTGCCGATCAGGATGTCCCCCAGGTGCATGTGTTCTTTCTCGGCCTGAAGCAGAAGCGTAAATGGCAACCGTGAGTGACACACTTTACCACCGCAGTAAACAGCATCGCCAAGCCATTGAAATAGAGTTTAGTTTTGTTTAGTTGGTCCGCACCGACCAACGACCCCGCACACTTAAGGGCCTGTCCCACTTTCACGACCTAAGGTAGACAAAAGTGCTGGAGAAACTCAGCGGGTGCAGCAGCATCCATGGAGCGAAGGAAATAGGCAACGTTTCGCCCCGAAACGTTGCCTATTTCCTTCGCTCCATAGATGCTGCTGCACCCACTGAGTTTCTCCAGTGATTTTATCTACCTTCGATTTTCCAGCATCTGCAGTTCCTTCTTAAACCCTAATTCACGACCTTTTTTTACTCGTGGGCATTTTTCATCAGGCTAGAAAAACGCCCCGACGTACTTGATGCCACAAGTACCTACGACTAGCATCACGACCTACATACGACCTACCTACGACTTTGTGACGACCATGCTGCGAGTACGAGTCAAGGGCAAACTCGGCAGAGGTCGTGAATTAGGTCATGAAAGTGGGACTTCATAGCCCTTTACGCTATCCCACACGCGCTAGGGACAATTTACGATTACACCAAGCCAATTAGCCTACAGAACTGTATTTTTGATGATTTTTTATTAGTTGTAAATACATATTAATAGAAAATACTTCTTACATAAATTCGTAATATTATTAATATTAACATTTAAGACTTATTTATATTTCTATACATTTTTTTTTAATAAGTAAGAAAAGATAGAGAAAAATAATAGAGATAAAAAATTGAAAATAAGGAAGTGAATGGAGTATTAAAAAGTTATCCATCGTTGGAGATATATCCATGATTTGTTATACGTATTTCTTCATCTATTCCATTATTCAGGTTTCAGTCAGGCTCTCGCACCGAGCCATTTTGACCCTTTAAATATTCAATGTATGGAGACCATATTCCTCTGAAAAGATCCAACCTGTCCATTAGGACGAGCCTCAATCTTTCCAGATGGAGTGTCTCCGACATTCCTGTATTCCACATTTTGACTGTGGGGGATGTAGGACCTTTCCAGAATTTTAATATTAATTTTTTCCCCAATTACATCAAGCCAATTAGCCTACAGAACTGTATTTTTGGAGTGTGGGAGGAAAGCGGAGATCCCGAAGAAAACCCACGCAGGTCACGGGGAGAACGGATAAATTCCATACAGGCAAGCAGCACCCGTAGTCAGGATCGAACCTGGATGTCTGGCATGGTAAAGCAGCCACTCTACCGCTGCGCCACCAATATTGAGACATACAGCATGGAAACAGGCCCTTTGGCCCAACCTTGCTGACCAAAATGCCCCATCTGTCCACACTTGGCCCATATCCCTATAAACCATTCCTATCCATGTACCTGCCCACGTCTTTTAAAATGTTGTTATTGATTTCAGCTTGCAAAGGCAAGAGGTACAGAAGTTTAAAACACACACCTCCAGATTCAGGGTAGACAAAATGCTGGAGTAACTCAGCGGGTGAGGCAGCATCTATGGAGAGAAGGAATAGGCGGCGTTTTGGGTCGAGACCCTTCTTCAGTAGGAGACCTCACCTCCTAGTGATGACTGCTAAATCCTTCTCCCTCCAGATTCAGGGACAGTTTCTTCCCAGCTGTTATCATGCAACTGAACTAGAGAGCGGTCCTGACCTCCCATCTGCCTCATTGGAGACTCTCGAACTGTGTACAGTTTCTGAGTGGCTGCTTAGTTTCATAGCAAGAGGATTACAGTATAGGAGTAAAGAAGTTATTTTGCAGTTGTATAGGGCTCTGGTGAGACCATATCTGGAGTATTGTGTAAAGTTTTGGTCTCGTAATTTGAGGAAGGACATCCTTGTGATTGAGGCAGTGCAGCGTAGGTTCACCAGATTGATCCCTGGGATGGCGGGACTGTCATATGAGGAAAGATTGAAAAGACTAGGCTTGTATTTACTGGAGTTTAGAAGGATGAGGGGGGATCTTATAGAAACATATAAAATTATAAAAGGACTGGACAAGCTAGATGCAGGAAAAATGTTCCCAATGATGGGCGAGTCCAGAACCAGGGGCCACAGTCTTAGAATAAAGGGGAGGTCATTTAAGACTGAGGTGAGAACAAACATTTTCACCCAGAGAGTTGTGAATTTGTGGAATTCCCTGCCACAGAGGGCAGTGGAGGCCAAGTCACTGGATGGATTTAAGAGAGTTAGATAGAGCTCTAGGGGTGGTGGAATCAAGGGATATGGGGAGAAGGCAGGCACGGGTTATTGATAGGGGACGATCAGCCATGATCACAATGAATGGCGGTGCTGGCTCGAGGGGCCGAATGGCCTCCTCCTGCACCTATTTTCTATGTTATTTTGTACATCGGCTTTTTCACTTTAAGTGTTAGTATTTTAATAATAGGAGGATTATTACTTTAAAAAAAATCTATCTTCGAGCAGAGGGTTGTGGGCAGATGGAACGACGTGCCAGAGGCGGTGCACAGTTGACGCAGTGTGGCGCATTCATTGTGATCGTCCCCTATCAATAACCCGTGCCTATAATTAAAATCCCTCGAGCATAGAAAATAGGTGAGGAGGAAGCACCGCCATACATTGTGATCAGGGCTGATCGTCCCCAATCAATAACCCGTGCCTGCCTTCTCTCCACATCCCTTGAATCCACTTGCCCCTAGAGCTCTATCTAACTCTCTTAAATCCATCCAGTGATTTGGCCTCCACTGCCATCTGTGGCAGGGAATTCCACAAATTCACAATTCTCTGGGTGAAAAGGTTTTTTCTCACCTCAGTCTTAAATGGCCTCCCCTTTATTCTAAGACTGTGGCCCCTGGTTCAGGACTCGCCAAACATTGGGAACATTTTTCCTGCATCTAGATTGTCCAGTCCTTTTATAATTTTATATGTTTCTATAAGATATTTCTAAACTCCAGTGAATACAGGCCTAGTTTTTTCAATCTTTCCTCATATGACAGTCCCACCATCCCAGGGGTCAATCTTGTGAACCTACGCTGCACTGCCTCAATCGCAAGGATGTCCTTCCTCAAAGTAGGAGACCAAAACTGTACACAATACTCCAGATGTGGTCTCACCAGAGCCCTATACAACTGCAGAAAAACCTCTTTGCTCCTATACTGGAATCCTCTTGTTATGAAGGCCAACATTCCAGGCCAACAATAATAAATTAATTGTATCCCTGAGGGCCTTATATTGAATCTGCAGCACTGTAACAAGAGAATCCTCCCACCCACAAAAATGCCAAAACAGCATCTGTAGAAAGATAAATAGAGTTAATGGTTGAAGATCCAAAACATTAATTTTGTTACTTTCCACGGAGATTTTCTCTGAGCTGCTGGGCATGCTCTGTTTTTATTTAAGATTTCCAGCATGTTGATTTTCATTCTTCCCAAACGATCCAGGAGGGGGGGATGCGAGAGTAGAACCATGAGATACTGAGGGAGGGATCCATCAATAACAATAGGGAGAAAACCCCCACATATTCCCTCCACTTCCCCTCCTCCTGTATCCACCTATCACTCGCCAAGTTTTGTCCTGTCCCTCCCCTCCACCTACCACATTCAGCCTGAAGAAGGGTCAATATACAATAGGTGCAGGAGTAGGCCATTCGGCCCTTTGAGCCAGCACCGCCATCCAATATGATCATGGCTGATCATCCACAATCAGTACCCCGTTCCTGCCTTCTCGCCATATCCCCTGACTCCGCTAACTTTAAGAGCCCTGTCTAGCTCTCTCTTGAAAGCATCCAGATGATTGGCCTCCACTGCCTTCAGAGGCAGAGAAATCCACAGACTCACAACCCTCTGTGTGAAAAGGTATTTCCTCATCTCCATTCTAAATTGCTTACCCCTTATTCTTAAACTGAGGCCCCTGGGTCTGGACTCCCCCAACATCGGGAACATGTTTCCTGCCTCTAGTGTGTCCAAACCCTTAACAATCTTATATGTTTCAATAAGATCCCCTTTCATCCTTCTAAATTCAGGAGTATACAAGCCCAGCCGCGCCATTCCATCAACATATGACAGTCCCACCATCCCAGGAATTAACCTGGTGAACCTACGCTGCACTCCCTCAATAGCTCCCGATTCGTAATGTCACTCTCAGTATCCATGTTCTCCGGAGAACCTGCCTGACCCGCTAAGTTCCTCCAGCACTTTTTGTCTTTATTTTTTTTTACATCTGCAATTCCTTGGTTCTCCAGGTGTCTCCAACTAATCTCCGTGCAATTCCAAAATGAACGGGCGGTAAATTCATCACAATCAACGCAGTGAGGAATTCAGGAAGAAACCCTTTGCTTATTTAATCTTGAGAATGTTGAACTCACTCCCACAGGGAGTACCACTGGTAATAAAGGTGTACTTGTAACTTCAGTGCAACGGTTGTGTGGAACTAAATCAAGAGATTTATAAAAACCCTCTATCCCTTGGTTTGCCTTTACAGAATCAGAGTCACACACCATGCAATAGAGCCACAGATTTCAAGATTCAAGGTTCAAGAGAGTTTATTGTCATGTGTCCCTGATAGGACAATGAAATTCTCACTTTGCTTCAGCACAACAGAACATAGTAGGCATGACTACAGAACAGATCAGTGTGTCCATATTCGCACTGACAAGTTCAATTTTATCCTCCCTCATTGTTATTAACTCCCCACCCCCGGATTCTACTGCTCACCCATGCAGAAGGGACATTTTACAATAGATAATAGACAATAGACAATAGGTGCTGGAGTAGGCTATTCAGCCCTTCAAGCTAGCACCGCCATTCAATGTGATCATGGCTGATCATCCCCAATCAGTACCCCGTTCCTGCCTTCTCCCCATATCCCCTGACTCCGCTATCTTTAAGAGCCCTATCTAGCTCTCTCTTGAAAGTATCCAGAGAACCGACCTCCACCGCCCTCCGAGGCAGAGAATTCCACAGACTCACAACTCTCTGTGTGAAAAAACTGTTTCCTCGTCTCCGTTCTAAATGGCTTACCCCTTATTCTTTAAACTATGGCCCCTGGTTCTGGACTCCCCCAACACCGGAAACAATTACAGTGACCAATTGAGCTGCCAACCAGAAAGGGGCACAAAGAACTGTAGTAACTCAGCAGGTCAGGCAGTATCTCTGGAGAACAGGCTTAGGAGATGTTTGGTCTGAATTCAGAATCTTGAAGAAGGGTTCCAACGTGAAACGTCTCCTAGCCACCAGCCATGTTCTCCAGAGATGCTGACTGACTGCTGAGTTACTCCAGCACTTTCTGTCCGTTTTGTGTATTAACCAGCGTCCGCAATTTCTTGCTTCTACAAACTACCAGCGGTGGAACTACTGCCTTACAGCGCCAGAGAGCCGGGTTCATTCCTGATTACGGGTGCTTGTCTGTACATAGTTTGCACGTTCTCCCCATGACCTGCGTGGTTTTTCTATGAGATCTTCGATTTCCTCCTGCACTCCAAAGACTACAACGCTGTCCATGTTTGTTGGTTAATTGGCTTTGTATAAATGTAAAAATTGTCCCTAGTGTGTGTAGGGTGATATTAATGCGCGGGAACCGCTGGGTCAGCGCAGACTCAGAGGGCCGAAGGGCCTGTTTCCGCGCTGGATCTCTAAACTAAACTAAACACACCTTTGGAAAGGCAAGGAAATTGGAGCACCCAGAGAAAACCCACGTGGTCACAGGGAAAATACAGAAACTCCACACAGGCTGTGCCAGAGGTACTGTTCACTTTACACGTATAACTGGATAACAACTTCAAAAATCAGGATGGTTACATTTAGCTCTTTTAATAAAACCACATTGACCCAACCAATTTATATTATGATTTTTCATGTACCCTGCAATCATATCCTTAAAAATGTCCTAACTTTTGCTACCCTACTGACGTGATGCCATGTCCTATTTAGAAGGATGAGAGGGGATCTTATTGAAACATATAAGATTATTAAGGAAGGCTGGAGGCAGGAAACATGTTCCCGATGTTGCGGGAGTCCAGAACCAGGGGCCACACAGTTTAAGAATAAGGGGTAAGCCATTCAGAATGGAGACGAGGAAACACTTGTGGATGTCCCGTAGGGGCTCGTAATGCGAACGGCAGGTACTCGGGAAACGCCGTAACTCTTGGACATTTTTCCACAGTGTTGAAAAAACTTCACGAGTTACCGCGTTTCCCCCGAGTACCTGCCGTTAGCATTACGAGCCGCTATGGGACATCCACGAGGTACATACATACGCTACGTACATACCATGAGATTGATTTTTTCTTTAAACTCGGGAGAGCTCTTGGGTGTACTCGCATCGTGGGACAGGGTCTTTAATGTGCGGGGAGATCGCTGGTCGGCGAGGACCCCGTGGGCCGAAGGGCCTGTCTCTGCGCTGTATCTCTAAACTAAACTAAACTGAATAATTTAATACCACAAAGCATGGGCTTAAGGTGAGAGGGGCAAAGTTTAAAGAAAATGTTTGGAGCGGGTAGCGTTAAACCTGCTACCTTCCTATTCACAGCACCACTCTAGAATTTAAGAAATTCTCAAGATAAATACTTATGCATTCACTATTTCCCTCGCCACATTTTTAAAAGATTTTAAATATATTCCATCAAATCCAGGAGGCTGCTTGTTTTCTCCAAAACTATTTATTTACTAATTGAACTTATTTAATTTCCATGTTTTCAGAGCCTCATATCGCAGCATGACTGCACGTTTTGTGTTACTTGTCGGCCAGTCTACCCCGTTTAGATGTAAACAATCAAACTGGACTTCTCTGAAGAAGCACAGGGGGGTTTCTCGGTTCTGGCCAATGTGTCTTCATCAACAACATCATTAAAAAAAAAAAAAGTGCCATGATCACAATGGGGAGACAAGGGACTGCAGACGCTGGAATTTGGAGCAAAGAAATAAACTGCCGGAGGAACTCATCAGGGTGAGTGATTCTTGCTATTGAAGGAGTGCAGCGTAGGTTCCACCAGGTTAATTTCCGGGATGGCGGGACTATCGTATGTTGAAAGAATTGAGCGACAGGCAACGTGTCCAGAAACAGGGGCCGCTGTTTAAGAATAAGTGGTAACCCATCTGGAACGGCAAATGAGGACAAACTTTTCACACAGAGTTGTGAGCCTGTGGAATTCTCTGCCTCAGAGGGTGGTGGAGGCCAGTTCTCTGGATACTTTCAAGAGAGTTAGATAGAGCTCTTAAAGATAGCAGAGTCAGGGGATATGGGGAGAAGGCAGGAACGGGGTACTGATTGTCGATGATCAGCCATGATCGCATTGAGTGGCGGTGCTGGCTCGAAGGGCCTACTCCTGCACCTATTGTCTATTGTCTGTCTATCTGCAGTCCAGACAGAGTCATAGTCAAGCAGCATGGAAACAGGCCCTACAAAACAACTCATCCATGCCGAGCAAGAGGCCTCATCTAAGCTAGTCCCATTATGCCACGGCGGCCCGGGGACGCAGCGGTAGAGTTGCTGCCACACAGCGCCAGAGACCCTGGTCCCAGGTTCGATCCCGACTACGGATGCTGTCATAGAAACATAGAAAATAGGTGCAGGAGTAGGCCATTCGGCCCTTCGAGCCTGCACCGCCATTCAATATGATCATGGCTGATCATCCAACTCAGTATCCCGTACCTGCCTTCTCTCCATACCCCCTGATCCCTTTAGCTACAAGGGCCACATCTAACTCCCTCTTAAATATAGCCAATGAACTGGCCTTAACTACCTTCTGTGGCAGAGAATTCCAGAGACTCACCACTCTCTGTGTGAAAAATGTTTTCCTCATCTCGGTCCTACCCTGTCAATACGGAGTTTGCACGTTCTCCCTGTGGCCGCGTAGGTTTTCTCCGAGATCTTCGGTTTCCTCCCGCACTCCAAAGACGTGCAGGTTTGTAGGTTAATTGGCTTGGTATAAGTGTAAATTGTCCCGAGTGCGTGTACGATGGTGTTAATGTGCAGGAATCGCTGGTCGGCGCGTACACCGTGGGCCGAATGGCCTGATTCCGCGCTGGTTCCCTAAACAGGATCTCTCCAATTCTTTCCTGCCCATGTTTCCAAATCCAAGTGTCTTTTAAAAGCTGTTATAGTACCTGCCTCAACTATTTCCTCTGGCAGCTCATTCCATATACCCACCAAAGTTGCCCCTCAAGGTCCTATTAATTCATACCTCTCACCTTAAAACTGTGCCCTTAGGTTCTCCTACACTGATCCCCCTACCCTGTACAGTCACCCTTTTGATTTTCCCCATGAATTCATACACATCTTTAGGATAACCCCTCAGTAGGGTAGACAATTGTCCCGTATTAGACGTGACATCCCGTATATTGGGCTAAATTGGTTTGTCCCATACGAGACCGCCCTTGTCCCGTATTAGACCGCTACTACTCGGGTCGAGGGGACTGTCAGGTCGGAGCGCCGCGTCCGGCCCCGCCTCACCCGTCCCGATTTCGTGCAGCCCATGGAGTGCAGCAGCAGCAGTGCTTCGCCCGTGGCCCCATCGATCGGCAGCCCAGCCAGCTGTCCGATCCTCGGACCTTCGCTTACCACCAACACCACCACCACCCCTCCTTCTCATGTCTGATCATCGGATCACAAGTTGGATGGGGTGCCGGACTTTGCGCGCGATGTCGCGCGGCCCAGACCAAAACCCCTCAGCTGGCCCGCCGGCTGGGCTTTGCGTGCAGTCCAGCACCCGGGCCAACTCATCATTCCCTACAGTTCAGGTTCCCGAGTCCTGACAAAACACTTGCAAATATTCTCTGCACTCTTTCCATCTTAATGGCATCCTTCCTACAAATGAGGCCTCACCAACATCTTCTACACATGTAACATAACATCCCATCTTCTATACTCAACATATGAAGGCCAATGCACCAAAATACCAGTTTACCACACGATCTACCTGCGACCTCACATTCAGGGAACTATCGACATGTACTCTTGGGTCTCTCTCCTCTGCCGATGAAGTCTTGATCCAAAATATTGGCCATACATGTACTTCCACAGCCACTGCCTGGCTCAATCAAGATAGACATAAAGTCATAAGATTATAAGTGATAGGAACAGAATTAGGCCATTCGGCCCATTATCTACTCCGCCATTCCATCATGACTGATCTATCTCTCCCTCCTAACCCCATTCTCCTGCCTTCTATTCCATAACCTCTAAGACACCATACTGATCAAGAATCTATCGGCCTTAAATATATCCACCGACGGCCTCCACTGCTTTCAGTGGCAAATAAATCCACAGATTCAGCACCCTCTGACTAAAGACATTCCTCCTCATCTCCTTCCTGAAAGAAGGTCCTTTAATTCTGCGGCTGTGACCTCTGGTCCTAGACTCTCCCACTAGTGGAAACATCGTCTCTATCCACTCTATCCAAGCCTTTTCACTATTCTGTACGTTTAAATGAGGTGTCCCCTTCATTCTTCTAAACTCCAGCGAGTACAGGCCCAGTGCTGTCAAACGCTCATCATATGTGAACAGATTCATTCCTGGGATCGTTCTTGTAAACCTCCTCCGGACCCTCCCCAGAGCCAGCACATCCTTCCTCAGATATGGCGCCCAAAATTACTCACAATATTCCAAATGCGGCCTGACCAGCACCTCATAGAGTCTCAGCATTGAATGCTGGAGTAACTCAGTGGGACAGGCAGCATCTCTGGATAGAAGGAATGGGTGACATTTCCGGATCGAGACCCTTCTTCAGACAGGTGAGACTCACACATCCAGCAGTACATCGTTACTTTCTGAACTTTGTAGTCGGCAGGGCAGTACTCTGCATATCGCCAACTTGGACAATTTTACATTTTTATCAAGCCAATTAATCAAGCCAATTAACCTACAAACCCACACATCTTTGGAGTGTGGGAGGAAACCGAAGATCTTGGAGAAAACCCACGCAGATCACGGGGAGAAACGTACAAACTCCATATTCCCGATGTTGGGGAAGTCCAGGACAAGGGGTCACAGCTTAAGGATAAGGGGGAAATCCTTTAAGACTGAGATGAGAAAGACTTTTTTCACACAGAGAGTGCGTGAGTCTCTGGAACTGTCACAGAGGGTAGGGGGGTACACAAAAAGCTGGAGAAACTCAGCGGGTGCAGCAGCATCTAAGGAGCGAAGGAGATAGGCGACGTTTCGGGTCGAGACCCTTCTTCAGACTGTCACAGAGGGTAGTTGAGGCCAGATCATTGGCTATATTTAAGAGGGAGTTAGATGTGGCCCTTGTGGCTAAAGGGATCGGGGTATGGTGAGAAGGAAGGTACAGGATACTGAGTTGGATGATCAGCCATGATCATATTGAATGGCGGTGCAGGCTCGAAGGGCCGAATGGCCTACTCCTGCTCCTAATTTCTATGTTTCTATGTTTCTATACAGACTTCGCCCGTAGTTGAGATTGAACCCGGGTCTCCGACGCTGCATTTTGCTGTAAGGCAGCAACTCTACCGATGTGCCACCGTGACTGCATTACCATAATGCTGCTGGTGGCAAATGCCCTGGGTGTCGAATCTTCTTTGACCCAACAGTAACTACACTTATCAAAATTGCTAATTTGGTTGCAGAGTATCATTGCTGCGAAGGAAGAATGTTTTGAAAAGTGGTAAACATGCAAAAACTAATTAGAAGCAATTATTCCAAAACAAGTAAATCCGCACAAACAGGGCAGTTTCTTTGTTTCCTGTAGTCTCACCATAATTTTGCCTATTGTTCCTTCACCAATAACCCTGAGGGTTAAACGGATTTTCTTCCCTTGCTCCGTACAGTGTGGGCCTTTCACTCCCCACACATAAATGTGGGGTTTGAGGAAATACTTCTGTTGTTCTTGCGGGAAGAAAGCCCACGATTGTGCCTGTAAAAAGACCACAGTGTGTTGTTGGTTAAAACCCATGATAGTTTAGTAAGTAAGCAAGTTCATTGGCCAAAGTATTCACAAACAAGGAATTTGCCTTGGTGCTGCGCCCATAAGTAACAACATGACATACAGTGACAGTTACGAATGACTCAGAAAACACTAAACATTAATAATAATCAAACATTAATGAAAAAACACCATTGATCAAACATGTGAACTAACAAAATACCAGATCAAAGGGAGGCTACAGATTTTTAGCTGTTGAGTAGAGCAACTACTCGTGGATAAAAACTGCTCCAGGATAAAAACTAATGGTATGGTTCATTATTGTTCTGTGTATCGAGGTTGCGTGCAAACATGATCACAATCAAGCCCCCACAGTGTATTGATACAGGTAAAGGGAATAATATTTAGTGCAAGATAAAGTGCAGTAAAATCCAATAAAAGATAGCCGGGAGGGTTTCCAGTGAGATAGATGGTAGGTCAGGAGGACTCTCTGTCAAGGGAGTGGAAGGCAACCTCATCTCCATTACACAGCTACATCCCTTTGTCAGATAAAAGCTGTACAGGGTCCGAGCTCTCCAGAGGAGCAAGGGTGAAGCTCAACAGACTTGGTACTGGAGTTGGGCGTTTCAATGCCAGAGTGTGGAGATGGGGTCTCCGCCAGAGCCCAGCCTGTGAATGCGGAGCAGAACAACAGACAGCCAACCATGTCATCTCTGGGTGCCCGCTCTACCACCCACCAAATGGAGGTGTCATGGCCTGGCAGACATCGACGCTGAGACAACAACCTGGCTGCTCAACACCCGGCTTGAGATCTAACTATTCCATTGATTTACAGTGGCTTGCAAAAGTATTCATACCCCTTGAACTTTTCCACATTTTGTCACATTACAACCACAAACGTAAATGTATTTTATTGGGATTTTATGTGATAGACCAACACAAAGTGGCACATAATTGTGAAGTAAAAGGAAAATGATACATGGTTTTCAAATTTTATTACAAATAAAAAACTGAACAGTGTGGCGTGCAAAAGTATTCAGCCCCCTGAGTCAATACTTTGTAGAACCACCTTTCGCTGCAATTACAGCTGCAAGTCTTTTGGGGTATGTCTCTACCAGCTTTGCACATCTAGCGACTGAAATTTATGCCCATTCTTCTTTGCAAAATAGCTCAAGCTTAGTCAGATTGGATGGAGAGCGTCTGTGAACAGCAATTTTCAAGTCTTGCCAGAGATTCTCAATTGGATTTAAGTCTGGACTTTGACTGGGCCATTCTAACACATGAATATGCTTTGATCTAAACCATTCCATTGTAGCTCTGGCTGTATGTTTAGGATCGTTGTCCTGCTGGAAGGTGAACCTCTGCCCCAGCCTCAAGTCTTTTGCAGACTCTAACAGGTTTTCTTCCAAGATTGCCCTGTATTTGGCTCCATCCATCTTCCCATCAACTCTGATCAGCTTCCCTGTCCCTGCTGAAGAAAAGCATCCCCACAGTAAGATGCTGCCAACACCATGTTTCACAGTGGGGATGGTGTGTTCAGGGTGATGTGCAGTGTTAGTTTTCTGCCACACATAGCGTTTTGCATTTAGGCCAAAAACCTCAATTTTGGTCTCATCAAACCAGAGCACCTTCCTCCCACATGTTTGCTGTGTCCCCCACATGGCTTGTGGCAAACTGCAAATGGGACTTCTTATAGCTTTGTTTCAACAATGGCTTTCTTCTTGCCACTCTTCCATAAAAGCCCGATTTGTGGAGTGTACGACTAATAGTTGTCCTGTGGACAGATTCTCCCACCTGAGCTGTGGATCTCTGCAGCTCCTCCAGAGTTACCATCGGCCTCTTGGCTGCTTCTCTGATCAATGCTCTCCTTGCCCGGCCTGTCAGTTTAGGTGGACGGCCATGTCTTGGTAGGTTCGCAGTTGTGCCATACTCTTTCCATTTTCGGATGATGGATTGAACAGTGCTCCGTGAGATGTTCAAAGCTTGGGATATTTTTTTATAACCTAACCCTGCTTTAAACCTCTCCACAACTTTATCCCTGACCTACCTGGTGTGTTCCTTGGGCTTCACGATGCCCAAGGAACATTGTTTGTTCACTAATGTTCTCTAACAAACCTCTAAGACTGTCACAGAACAGCTGTATTTATACTGAGATTAGATTGCACATAAGTGGATTCTATTTACTAATTAGGTAACTTCTGAAGGCTGTGAAGGTTGCACTGGATTTTATTTAGAGGTATCAGAATAAAGGGGACTGAATACTTTTGCACGCCACACTTTTCAGTTTTTTTATTTATATTAAAAAAAAATGTAAAAACCATGTATCATTTTCCTTCCACTTCACAATTATGTGCCACTTTGTGTTGGTCTATCACATAAAATCCCAATAGAATACATTTACGTTTGTGGTTGTAACGTGACAAAATGTGGAAAAGTTCAAGGGGTATGAATACTTTTGCAAGCACTGTATGTTTCATTCGCAAGAAGAAGCATCACTTTCTCGTTGTGGTAGGATGGTTCAGTTGCCTGATATCATCTGGGAAGAAACTGTCCCAGAATCTGTCCTTGTGCGTTTTCACACATCTGTACCTCTTGCCTGATGGGAGGGTAGAACAGGGCGGTCACGGTGGCACAGCGGTAGAGTTACTGCCTTACAGCAAATGCAGCGCCAGAGACCCGGGTTCGATCTCGACTACGAGTGCTGTCTGTACGGAGTTTGTACTTTCTCCCCGTGACCTGCATGGGTTTTCTCCGAGATCTTCGTTTCCCTCCCACACTCCGAAGAGGTTTGTAGGCTAATTGGATCGGTAAATGTAAAAATTGGGTGTAGGATAGTGCTAGTGTGCCGGGATCGCTGGTCAGCGCAGACGCTGTTATTTGTTATCTGTTATTTGCACTTTTTCAGTTTATTTATTCATGTGTGTATCTACTTATATAATGATATATGGACACACTGATCTGTTTTGTAGTGAATGCCTACTATGTTCTGTTGTGCTGAAGCAACGCAAGAATTTCATTGTCCTATCAGGGACACATGACAATAAACTCTCTTGACTTGACCCGTTGGGCCGAGGGGCCTGTTTCTGCGCTGTATCTCTAAACTAAACTAAGAGGGAGTGACTGGGCTGAGACTCGTCCTTGACTAGATGGTAGATTTGCCAAGGCAGCGTGAAGTGTAGATAGAATCAATGAATAAGTATAGAGAGTGCTTTGAGCTGGGCAGTAAAAAGGATGCAACAAACTTCAACAAGATATCATCGAGTGGTAGACTTTCAAAAAAATGAACATTTTTACCTCCCCAGGTAGACGTATGACCCAAAACCAAACCATCTCAACTCGCTCTGCAAATTGTTATAAGCTTAATAATTTTCATACAGTGCATTCGGAAAGTATTCAGACCCCTTCACTTTCTTCACATTTTGTCAAGTTACAGCCTTATTTTAAAATGGATTAAATTCTTTCTTTTTTTTTATCATCAATCTACACAAAATATCCCAGAATGAAGAAGCGAAAACAGGTGTTTAGAAATTTTTGCAAAGTAATTAAAAATAAATAACTGAAATATCACATTTAATAAGTATTAATAAATATTCAGACCTTTTACTCAGTACTTGTTGAGGCACCTTTGGCAGCGATTAATGCCTCAAGTCATCTTGGGTATGACGCTACAAGCTTGGCACACCTGTATTTGGGTAATTTCTCCCATTCTTCTCTGCAGATCCTCTCAAGCTCTGTCAGGTTGGATGGGGAGCGTCGATGCACAGCTATTTTCAGGTCCCTCCAGAGATGTTCGATCGGGTTCAAGTCCGGGCTCTGGCTGGGCCACCCAAGGACATTCACAGACTTGTCACAAAGCCTCTCCTGCATTGTCTTGGCTGTGTGCTTAGGGTCATTGTCCTGTTGGATGGTGAACCTCCGCCTCCAGAACGCTCTGGAGCAGGTTTTTATCAAGGATCTCTCTGTACTTTGCTCTGTTCATCTTTCCCTCAATCTTGACTAGTTTCCCAGTTCCTGCCACTCAAAAACATCCCCACAGCATGATGCTGCCACCACCATGCTTCACAGTAGGTATGGTATTGGCCAGGTGATGAGCGGTGCCTGGTTTCCTTCAGACATGACACTTGGCATTCAGGCCAAAGAGTTTAATCTTGGTTTCATCAGACCAGAGAATCTTGTTTAGGTGCCTATTGGCAATCTCCAAGCGGGCTGTCATGTGCCTTTTACTACGGAGTGGCATCCATCTGGCCACTCTACCATAAAGGCCTGATTGGTGGAGTGCTGCTGATATAGTTGTCCTTCTGGAAGGTTCTCCCATCTCCACAGAGGAACTCTGGAGCTCTGTCAGAGTGACCATCGGGTTCTTAGTCATCTCCCTGACCAAAGCTCTTCTCCCCCAATTGCTCAGTTTGGCCGGGCGGCCAGCTCTATGAAGAGTCCTGGTGGCTCCAAAGTTCTTCCATTTAAGAATGACAGAGGCCACTGCGCTCTTTGGGACCTGCAATGCTGCAGAAATGGTTTTATACCCTTCCCCAGATCTGTGACTTGACAATTCCTTCGACTTCATGGCTTGGTTTTTGCTCTGACATGCACTGCCAACTGTGGAACCTTATATAGACAGGTGTGTGCCTTTCAAATCATGTCCAATCAATTTAATTTACCACTGGTGGACTCCAATCAAGTTCATTAGGCTCCGTTGCAGAAGCAAACACAAGGACTGTGGTCATGGTTTTACACAGAGGGTGGTGAGAGTTGCTACACACTGCCAGGGGTGATGGAGGAGGCGGCGGCAATGATAGTAAGACCATATGACACAGGAGCAGAATTACGCCATTCAGCCCATCAAGTCTGCTCCGCCATTCAATCATGGCTGATCTATTTATCCCTCTCAACCACATTTTCATGCCTTCTCCCCGTAACCTATCATACCCTTACTAATCAAGAGACTGCAGGGTGACTTGGACAAGTTTGGTGAGTGGGCAGATGCATAGCAGTTGCAGTATAATGTGGATAAATGTGGTGGCAAGAACAGGAAGGCAGGTTATTATCCGAATGGCGTCATGTTAGGAAAAGGGGAAGTTATAGAAACCAGGATAATCAATGGAAACAGGATGAATGTAAGCTCAGTTTTGAGTGCCACAGCAAAGGGGCTGGGGACTTATGTAAATCTGATATTTCAGTTATTTATTTTTAATTACTTTGCAAAAATTTCTAAACACCAGTTTTCACTTCTTCATTCTGGGGTATCGTGTGTAGATTGATGATTTAAAAAAAATGAATTTCATCCATTTTAAAATAAGGCTGTAACAAAACAAAATGTGGAAAAAGTGAAGGGGTCTGAATGCATTCTGAATGCACTGTACTTTTGAACCTATTGATGTGCGACAAAGTGAGAAGCCAGTCAGATTCTTAAACGTCACAATAAGCTCCAATTTTTCTCTCATCCTTTTGTTCTGATGGCAGGTTATAAGGTCATGTGATTGGATCAGAATTAGGCCATTCGGACCATCAAGTCTACTCCGTCATTCAATCATGGCTGATCTATCTCTCCTCCGTAACCCTATTCTTCTGCCTTCTCCCCATAACCCATGACACCCATACTGATCAAGAATATATCTATCTCTGCCTTAAATATATCCACCGACTTGGCCTCCACAGCCTTCTGTGGCAATAAATTCCACAGATTCACCACCCTCTGACTAAAGAAATTCCTCATCTCCTTCCTAAAGGAAAGTCCTTTAATTCTGAGGCTGTGACCTCTGGTCCTAGACTCTCCCACTAGTGGAAACATCCTCTCCACATCCACTCTATCCAGGCCCTTCACTATTCAGCGAGCATCAATGAGATCCCCCACTCATCCTTCTATCGATCTGAAATATTTTCATGTCAATAAAATGCTCCTAACTTGCCGAGCATTTATTGCATGTCAATTTTCTGTTTAACGTGTTTCCTCCCCATTGGTCACATGTACCATGGCTAATTGGAGAGTCACAAAGGTCATGGAATGTTCACCTCCTCAGTGTTACTCTAAAATGAACATGGGGTGTTTCAGCGAAAAAAAACCTCACAAAGTGTTGGAGGAGCTCGGCGGGTCAGGCAGCATCTGCGAAGGAATGGGCAGGCGACCGTTTCATTGCAGGACCCTTCTTCAGACTGAGTGGAGTAGGGGGTAAAAAGCGAGAAAGGAGAAGTGGAGGTGGGGCAAGTGACAGGTGGATACAGTTGTGGAGGGGGATGGGGAGAGCGGTGATTGGGGAAGCTAAGTGGGAAATAGTGACACAGAACTGGAGGTGAAAAGCAGACAAAAGGGTGTCAGATCAGAAGACAATAGGCAGTATTCAATAGACAATAGGTGCAGGAGTAGACCATTCGGCCCTTCGAGCCAGCCATTCAATGTGATCATGGCTGATCATCCCCAATCAGGAGGAGTGAGATGTAAGGCCAGAGAGGGGGCTAATATGAGTGAAAGGGGATGTGAAGAAGGGGAAAGACAATAGACAATAGGTGCAGGAGTAGGCCATTCGACCCTTCAAGCTAACACCGCCATTCAATGTGATCATGGCTGATCATCCACAATCGGTACCCCGTTCCTGCCTTCTCCCCATATCCCCTGACTCTGTTGGGGGGGGGGGGGGGAAGTAAAAGGAAATATGGGATTCGGAGATGGAAGATGAGCATGTGGAGAGGGGGAAAGGTGCATGGTGACTAGAGTTGGTGGATGATGGTGGGACAAATGTGTGCGCACTGGGGTGGGAAGCAAGGTAAAGAATTTGGGGGGGGGCAATGAAATTGGAGAACCCCCCCACCCCCCACCTCTCTTTGTAGACCTCACAGTGTTGCTGCAATTACCCACATCACTGGCAGCATAGAGACGCAGTTGCTGCCTCACAGCGCCAGAGACCCGGCTTCTGTCAGTGTGGAGCTTGTAAGTTCTCCCCGTGACCTGCATGGGTTTTCTCCGGGATCTTCGGTTTCAGCCCACATTCCAAAGACATACTGGTTTGTAGGCTAAATGTTTAAGAAGGAACTGCAGATGCTGGAAAGTTCTAAGGTAGATAAAAATGCTGGAGAAACTCAGCGGGTGCGCAGCATCGAGACCCGAAATGTCACTTATTCTTTCGCTCTATAGATGCTGCCTCACCCGCTGAGTTTTTCCAGCATTTCGAGACCCGAAACGTCACCTATTCCTTCGATCCATAGATGCTGCCTCACCCGCTGAGTTTCTCCAGCATTTTTAGCTACTGGTTTGTAGGCTAATTGGCTTGGTAGAAATGTAAATTGTCCCTAGTGTGTGCAGGACTTGTCAGTGTGCGGGTTAAACAGAAAAATGTACGAAACAAGGTTAATTCCCGGGATGGCCTGACTGTCATATGCTGAGGGAATGGAGCAGCTGGGCTTGTACACTCTGGAGTTTAGAAGGATGAGAGGGAATCTCATTGAAACATGTAAGATTGTTAAGGGTTTGGACGTGCTAGAGGCAGGAAACATGTTCCCGATGTTGGGGGAGTCCAGAACCAGGAGCCACAGTTTAAGAATAAGGAGTAAGCCACTTTTTCTCACAGAAAGTTGTGAGTCTGTGGAATTCTCTGCCTCAGAGGGCGGTGGAGGCGGGTTCTCTAGATGCTTTCAAGAGAGAGCTAGATAGGGCTCTTTAAAATAGCGGAGTCAGGAGATATGGGGAGAAGGCAGGAACGGGGGGTACTGATTGTGGATGATCAGCCATGATCACATTGAATGGCGGTGCTGGCTCGAAGGGCCGAATGGCCTACTCCTGCACCTTTGGCTATTGTCTATTGTCTATTGTCTATTTGTTTATGAAGGAACTGCAGATGCTGGAAAATCGAAGGTAGACATAAATGGTGGAGAAACGCAGCGGGTGAGGCAGCATCTATGGAGCGAAGGAAATATGCAACATTTCGGGCCAAAACCTTTGCCTATTTCCTTCGCTCCATAGATGCTGCCTCACCCACTGAGTTTCTCCGGAACAATATACGTTTTGTTTTTATACAACAGAAAAAGCGATCTGGGGCTCACCAAAGATTCATTGGCCTGGATGATGCCGAAGGATGGTTTGACAGTCAGAATCTTGTTGCCAGCCGTTGGTATCTTCCACTGAAAGTACAGTGGCATCCGCGTGACATTCGTGATGAAGTAGGACCGCTCCGACAGGGTGCCTATGCACGTGGGCTTAAAGTACAGATACCCATTTCCATCCAGGGTCACGAGCGGCTTTTCAACCATGCAAAATAACCTGAGGTCCTACGGCGAGAGAATGGGAAAGGTGAGTAGCATATTGCACTCTCTGACAAACAAGAACTGTTTGAATGAATAAGTTTATTGGCCAAGTATTCACATACACGGAATTTGCCTTGGTTACAAATGACACGTAAAACATTAAACATTAATAATAAAACATTATCGATTAAACATGTGCATTAAATTAAATACCAGAACAAAAGGAGGCTACAGATTTTTGGTTATTGAGTAGAGCTACTACTCGTGGTTATTGAGTAGAGCTACTACTGTTTTTATGTCTGGCTGTGGCAGCTTTGACAGTCCGGAGTCACCTTCCAGAAGGAAGTGATTCAAAGAGTTTGTGGCCAGGGTCAGAGATAATCTTACCTGCTCGCTTCCTGGCCCTTGCTGTGTACAGCTTGTGTGACTATTAATGATTTTCAACCACTCTAGTCGTTTAGGCTCCATGTTGCAGAAGCAAACACAAGGACAGTGGTTATGGTTTTACACAGAGGGTGGTGGGAGCCTGCCTCACGCTGCCAGTGGTGATGGAGGAGGCTGCAATGATAGTAAGACCATATGACACGGGAGCAGAATTAGGCCATTCAGCCCATCAAGTCTGCTCCACAATTCAATCATGGCTGATCTATTTATCCCTCTCAACCCCATTCTCCTGCCTTCTCCCCGTAACCCATCATACCCTTACTAATCAAGAATCTGCAGGATGCAGGGAGAATTGGACAGGTTGGGTGAGCGGGCAGATGCAGTATAATGTGGATAAATGTGAGGTTGTCCGCTTTGATGGCAAGAACAGGAAGGCAGATTATTATCTGAATGGTGTCAGGTTAGGAAAAGGGGAAGTACAACGAGACTTGGGTGTCCTTGTACATCAGTCACTGAAAGTAAGCATGCAGGTACAGCAGGCAGTGATGGAAACTAATGTCATGTTGGCCTTCATGATGAGAGGAGTTGAGTATAGGAGCAAAGAGGCCCTTCTGAAGTTGTACAGGGCCCTGGCGAGACCACACCTGGAGTATGATGTGCAGTTTTGGGACTGTCATATGCTGAAAGAATGGTGCGACTGGGCTTGTATTCAGAAGAAATATTGTGGAATTTACAACAATGAGAGGCGATCTTATAGAAACATATACAATTATTAAGGGATTGGACAAGATAGATGCAGGAAACGTGTTTCCAATGTAGGGAGTGTCCAGAACCAGGGCCTATAGTTTAAGAATAAGGGGAAGGCCATTTACAACTGAGATGAAGAAAAAGCTTTTTCACACAGAGAGTTGTGAATTTGTGGAATTTTCTGCCTCAGAAGGCAGTGGAGGCCGATTCACGAGATGCATTCAAAAGAGAGTTAGATAGAGCTCTTAGGGCTATCGGAATTAAGGGATATGGGGAGAAGGCAGGAACGGGGTACTGATTGTGGATAATCAGCCATGGTCACATTGAATTGCGGTGCTGGCTTGAAGGGCCGAATGGCTTACTCCTGCACCTATTGTCTATTGTCTATGTATAATCTCCGTCTTCCTATCTTACTGTTCCTGTACCCATCCAAATGTTTCTTAAATGTTGTGATAGTACCTGCCTCAACTTCCTCCTCTGTCCCGTTCCACATACCAACCACCCTTTGTGTAAAAACGTTGCCCCTCAGGTTCCTATTAAACCTTGCTCCCCTCACCTTAAACCTATGTCCTTGACATAATCTTGACGACCTATGGTCCTTGATTCTTGATTCCCTTACTCTGGGTAAAAGACTGTGTATTTATCCTATCTAATCCACTCATGACCTTATACATCCCTTAAGTGTGACGTGTGGGCTGAAGGGCCTGTTCTTTGAATTCAGGAAACATGTTCCCGATGTTGGGGGAGTCCAGAACCAGTGGCCACAGTTTAAGAAGAAGGGGTAAGCCATTTAGAACGGAGATGAGGAAACACTTTTTCACACAGAGAGTTGCGAGTCTGTGGAATTCTGTGCCTCAGAAGGTGGTGGAGGCCGGTTCTCTGGATACTTTCAAGAGAGAGTTAGATAAGGCTCTTGAAGATAGCGGTGTCAGGGATATGGGGAGAAGGCAGGAACGGGGTACTGATGGCGGTGCTGGCTTGAAGGGCCGAATGGCCTACTCCTGCACCATTTGTCAATTGTCTATTGCTTATCCACTAGGTTCAGGCTGTTTGATCCACACCATGCACATTTTAAAGGCTGTCACGGTGGCGCAGCGGTAGAGTTGCTGCCTAACAGTGCTTTCAGTGCTGTAGACCCCGGTTCGATCCCGACTACGGGTGCTGTCTGTATGGAGTTCTCCCCGTGACCTGCGCAGGTTTTCTCCGAGATCTTCGGTTTCCTCCCACCCTCCAAAGACGTACAGGTATGTATGTGAATTAGCTTGGCATAAGTGTAAATTGACCCTAGTGGGTGTAGGATAGTGCTAATGTGTTTTTCCCTGTGACCGCGTGGGTTTCCCCCGGGTGCTCCTGTTTCCTCTCACACTCCAAAGACATACAGGTTTTTTATGTCAATTGGCATAACTGTAAATTGTCCCTGGTGTGTAAGATAGTGTTAGTGTGAGGGGATCGCTGATCGGCACGGACTCGGTGGGCCGAAGGGCCTGTTTCTGTGCTGTATCTCTAAACTAAACCAAACTAAAAGCCCTGTCCCGCTGTACGAGTTCATTCAAGAGTTCTCCCGAGTTTCCCCTGATTCGAACTCGGAGATTAACGGTAATGGCCGCTCGTAGGTACTCGGGGCTCTCGTGGACATTTTTCAACATGTTGAAAAATATTCACGAGTCTTCCCGAGCTTACCGCGTTTCCCGAGTACCTGCTGTTAGCGTTACGAGCCGCTAAGAGACGTCCCAAGCTCCAACGTACCCGCTACGGACATTCTACGTGCTTCCACGAGTTTGATTTTTTTTTAACTCGGGAGAGCTCTTGAATGAACTCGTACAGTGGGACAGGGCTTTAAAGGTACTGCCTGACCTGCTGAGATACTCCAGCACTGTGTATTTTTTTGTAAAATAGGATATATAGTTCCTTGTGTCTCCAAACTAACTGGTCAACCTATTATCCTGTGACTTGTATCCTCTCGTTCTAGCACTCCAATATCTACCCCAGCAAAGAATTTGGCAGGTTTTATTGATATCATTGGTCATTTATTTGTCTGTACTCAGAGGGTAATTGGCTCCTCACAGGAATCAATCATATGAACCTTCATTGAGTCATAGAATGATCCAGTGTGGAAACAGGCCCTTCGGCCCAACTTGCCCGCACCGGCCAACATGTCCCAGCTGCACTAGTCCCACTTGCCTGCGCTTAGTCAATAACCCTCAAAACCTGTCCTATCCATGTACCTGTGCAACTGTTTCTTAAACAATGGGATAGTCCCAGTCTCAACTACCTCCTCTGGTAGCTTGTTCCATACACCCACCACCCTCTGTGTGAAAACGTTACCCCTCGGATTCCTATTAAACCTTTTCCCATTCACCTTGAACCTGTGTCCTAAGCTTGATAACATCTTTCCTGTCACATGGTGCCCAGAACTGATCGCAATATTCTAAATGCAGGTAGACAAAAGTGCTGGAGAAACTCAGCAGGTGAGGCAGCATCTATGGAGCGAAGTAAATAGGCAACGTTTCGGGCCGAAACCCTTCTTCAGACTGGATGCAGTCTCACCAATGTCTTATACATCGTGTGATACAGTGTGGAAACAGGCCCTTCGGCCCTACTTGCCCAACATGTACAAGCTACACTAGTGCCACCCACCTGCCTTTGGTCCATATCCCTCCTGCTTTGTCCTATCCATGTACAGTACCTGTCTAACTGTGATAGTCCCAGCTTCAACGACCTCTTGGTAGCTTGTTCCATACGCCCACCACCCTTTGTGGTCCTCTTGTACCATCAAATCTGTACCCCCTTGTGCTGATATTAAATATCTTATCGTTACCTTGTTGTACTTCTCTGAGGCATTTAGATGTAACGGCAGTGTGTACTTGGTAAGGACGTCACTCTGGGGAGAAGCTTTCACTGTGAATATTTGATGGGCCTTGGGAAGTATAAAACCAAAGCTCGGTTTAATTCTAATGATCTCTTCTTGCGGTGAATTTAGGGAAAACGTTATGGGTGTATCCCCTGTATTCTTGAGCAGAAGGGTCTTGTAGGCAGAACCTTTCTCATTCACTGCTGGAAATATCTGGAAGAAAAACATTGGAGAGATTCACTATCCAACACATCATAAATACATCAGGAAGTAGACATTTTTCTTTAGACTTTAAAGATACAGCATGGAAACAGGTCCTTCAGCCCACTGAGTCCGTGCCAACTAGTGATCACCCTTCCAGTACACTCTCACTGTCCTACACTCAAAGGTTCAAAGGTTCATTTATTGTCACATACACCAATTGGTGGAGTGAAATTCAAGTTGCTATTGCAGCACATTAATAAGAATACAACATAACATTATAAAGAAATTTAACATAAAACATAAAAACATCCCCCCACAATGGTTCCCAATGTGAGGGAAGGCACAAAGACCAGGCCCCATCCCCTTGTCCACCCATAGTCGGGGCCTATTGAGGCCTCCGCAGTTGCCTCGACGGAGGCCCAATGTTTCAGGCCCTTCTCGCCGGGTGATGGTGCTCCGGCGTCGGGAGAATCCTCTCAGCGGCTTGGGAAACCTGGAACGGCCGCTTCCATCCGAAACTGACAGGCCGTGCTGGATGGAGCTCCAACACTGGCAATCTCGGCGAGAGATCCCAGGCTCCCGACGTTAAAGTTCAGCTGGCCGCTCCACAGACCCGCAGCTCCGCGATGTTTTTTTATCAGCGGTCCAGCCCACCGACCCGGGCAAGGCATCGCCCGCTCCGCGATATAGCGCTCCAGCGCTGCGCTGCCGCCGAAGCCGAGGTTCTGGCCAGGTCCCCTCAGGAAACGCCGCTCCAGGCCCCGCTGGTAGGCCGCGAGGACGGGTCGAAGATGCTGCCCGGAGAAACGCTGCCTCTCCGACCAGGTAGGGACCCTGAAAAGCAGTTTCCCCCTCCCCACCCCCCCACATAAAAAAGACTAGAGCTCCAAAAAACAAAACACTCAACTCACTAAAAATAAAAATAAAAAGAGGTGAACAAACGGACAGCTGCAGGCTGGGCAGCCATACCCATACCGGACGGCGCCCCCTTCAAGTTTGAGTTCAAGTTCAAATCTATTTGTCACATGCAGTGAAATGTAATTTACCATGCAGCGTTACAATTACAAAAGGACACAATACACAACATAATTTAACACAGACATCCACCACAGCATTCTTCACTGTGTTGAAGGCAATACAGTTCAGACAAGTCCTCCTCCCTTGTTCTCCCATGGTCGGGGCTCTGACCCTCCGTAGTCGCCGCTACGGACGGCCCCGACGTTCAAGCCCTCTGGTCGGGATGGTCGGAACGCCGACGTCGGGACAGGTTGCCCACACCCCGTGGCCCGGAGCTCCCAAATCGGCCACCTCCTTACCGGAGACCGCGGCTTCCGGATGTTGTAGGCCGCAGGCTCGCGGTGGGAGCTCTTCTCAGGCGACCCCCGGCGAGAGATCACCCACACCACGATGAAAGGTCCACTCCACTCCTGCCGCCAGAAGCTCCACAGACCGAGGCTCCAAGATGTTGATACAGAGAAGGTTCACCAGACTGATTCCTGGGATGTCAGGACTTTCATAGGAGAAAAGACTGGATAGACTCAGCTTGTACTCGCTAGAATTTAGAAGACTGAGGGGGGATCTTATAGAAACTTACAAAATTCTTAAGGGGTTGGATAGGCTAGATGCAGGAAGATTCTTCCCGATGTTGGGGAGGTCCAGAACATGAGGTCACAGTCTAAGGATAAGGGGGAAGTCTTTTAGGACTGAGATGAGGAAAACATTTTTCACACAGAGAGTGGTGAGTCTCTGGAATTCTCTGCCACAGAAGGTAGTTGGGGCCAGTTCATTGGCTATATTTAAGAGGGAGTTAGATGTGGCCCTTGTGGCTAAAGGGATCAGGGGGTATGGAGAGAAGGCAGGTACAGGATACTGAGTTGGATGATCAGCCATGATCATATTGAATGGCGGTGCAGGCTCGAAGGGCCGAATGGCCTACTCCTGAACCTATTTTCTATGTTTCTATGTTTCTATGTTGTAGGCCGCAGGCCAGCGGTCGGAGCACTTCTCCGGCGACGCCCGGCAGGGGGTGCCGCGATGTTAAAGTCCCGCTGCGCCGCCGCTGAAGCTCTGGGCCCGACTCCGGGAAAGGCCGCATCAAACCAGCTGTAAGGCCGCGAGGAGGAGGGGGCGAAGAAGCGACAAAGAAGAAAGTTGCATGGTAGGTGCCTGAAAAATGGTTTCCCCCTATTCCTCCCTCCACCACACCCCACACACCAGACATACAGAGAAACACTAAAACATACTTTTGTACAAACTATAAAAAATAAAAAAGAACCCGCTGCAGGTGAGGCCACTGAAACCGGGAAGTCAGGATGGAGATTAAGGTGGTACAATGTCAGCGGTAGAGTTGCTGCCTCACATAAGGAACTGTAAGGATGTGCCACCCTAATCTTTTGATATAATTGTCTTTTGAAGTTTTTCGCAATATGATTGCAGATTTACGTGGCATTTTTTCACAATGTCCAAGATGGACATGGTGACGTCGTAAAGGTTTCAATACTGGACTTGAAATCCTTGAGTCTGAATCAATAATTCAGAAGGCAGACATAAAATGCTGGAGTAACTCAGCGGGACAGGCAGCATCTCTGGAGAGAAGGAATGGGTGACATTTCGGGTCGAGACCCTTCTTCAGACTGCATCTGCAGTTCCTTCCTACTCAATAATTGAGAAGATGAGATTTCAAATCTCACCATGAAAAACCACTGAATTGGATGGTGTTAGACAATAGACAATAGGTGTAGGAGTAGGCCCTTCGAGCCAGCACCGCCATTCAATGTGATCATGGCTTATGAAAGTAAGCATGCAGGTACAGCAGGCAGTGAAGAAAGCGAATGGCATGTTGGCCTTTATAACAAGAGGAATCGAATACAGGAGCAAAGAGTTCCTTCTGCAGTTGTACAGTCTAGTGAGACCACACCTGGAGTATTGTGTGCAGTTTCGGTCCCCTAATTTGAGGAATAGTCAGAAAAAGTGTTTCCTCGTCTCTGTTCTAAATGGCTTACCCCTTATTCTTAAACTGTGGGCCCTGGTTCTGGACTCCCCCAACATTGGGAACATGTTTCCTGCCTCTAGTGTGTCTAAACCCTTAATAATCTTATATGTTTCAATAAGATCCCCTCTCATCCTTCTAAACTCCAGAGTATACAAGCCCATAATGGCATGAAGTATGCAAGCCTACAATGGCATAATGTAACCGTGAGCACAATTTTAAATCGTCTTTGTCCGTGATTGTTCGACAAGCCACCAGCCAATATGCTGCTTCATTAGCAGTCAAAAGTTCCAGAGAATCCGATCCAAAGATGTGTAGAATGAATCGGTAGGGCTGCATACTATGATGGCCAATCTCATGGTTATTGTCAATCTTTCCGTCAAATGACCTTAAACATACCGACAGATATACAATGATTATATAATGGAAAAATATGGAACTTTGGACCATTCACTCTGGTCTATTCAGGGCCTTGGGTTCCCCCTGCTGGAGAAATAGGTTGCTGATATTTGAAGATGGAAGCAAAATGCTGGAGTAGCTCAGCGGGTTAGTCAATAGACAATAGACAATATGTGCAGATGTAGGCCATTCGGCCCTTCGAGCCAGCACCGCATTCAATGTGATCATGGCTGATCATCCCATGGCTGATCATCCCATATAAACATATCAAATTATAAAAGGACTGGACAAGCTAGATGCAGGGAAAATGTTCCCAATGTTGGGTGAGTCCAGAACCAGGGGCCACAGTCTTAGAATAAAGGGGAGGTCATTTAAGACTGAGGTGAAAAAAAACTTTTTTATCCATAGAGTTGTGAATTTATGGAATTCCCTGCCACAGAGGGCAGTGGAGGCCAAATCACTGGATGGATCTAAGAGAGAGTTAGATAGAGCTCTAGGGGCTAGTGGAGTCAAGGGATATGGGGAGAAGGCAGGCATGGGTTATTGATAGGGGACGATCAGCCATGATCACAATGAATGGCGGTGCTGGCTCGAAGGGCCGAATGGCCTCCTCCTGCACCTATTTTCTATGTTTCTATGTTCCTATGTTTCCCCAATCAGTACCCCGTTCCTGCCTTCTCCCCATAACCCCTGACTCCGCTATTTTTAAGAGCTCTATCTAGCTCTCTCTTGAAAGCATCCAGAGAACCTGCCTCCACCGCCCTCTGAGGCAGAGAATTCCGCAGACTCACCACTCTCTGTGAGAAAAAATGTTTCCTCGTCTCCGTTCTAAATGGCTTACTCCTTATTCTTAAACTGTGGCCCTTGGTTGGGCAACATTTCTGGAGAAAAGGAACAGGTGACATTTCGGGTCGGGACCCTTATTCAGACTAAGAGTCGGGGAGGCAGGGTCAGCTTAGAATTATACGATAAGAAAATGGAATCTTTCACGAGGCACGCACAGGTTTCTGAAAGGAATGCTTAAAATATATTGTAGAGTCATATACACGGAAACAGGCCCTTCAGCCCAAATCATCCATGACGAACAGTGAAAGGCCAGGATAGAGTGAACGTGGAGACGGTGCTTCGACTGGTGGGAGAATCGAGGACCAGAGGCCATCGCCTCAGAATAAAGGGATGTACCTTGGAAAAGGAGATGAGGAGGAATTTCTTTAGTCAGAGGGTGGTGAATAAGTGGAATTCATTGCCAAGGACGGCTGTGGAGGCCAAGTCAATGGATATTTTTAAGGCGGATATTGACAGATTCTTGATTAGTAAGGGGTTAGGCGTTATTGGGGAGATGGCAGGAGAATGGGGTTGATGAGGGAACGATAGACCAGCCATGATTGAATGGCAGAGTAGACTTAATGGGTCAAATGGCTTAATTCTGCTCCCAGAACGTATGAACAAAATACCCCGTCTAAGCTAGCCCTATTTGCTCGTATTTGGCCCACATCCCTCTAAACCTTTCCCATCCACGTACCTGTCCGAATGTCTTTTAAATGATGTTATAGTACCTGCCTCAACAACCTGCTTTGCCAGCTCTTGCCCTGTACCTACCACCTTCACTGAGTCCCTTATCGTGTATCTATACACTGTGAATGTTTAGTTCATTTAGTTCAGAGATACAGCGGGGAAACAGGCCCTTCGACCCACCGAGTCCGCACCGACCAGCGATCCCCGCACACTAACACTATCTGATAGCCACTAGGGACAATTTTTACATTTACACTAAGCCAATTAACCTACAAACCTGTATGTCTTTGGAGTGTGGGAGGGAACTGAAGATCTCGGAGAAAACCCCACGCCTGCCAAATGTCTCAATTGCAATCATGTATTGTCTTTACGCTGACACGATAACACGCAACAAAAGCTTTTCCCTGCACCTCAGTGCACGTGACAATAAAGTAAACTGAACTGAATATTTTTCAGGGTGAGGTAGATGGATATTGGAGAAAAAAATATTGCAGTTGTTGGAAATCTGAAACAAAAACAATAGACAATAGGTGCAGGAGTAGGCCAGTCAGCCCTTCGAGCCAGCACCGCCATTCAATGTGATCATGGCTGATCATCCCCAATCAGTACCCCATTCCTGCATTCTCCCCATATCCACTGACTCCGCTATTTTTAAGAGCCCTATCTAGCTCTCTCTTGAAAGCATCCAGTGAACCTGCCTCCACCGCCCTCTGCAGCAGAGAATTCCACAGACTCACCACTCTCTGTGAGAAGAAGTGGTTCTTCGTCTCCATTGTAAATGGCTTACTCCTTATTCTTAAACTGTGGCCCCTGGTTCTGGACTCCCCCAACATCGGGAACATGTTTCCTGCCTCTAGTGTGTCCAAGCCCTTAACAATCTTATATGTTTCAATGAGGTCCCCTCTCATCCTTCTAAACTCCATAGTGTACAAGCCCAGCTGCTCCATTCTCTCAGCATATGACAGTCCCGCCATCCCGGGAATTAACCTTGTAAACCTACGCTGTACAAACAGAAGGTGCTGGAAGCACCCAGCAGGCCTGGCAGCATCAGCAGGCATAGAAACGGAGTCAAAGCCTCAGGATAAAAAGTGCAGGAAAGAACTGCAGCTGCTGGTTTAAATCGAAGGTAGACACAAAATGGTGGAGTAACACAGCGGGGCAGGCAGCATCTCTGGAGAGAGAGAATGGGTGACGTTTCAGGTCTAGACCCTTCCTCAGACTGGGTCTGTTCCGGTGACCTCAGGATAAAAATCCGTCCTCAGAATTGTTGAAATCAGAACCTGCAGAGGGAGAGCGAGTAGAGAGAAGACGGAATGATCGGGCGCAGGGCAGAAAAGGCACTACAATAATTACTTTCAAAATGGGCAGATGCAGACAGAAGAGCAAAAACAAAGCTAATAAAGTTCAGTTTGTTGTCACGTCTACCGTAGTACAGTAAAAAGCTGTTCTTGCATGCTTGCTAACCTTGATTACAATCGAGCCATTCACAGTGTACAGATACGTGATAGAGGAATAACGTTTAGTGGAAAGTAAAGTCCGATCAATGGTAGTCCGAGGGTCTCCAATGAGATTGTAGTTCAGCACTGTTCTCTAGTTGTGGTAGGATGATTCAGTTGCCTGATAACTGGGAAGGAAACATCCCTGAATCCGGAGGAGTGCATTTTCACATTTCCATACCTTTGGCCCGGTGGGAGAGGGGAGAAGAGGGAGTGGTCAGGATGTAACTCGTCCTTGATTATGCTGCTGGCCTTGGCGAGGCAGCGTGAGGTATAAATAGAGTCAATGGAAGGGAGGTAGACACAAAAAGCTGGAGTAACTCAAGTCAGGTCAGCTTTATTGGTCACATACACATACAAGATGTACAGTGAAATGAAAGTGGCAATGCCTGTGGGATTGTGCAAAACAACAGAACATGAACAGAACCAGTATTTACATTTTTTTTTTAAAGACACAACAGTATTTACGCCCCGGTGAGATCAGAGTTTACAGTCCTGATGTGGGAAGAAACTCCGTCCCATCCTCTCTGTTTTTGCAGTGTGACAGCGGAGGCGCTTGTTCGACCGCAGCAGCTGGAACAGTCCGTTTCTGGGGTGGCAGGGGTCCTCCATGACCTTGCTGGCTCTGGATCTGCACCTCCTGGTGTAGAGGTCCTGCAAGGGTGGGTGGGTGGGGTGGGGGGGGGGGGGGGGGGGGGGGGGGGGGGGGGGGGGGGGGGGGAGTGTAGTTCCCGTGGTGCGTTCGGCCAAACGCACTACTCTTCGTTGCTCTGGTCAGGATACTTCCGGTCAGGATAGAGTAGAAGGATTGAAGGATCCTCAGAGAGACTCTGAATGTCCTCAGCTGCCTGAGGTGGTTAAGACGCTGCCTTGCCTTTCTCACCTGTACGGCAGTGTGTGTTGTCCATGTCAGATCCTCTGTGATGTGGACTCCCAGGTATTTAAAGCTGCTCACCCTATCGACAGTAGCCCCATTAATCCCCAGTGGCGCGTACGTCCTTGGATGTTGTGCCCTTCTAAAGTCCACAATCAGCTCCTTAGTTTTTGTGACATACAAGAGGAGGCTGTTATTCTGACACCAGAGTGCCAGGTCAGCCACCTCCTCCAGGTAGGCCTCAGTGGGACAGACAGCATCTTTGGAGAGAAGTCTGCGTATTTCCTGTGATGGAGACTGTGAGATCAAGAAAGGGGAGGGAGGTGTGGGAGATGGTCCAAGTGAATTTGAGTGCAGGATGAAAATTGGTGGTGAAGTTGATGAAGTCAGTGAGTTCCGCATGGGTGCAGGAGGCAGCACCGATGCAGTCATCAATGTAAGGGAGATAGTGTTCGGGGATAGGGCCAGTGTACGCCTGGAACAGGGATTGTTCGACGCACCCGACAAAGAGGCAGGCATAGCTGGGGCCCATGCGGGTGCCCTTAGCTACGCTTTGGACTTGGAGGAAGTGGGAGGAATCAAAGGAGAAGTTGTTGAGGGTAAGGACCAGCTCCGCTAGGCGGAGGAGAGTGTTAGTGGAGGGAAATTGGATGGTTCTGCGGTTGAGGAAGAAACGGAGTGGTTTAAGGCCTTCCTGGTGGGGGATGGAGCTGTAGAGTGACTGAACATTCACAGTAAAGATGAGGGAGTGGGGGCTCGGAAAGCGGAAGTCATTAAAGAGACGAAGAGCATGTGAGGTATCTTGGACATAGGTCGGGAGAGATAGGTCCAGAGTGGAGATAGGATGGAGTTGAGGCACATGGAAATCATTTCCATGGGACACGAGCAGGCAGAAACTATGGGTCTGCCAGGGCAGTTGTGTTTGTGGATTTTGGGCAGAAGGTAAAAACTGGCTGTGCGGGCCTGGGAAACGATAAGGTTGGAGGCTGTGGAAGGCAGACAGCCAGAAGTGATGAAATCAGTAATGGTGTTTGAGTTTAAGGCCTGGTGCTCATCTGGTGGGATCATGGTCCAAGGATATGTCATATGAGGAAAGATGGAAAAGACTAAGCTTGTATTCACTGGAGTTTAGAAGAATGAGGGGCAGTCTTCTAGAAACATAAAATTATAAAAGGACTGGACAAGCTGGATGCAGGAAAAATGTTCCCAATGTTGGGCGAGTCCAGAACCAGGGGCCACAGTCTTAGAATAAAGGGGAGGCCATTTAAGACTGAGGTGAGAAAAAATGTTTTCACCCAGAGAGTTGTGAGTTTGTGGAATTCCCTGCCACATAGGGCAGTGGAGACCAAATCACTGGATGGATTTAAGAGAGTTAGATAGAGCTCCAGGGGCTGGTGGAATCAAGGGATATGGGGAGAAGGCAGGCACGGGTTATTGATTGGGGACGATCAGCCATGATCGCATTGAATGGCGGTGCTGGCTCGAAGAGCCGAATTGCCGCCTCCATCACCTATTTTCTATGTTTCTATGATAAGTAGGAGGAGGTGTCTGAGAGTTGTTGCCTGGCCTCAGTCCGGTAAAGGTCAGAGAACCAGACTACCACGGCACTTCCTTGTCGGCGGGTTTGATGATAATGACAGGGTTGCTGCAGAGTAAGAGGAGGGCTGCACCTTCAGGCGGGGTGAGATTGGAGTAGGTAAGGGGGGTGGAAAAGTTGAGACGGTTGATGTCAAGCTGGCAGTTAGAAATAAAGAGGTCTAAAGAGGGTAGAATGCCGTTCAGGGGAGTCCAAGGGGAGGGGGACTGGTGGAGACGGGAGAAGGGGTCATCACTGGGCGGTGAGGACTCCTTCCCATAAAAAAACGCACTGAGGCGGAGGCGACGGAAGAAGAGCTCATGTCATGGCAGATTTGAAACTCGTTGAGGTGGGGGCGGAGGGGAACGGAGATGAGGCCTCTGATGAGGACAGACCATTCCCTATCAGAAAGGGGGGGGAGAGTCAGGGGGGATGGTGAAGACACGACAGGGGTGGGGGTTGTGCTCAATGGAAGGGAAGTTGTCTTGTGTGCTGGTCTGGGCTGCGTCCACAATTCGCTGCAATTTCCTGCGGCCTTGGATGGAGCTGTTCACAGACCAAGCTGTCATGTATCCCAATAAAGGCATGGCCACCCATGCAGACGGGGGCGGAAAACCTGGGGGGGCAAAAAGGGACACGTCCCCTCCATGTTTTGAGAGGTGTGACAAGTTCCCCCCCCCCCATGTTTTTGTAATCCGGATTTTAAAATCTCCGCTTTCCGCGAGACAGTGGAGGTGGGACTGCTGATCGAGGGCGCCGATTGGATGAGAGAGACGTCGGTCAGCAGGCAATGGGGGCGGGACATGATGTGGGTGAATGTGCGCATGCGCATGTGTGGGTGAGTGCGCGCATGTGCGCGCGGCCGCCAAAAATATGTGTCCCCCGTCCCCTCCATGTTTTTATAGCGAGTTCCGCCCTTGCATGTAGCGAACAATAAAGCATAGCTCCTTGACCAGTACAGGGCTGAATTTGCACCTATTCTATCCTGATGCCATTATCTCACACCACCTGTCTATTCACCTCTGGCCTATGTCCAACTTTTGCCAATCAACCCACCCCCTCACCTGTATCAATAGACACTAGACAATAGGTGCAGGAGTAGGCCATTCGGCCCTTCGAGCCAGCACCGCCGCCATTCCATGTGATCATGGCTGATCATCCCCAATCAGTATCCACCTATCATTCACCAGGCTTTGTTCTGCCCCTCCTCTCTTCCAGCTTTCACCCCCCCCCCCGCCACCACAAGGGAGAAGGGAAAAGGCTGGTGGTATTGTGGGAGAAAGGGGTGTGCATACAGGTGGGGCTCAGGGAAGTGAAGAGGGGACAAGGGGAGTTTGGTGGCTGCTATACACCCTCTGACCCCTGCAGTTATCTGGGCTACACTTACCTTACACCTTTTGTCTTTTCACCTCTGGATTTTGTCCAAGCATTTGCCAATCAAACCCCACTTATTGAAACATATAAGATTATTAAGGGTTTGGACACGGTTAGAGGCAGGAAACATGTTACCGATGTTGGGGGAGTCCAGAACCGGGGGCCACAGTTTAAGAATATGGGGTAAGCCATTTAGAATGGAGATGAGGAAAAACGTTTTCGCACAGAGAGTTGTGAGTCTGTGGAATTCTCTGCCACAGAGGGCGGTGGAGGCCGGTTCTCTGGATACTTTCAAGAAAGAGCTAGATAGCCAATTCAGGGGATATGGGGAGATGGCAGGAACGGGGTACTGACTGTGGATGTTCAGTCATGATCACATTGAATGGCGGTGCTGGCTTGAAGGGCCAAATGGCCTACTCCTGCACCTATTGTCTATTGTCTCACCTGTAACTACCTATCACTCACCAAAGCATTTCACTCAACCGATATCATCCATCGCTTTATATCCAGAGATGCTGCCTGACCCGGTAAGTTACTCCAGCATTTTGTGTCTGTTCACATATTACTTGCCAGGCATTGTCCCGCCCCCACCTCCCCTTCCACATAACTACCCCTTACTACAATCAGTCTGAAGAATGGTCCCAACCTGAAACAAATCTATGTTCTGCAGAGATGCTGCCTCACCTGCTGAGTTGCTCCAGCACACTTTGTGTCTTTTTTTGTCAGCCATATCTTGTTGAATAGCAGTGCAGGCCCTGGAGATCAGGTGGTCGATTCCTAATTCTAATGTGCTTGTTCTTGCAACCACCAAGACAGACGTAAAGCTCACCGTTTGGTCTGTTTTCACAAAATGTTAAATGGCCAGCTCGACATAGATGACCAAACCTACACCAAACCCAAACCTATTAGGAGCAGATGAGGGTATTCGATCCAATTTGAGATACCAGCTACCAAGACAGATGTGTACAGCAATTAATTCTTCCCCCGCACAAATAAAGCATGGAATAGTCCTCACCCCACCATAGTTACTCAACCAGACGCAACTAAATTGAAGGTAGCTCTTCTTCTCCAAGAATCCTTTTTTGTTTTAGTCCACCCTCCACCAGTTTAAATTCCATTAGGAATATTTTGGAAGACCATGAACCAAGAACCAAGAACTTATTTCAAAGCCATAAAGTGCTAGCTCTTAATCCCAATATTTCACAATAGTTTGTCCCTCCAAATTATCTCTTGATTTTCCACTATTATTTTCAAGTGTTCCCCCACACAGATACAAAATATTTGTTCAAGGTCCCCACCATTTTGTCATTTCCCACAACGAATTCACAAAGGAACAAACATTCACCTTAGCTACTCTATTCCTCTTTATAAACTTGTACAGCTCGTATTATTTGGTTATATTTCTTGGTCGTTTATTCACATGATCCATTCATGTTGCATCATTTGTTGCTGATGTCTAACTTTTCTCAGTCTATCTAATCTATTGTTGATCCTTGAAATATTATCGTTCGGTTTGATAAAATCCTTAACTTTCTTAATTAGCTATTGATTTATCAACCTTCTTAAAGTCTTTATTTCTCAATAGAATATTTCATTGCTGAGAACTATGTTCTCTGCCATTTTAGTTTAGCTTAGTTTAGAGATGCAGCGCAGAACTGGCCCTTCGCCCCACCACGATCCCCGCACACTAACACTATCCAACACCCACGAGGAACAATTTTTACATTTACACCAAGCCAATTAACCTACAAACCTGTACGTCTTCAGAGTGTGGGAGGAAACCGAGGATCTCGGAGAAAACCCACGCAGGTCATGGGGAGAACGTACAAACTCCGTACAGACGGCACCCGCAGCTGGGATCGAAACCGGCTCACCGGCGCTATTTTCACAATCCACTTTCATGTATTTCTGATGGTTTTATTTAAACATAGAACAGTACAGCACCGGAACAGACCCAGTCTGAGGAAGGGCCTCGACCTGAAGCGTTACCCATTACTTCTCTCCAGAGATGCTGCCTGTCCCGCAGAGTTACTCCAGCTTTTTGTGTTTTATCACAGGAACAGGCACTTCAGCCCACAATTTCTGTGCTAAACATGAAGTCAAGATAAACTCATCTCACTTGCCTGTATGTAAATCAAACCTATCTAGTCCCTGCATATCCGTGTGTTAGAGGTAGTGTTGGAAGCAGACACGATAGTGGTGTTTTAGAGGCTTTTGGATGGATATCAATGGTTCAAAGGTATTTTAATATCACGTGAACCTAGGTACAGTGAAATTCTTTATCCTTAAAGTTCAGTAAAAAATATCGCTACACATCGGCACGAGTGCAAGAGTGTAAGAATAGTAAATTAGACTGAGACAATACTCAAAAGTCAAGATGTTTCAGGCATCATTTTATATGATTCAAGTCCAAATGTATTGAAAATGCAGTCTTAACCTGGCTATACAGACCAGTTGTCTGGTCAGCGGTAGTGGGCTGGAGTTGCAGGGTAAGCCTGTCTGGACAATGTTGTTTAGTTTGGTTTAGAGATACAGCATGAAAACAGGGCCTTCGGCCCACCGAGTCTGTGCCGACCAGTGATCACCCCGTGTACTAGCTCTATCCTACACATTAGGGGCAATTTACAATTTTCAAAGACGCCAATTAACCTGCAAACCCGCACATCTTTGGAGTGTGGGAGGAAACCGGAGCTCACGAGGAAAACCCCACATGGGTCATGGGGGAGAACGTGCAAACTCCGTATAGACAGCACCCATGGCCAGGATCGGTCCCGGGTCTCTGGCGCAGTGAGGCAGCAACTCTCCCGCTGCGCTAACGTGCCGCCCTAGTGCTGTTTGTGTCCTCCACATCACCCCGCTGCAGCAGGCAGCGCCCGATCCACACGCGGGGGCTTCTTGGAGCGGCTTTCCTTCGCTTTAAAATTGCGGCATCTGTTTTCCATTACCGCAAAAGGCTGGAGGTTTGCACAAGCTGAATGGGTGTCGGGTGGTGAACTTCACGATCTCTGTTTACCTTCCATGGATACATTGCAGGGAATGGAGGGATATGGCTCATGTCCAGGCAGATAAGATTACTTTATCTTGGCACAAACATTGTGGGCCGAAGGGCCTGTTCCCTGATCATTATTGTTCTTGGTTCTATCCATCATTTTTCTTCTGCAAATCACTTCATCGTAGACCTTAGCTTAGCCCATTGGAGCTGAATACATGTGGGACCTTCGTAAAATGACCCCGCGCTTATTATATAAAAAAACCTTGTGTAACACCAAGACTTGCCAATGTAGTTCACACAGCTCCAAAAGCAACAGTCATTGATGTTGGCTGAGGAAGAAGCACTGACCGACAAGAGCATCAGCGAAAAACTTCCCTCTTCGTTTTGGAATATTGGCATGGAACCTTTTATTTCCATCTGAGAGGACACGGTGGCGCAGCGGTAGAGTTGCTGCCTCACAGCGCTAGAGACATAGAAACATAGAAAATAGGTGCAGGAGTAGGCCATTCGGCCCTTCGAGCCTGCACCGCCATTCAATATGATCATGGCTGATCATCCAACTCAGTATCCTGTACCTGCCTTCTCTCCATACCCCCTAATCCCTTCTAGGGCCACATCTTTAAATATAGCCAATGAACTGGCCTCAACTTACTTCTGTGGCAGAGAATTCCAGAGACTCACCACTCTCTGTGTGAAAAATGTTTTCCTCATCTCGGTCCTAAAGGAATTCCCCCTTATCCTTAGACTGTGACCCCTTGTTCTGGACCTCCCCAACATCAGGAACAATCTTCCTGCATCTAGCCTATCCAACACCTTAAGAATTTTGTAAGTTTCTATAAGATCCCCCCTCAGTCTTCTAAATTCTAGCGAGTACAAGCCAAGTCTATCCAGTCTTTCCTCTTATGAAAGTCCTGACATCCCAGGAATCAGTCTGGTACCTGACATCCCAGGAATCAGACCCGGGTTCGATCCCGACTACGGGCGCTCTCTGTATGGAGTTTGCACGTTCACCCCGCGACCGAGTGGGTTTTCTCCGAGATCTTCGGTTCCCTCCCACACTCCAAAGACGTACAGGTTTGTAGGTTCATTGGCTTGGTAATAATGTAAATTGTCCCTAGTCGAGTCAACAGTCAAGAGTGTTTTATTGTCATATGTCCCAGATGGGACAATGAAATTCTTACTTGCTGCAGCACAACAGAATATGTGAATATGTAAACATAGTACATGACATAGTACTTTTGCAGTTCAGAGCTCAGAGCTTATTAGTTATTGTGTTTAATAGCCTGATGGCTGTAGGGAAGAAGCTGTTCCTGAACCTGGACATTAGGATAACAATAGACAATAGGTGCAGGAGTAAGCCATTCGGCCCTTCGAGCCAGCACCGCCATTCAATGTGATCATGGCTGATCATCCCCAATCAGTACCCCGTTCCTGCCTTCTCCCCATATCCCCTGACTTCGCTATTCTTAAGAGCCCTATCTAGCTCTCTCTTGAAAGCATCCAGAGAACCAGCCTCGCCGCCCTCTGAGGCAGAGAATTCTACAAACTCGCCACTCTCTGTGAGAAAAAGTGTTTCCTCGTCTCCGTTCTAAATGGCCTACTCCTTATTCTTAAATTGTGGCCCCTGGTTCTGGACTCCCCCAACATCGGGAACATGTTCCCTGCCTCTAGCGTGTCCAAGCCCTTAACAGTCTTATTCATTGTTAAAGGATTGCATGTGTATAGGATTGTATACACTGTGTGTAGGATTGTGTTAATGTGCAGGGATCATTGGTCGGTGAGGGCTGGGTGGGCCGAAGGGCCTGTTTCCACGCTGTATCTCTAAACTAAATTAAACTAAGACAGAGAGTTCCACCGTTTGATAGAGTACGTGCAGTCTTTTACCTGGAGTAGGGGAATCAAGAACCAGAGGACAGGGGTTTAAAGTATGGGGCAAGATTTAATACAAATGTGAGGGGCAGCTTTTTCACGCAGAGGGTTGTGAGTATATGGAACGAGCTGCCAAAGGAGGTAGTTGAGACTGATACTATAACAACATTTTAAAAACTGCTGGACAGGTACATGGGGAGGATGTGGGACTTATTCCCATTGGAGGGATTGCAGGGATAGGGGTCGGGAAACTGGATAATCTCACAAGGTTTAACGTGGGGGGTGGGGGGGAAGATTTAATTGGAACTTAAGGGGCAACAAAGGATGAGGGGTATATGAAACGAGCTGCCAGAAGAGGTAGTTGAGGCTGGTTCTATCATAATGTTTAAGAAGCATTTAGACAAGTACATGGATAGGATCGGTTTAGGATATAGGCCAAACACGGGCTGGTGGGACTAGTGTAGATGGGGCAGCTTGGTCGGCAAGGCCAAGTTGGGCCGAAGGGCCTGTTTCCATGCTGTATGACTGCATGACCTCTGATCATCCACTCAATCAGAATTTGAGGTGCTTGAATCCAAACTGGGATGTACACTCTGGAATTTAGAAGGATGAGAGGATATCTTATTGAAACAGATAAGATTATTAAGGGTTTGGATACGCTAGAGGCAGGAAACATGTTACCAATGTTGGGGGAGTCCAGAACCAGGGGCCACAGTTTAAGAATAAGGGGTAAGGCATTTAGAACGGAGATGAGGAAACACTTTTTCACACAGAGAGTTGTGGGTCTGTGGAATTCTCTGCCTCAGAGGGCGGTGGAGGCTGGTTCTCTGAATACTTTCAAGAGAGAGATAGATAGGGCTCTTAAAGATAGCAGAGTCATGGGGATATGGGGAGAAGGCAGGAACGGGGTACTGATTGGGGATGATCAGCCATGATCACATTGAATGGCGGTGCTGGCTCAAAAGGCTGAATGGCCTACTCCTGCACCTATTGTCTATTGTTAATTGGCTTGGTAAAATGTAAAATTGTCCCTACTGTGTATAGGATAGTGTTAATGCTCGGGGACGGCCCAAATGGCCTACTCCTGCACCGTTTGTAAATTCTCTCCATGACCTGCATGGGTTTTTCTCCGAGATCCTCGGTTACCTCCCACACTTGTGTGTCCAATCCCCCTCTATTCCCCTCACTTCCATGCGCCTATCTAAAAGCCTCTTAGACGCCTTTATTATACTATCTGCCTCAACCACCACGTCTGGCAGAACAGTCCATGCCCCCACCACTCTCTGTGTAAAAGAACTTGACCCGTGCATCTCTGTTAAACTTTCCCCCTCTCACCTTATAGCCTAGCCCTCCAGTGCAGATACAATAAAAAATATGATATTTTATGTTATGAAGTACGGAGCTAGCTCTATTTATAGTTGGTGAGGGAGAGAAACAGTCGGTGTTTAGATTGGAATACAATTCTCTTCGTTCACTTCACATTGGAGCTGCCTGTATCAGCAAAGGAAACTTTTCATGCTTTCAGTTTCTTTCTTGTTTATTTTTGCACAAATGTCTCTCCACACACCTATCTCTCAGTGAATTAGAAGCATAGAAACATAGAAAATAGGTGCAGGAGGAGGCCATTCGGCCCTTCGAGCCAGCACCGCCATTCATTGTGATCATGGCTGATCGTCCGCTATCAATAACCCGTGTCTGCCCTCCCCATAGCCCTTGACTCCACTAGCCCCATAGAGCTCTATCCAACTCTCACTTAAATCCATCCAGTGATTTGGCCTCCACTGCCCTCTGTGGCAGGGAATTCCATAAATTCACAACTCTTTGGGTGAAAAAGTTTTCTCTCACCTCAGTCTTAAATGACCACCCCTTTATTCTAAGACTCTAGCCCCTGGTTCTGGACTCGCCCAACATGGGGAACATTTTTCCTGCATCTAGCTTGTCCAGTCCTTTTATAATTTTATATGTTTCTATAAGATCCCCCCTCATCCTTCTAAACTCCAGTGAAAAGCCTAGTCTTTTCAATCTTTCCTCATATGACAGTCCCGCCATCCCAGGGATCAATCTCGTGAACCTACGCTGCACTGCCTCAACAGCTTCCTCAGAGCAGATTTCCTACAACAAAAACGTTGGCGCTTTTAAACCTTCAGAGTTGCATTACAGGTAGATCAGGTGGTCAAAAAGCCTTTCAGCACATTGACCTGCATCAGTCAGAGTATTGAACTGAATTGAATCGAATACATTTTATTAGCCAAGTATGTATACATACAAGGAATTTGCCTTGGTGCTTTGCTCGCAAGTAACAACACGATATACAGTAGACAATTAAAGGGCCTGTCCCACTTACGCGATTTTTTTGGCAGCTTGCCGGCACTCGTCATAGTCGCAGTAGGTTGCCGAAAATGTTCAACATGTTGAAAATCCAGCGGTGGCCAGAAAAAGGTGCGTCTCTTTGGGCAACTACTCACGACCATACAGGAGTCACGTGTCGACATATCGCGGGGTGACACCTGTATGGTCGTGAGTAATCGCCCAAAGAGTCGTACCTTTTTCTGGTCACCGTTGGATTTTCAATATGTTGCGAATTTTTGGCAACCTGCTGCGCCTATGACGGGTGCCAGCAAGTCGCCGAAAAAAATCGCGTAAGTGGGACAGGCCCTTAAGAATAAAACATTATAATTTAAACGTGAAGAATGAAATAAAATACCAGAGCAAAAGGAGGCTACAGACTTTTGGCTGTTGAGTAGAGCTACTGCTCGTGGTAAAAAGCTGTTTTTATGCCTGGCGGTGGCGGCTTTGACAGCCCAAAGTCGCCTTCCAGAGGGAAGTGATTCAAAGAGTTTGTGCCAGGGTGAGAGGGGTCAGAGATGATCTTACCCGCTCGCTTCCTAGCCCTTGCAGTGTACAGTTCGTCGATGGGGGAAGGTTGTAGCCAACAACCTTCATAGCTGATCGAACGATTCGCTGCAGACTCCGGATGTCGTGCTTGGTTTAGTTTAGTCTAGAGATACAATGTGGAAAGAGGCCCTTCTGCCCACTGAGTCTGCGCCGACCGGCAATCCCCGTACACTAGCACTATCCGTCGCACTTGGGATAATTTACGATTTTTACCAAAGCCAATTACCCTATACGTCTTTGGAGCATGGGAGGAAACCTGAGCAGCCGGGAAAAAACCCACATGGTCACGGGGAGAACATACTCTGTACAAACAGCACCCATAGTTAGGATCAATCTCGTGTCTCTGGCGCTGTAAGGCAGCAACTCTACCGCTGCCGTCCCGTATTGAATATAGCTGGCAGGTCAAATTACAGTTGTATAGGACATTAGTGAGGCCACATTTAAAGTATTGGTCACCATTTTATAGCAAAGATGTTGCCATGCTGGAAAAGGTGCAGAGAAGATTTACGAGGATGTTGTCGGGACACGAAGGCCTGAGCTATAGGGAGAGGTTGTGCAGGCTAGGACTTTATTCCTTGGAGCGCAGGAGGATGAGGGGTGATCTTATAGAGGTGTATAGAATCATGAGAGGAATAGATAGGGTAAATGCACATAATCTTTTGCCCAGAGTAGGGGAATGAAGAACCAGAGGAAAATGCGCCTGTTGACTTTAACACCGTGGAGCTGTGGTTTGCGCAGCTTATAGCCGCGGGCGGCGCTGACTAACATCGTGGAGACCGCTGTGTGGGGATATTCATGTTACATTCTATCGTGTATTGTGTTATTTTATTTGTAAGCTGTCTGGTAACTCAAATCCCACTGTACCAATTGGTGCATGTGACAATAAATGTAATTTGAACTTGAAGGTGGGAAAGATTTAATTGGAACAACAGACAATAGACAATAGGTGCAGGAGTAGCCCTTCGAGCCAGCACCGCCATTCAATGTGATCATGGCTGATCATCCCCAATCAGTATCCCGTTCCTGCCTGCTCCCCATATCCCTGACTCCGCTATCTTTAAGAGCCCTATCTAGCTCTCTCTTGAAAGTATCCAGAGAAGCGGTCTCCACCGCCCACTGAGGCAGAGAATTCCACGGACTCTCAACTCTCAAAGGGTGGCGGGTATATGGAACGGGCTGCCAGAGGAGGAAGTGGAGGGCCTGTACATCGGGCCGTCCATAGCAGCAACTGTGGAGGGTTCAAAGGCCCCAACCATGGTGAACAAAGAGGAAGATGACTGAACTTAATTGCCTTCCATCACAGTTTGAAAGTTAATTCCGCTGTGGTGGATGTTTATGTTAAACTCTATTTTGTATTGTGTTCTTTTTATTCATATGGCTGTATGGTAACTCAAATCTCACTGGACCAATTGGTGCATGTGACAATAAATGTGAACTTGACTTGAATTTGAACTACTATCATAACATTTAACAGACATTTGGACAGGTTCGTGGATAGGATAGATGCAGAGGGATATGGGCCAAGCGCAGGCAGGTGGGACTAGTGCAGATGGGGCATGATGGTCGGCCTGGGCAAGTTGGGCCGAAGGGCCCGTTTCCACGCTGTATGACTCTATGACTCTGACAAAACTGAAAAAGAAAATGAAATATAACCTTGTTGCTCACCAGTTCAGAGGAGTCAAGTGTGAAAGTGGGATGGAAGGCCTCATGCCCTGGCTGTATGGTCGTTGCTTGCACGCGTACACTGAGGAACCATGGGGGAGAAAAGATGTCCTTCACCAAGCGATGATCGCGCATGACCTGCAAATGACAACAATAATCACAGGTGCGGTGTGGCGGCGCCTAACGTCAGCGGCTCAACTGTAGTCCGTCTGTCTTTTTAAAAATTTTTGTCTCGTTAAATGTATGTTTTGACTCTAGTTTTTATTATTTTTTTAGCTGTGTATATGTGGGGGGTAGGGGAAACCATTAGTCTCTTCCCTGCACGGGGTGCCGCCTTTTTCCCTGTCGGGTCTCCGGTGTCGTTGGGCGTAACATCGTGGAACCGGCCAGAACCAACCTGAGAGCTCCAGTCGCAGAGCCTGCAGACCTGACATCACGGAGCAGGCCGACTTCGGAACACGGCTGTGACCCGACTTCGGAACTTCGGAGGCTCCGGCCGCAGGCCTGGTGGACAGGAACATCGGAAGCTCGCTGGTCCCTGGTGGGAGACCGCTTTTCGGAGCTCCCGCAACGGCAACTTCTCCCGCTGGAATCGCGGGGTTAAATGACTTGGAGCGGGGCCTAACATCGCCCGGCGCGGCTTAACGGCCGCGGGACTTACCATCGCCCGCCGGGGGCTTTAACACCGTGAGCCCCACTCGCCTCGACGCTGCAGTTGGACTGCTGGACCGCGGGAGAGGAACAAAGGGAAGAGATAAGACTTTTGCCTTCCATCACAGTGAGGAGGTGGAGATTCACTGTGATGGATGTTTGTGTAAACTGTGTTAAGTGTGGGTCTTGGGTTGTTTTGTAATGTTAAGACTGTAGAAAATGCAATTTTGTTCAAACCAAGCTGTTTGAAAGAAAATAAAAGGCATTCTATTCTATTCTATTCTTCTAAAACACCAAATCCATACGCATCAGTGAGCTCATTTACCATAATAGAGTTTGCAAGGGGTAGAGATTTATCTTCAATTACTTCAGCTAAATGCCAAGTACAGTAGAGGCTGTACACTGAATCTGTGGAATTCATTGCCACTGATGGCTGTGGAGGCCAAGTCATTGGGGATTTTTAAATCAGAGCTGGCTAGGTTCTTGATCAGGAAAATTGAGTCAAAGGTGTAGGAGAATAGGGCGGGTAAATGGGGTTGAGAGGGGAAAATAGATCAGCCATGATCAAACGGCGGAGCAGACTCGATGAGCCGAATGTCTCATCCATTTATGTCGGGACAGAGAACTACTCACAGATCTGTGGGTCTCATTTTGCATTACACTGCACCTGGTGGCGCACTTTGGGCAACACGGTGGCGCAGCGATAGAGTCATGGGCATACAGCGCCAGAGACCCAAGGTTGATCCTGACCACAGGTGCTGTCCCTGTAACCGCACGGGTTTCTCCGGGTGCTCCGGTTCCCACCCCCACCCCCCTACATTCCAAAGACGTGCGGGTATGTTGGTTAAATGGCTTCTGTAAATTGTTCCTAGTGTGTAGGATATGTTCCCGATGTTGGGGGAGTCCGGAACCAGGGACCACAGTTTAAGAATAAGGGGTAAGCCATTTAAAACGGAGACTAGGAAACACTTTTCTCACAGAGAGTTGTGAGTCTGTGGAATTCTCTGCCTCAGAGGGCGGTGGAGGCTGGTTCTCTGGATACTTTCAAGAGAGAGCTAGATCGGGCTCTTAAAGATAGCGGAGTCAGGGGATATGGGGAGAAGGCAGGAACGGGGCACTGATTGGGGATGATCAGCCATGATCACATTGAATGGCGGTGCTGGCTCGAAGGGCCGAATGGTCTACGCCTGCACCTATTGCTGTCTGTACGGAGTTTGTGTTCTCCCCATAACCTGCCTAGGTTTTCTCCGAGATCCTTGGTTTCCTCCCAAACTGCAAAGTCGTTCAGGTTTGTAGGTTAATTGGCTTGGTGTAAATGTAAACATTGTCCCTAGTGGGTGTAGGATAGTGTTAGTGTGTGGGGATCGCTGGTCGGCGCGGACCCGGTGGGCCGAAGGGCCTGTTTCCGCGCTGTATCTCGAAACTAAGCTAAACTAAACTGGCAGAGAACATAATTCTTAACAATGAAATATTCCATTGAGAAACAAAGACTTTAAGAAGGTTGATAAATCAATATCTAATTAAGAAAGTTAAGGAATTTATCAAACTGAATGATAATATTTCAAGGATCAACAATAGATGAGATAGACTGAGAAAAGTTAGACATCAGCAACAAATGATGCAACATGAATGGATCATGTGAATAAACGACCAAGAAATATAACCAAATAATACGAGCTGTACACGTTTATAAAGAGGAATAGAGCAGCGAAGGTGAATGTTAAGGTGAAGGTGGATTTGGCTCGAAGGGCCGAATGGCCCACTCCTGCAGCTATTGTCTATTGTCTATTGATAGAACTAGTGTTTTTTTCTTTTTTTCCTCACACAAATATGCAATATGTGAATATGTGATTCTGTTCCATTCTGTTTTGTAGGTTTTTTTTGCACAATCTGCGAGCATTGCCACTTTTCATTTCACTGCACATCTCGTAGGTGTTTGTGACGAATAAACCTGACTTGACTTGTACAGGTGATCGCTGGTTGGCACAGACTCAGTGGGCCGAAGGGACTTTTTCAATGCTATACCTCTAACGTCTATAAAGTCTAAAGTCTAGAGCATTGGTGGCAGAAAGTCATAACTTCCCCTGCGCATGTAAGCCTGGTCCGTGTAAGGGTGATTGCTGCTCAGTGTGGACACGGTGGGCTCTATCGTGGACACTGTATCTCTAAACTGAACTAAACTACTGACCTTATAATAAGCAAAGCATTCCAGTTCCGCTGCGTACAACATGTTGAACTTATCAGGTGCAAAATGGAGGCGGAAGGCCATATTCTTCAAGGGTGGGATATCGATGGTGGAAGGCACCACGGTGAAGATGCTGCCGGGCAGGGTCACCCAGAGGACCGTGATCTTCCCTCTGGTGTGGTTCGTCATGGAGAGGGGCAGAGGCACCACCCGGCCGAGCTCCAGGCAGTTCCCGAAGTTAAACTCCCTCATGTTGACGGACACGTGAGGCGGAAACATGGTCAGGCTGCTTTGGATGCCATCGTCAAAGTACTCGTTTATGGAAGGGACGTTGGGAAACGAGGCTGCAGTCTCCGAACTATCCTGTGAAGATTGAAACATCAGTGCGAAAGTGAAAACACAAAGACCTAGGAAACAAAGTGCCTTCTAAAATAGAAGGACCTTTGGAACTGCTTGTTACTGACATGCAATGCCATTACTGAATGAATAGACAATAGACAATAAGTGCAGGAGTAGACCATTCAGCCCTTCGAGCCAGCACCGCCATTCAATGTGATCATGGCTGATCATCCCCAATCAGTACCCCGTTCCTGCCTTCTCCCCATATCTCCTCACTCCGCTATCTTTAAGAGCCCTATCTATCTCTCTCTTGAAAGTATCCAGAGAACCAGGCAGAGAATTCCACAGACTCACAACTCTCTGTGTGAAGAAGTGTTTCCTCATCTCCGTTCCAAATGGCTTACTCCTTATTCTTCAACTGTGGCCCCTGGTTCTGGACTCCCCCAACATCGGGAATATGTTTCCCTCTGGCGTGTCCAAACCCTTAATAATCTTATATGTTTCAATAAGATCCCCTCTCATCCTTCTAAACTCCAGAGTATACAAGCCCAGCTGCTCCATTCTCTCAGCATATGACAGTCCCGCCATCCCGGGATTTAAACTTGTAAACCTACGCTGCACTCCCTCAATAGCAAGAATGTCCTTCCTCAAATTAGGGGACCAAAACGGCACACAATACTCCAGGTGTGGTCTCACTGGGGCCCTGTACAATTGCAGAAGGACCTCTTTGCTCCTATACTCAACTCCTCTTGTTATGAAGGCCAACATGCCATTCGCTTTCTTCACTGCCTGCTGTACCTGCATGCTTACTTTCATTGACTGATGAACAAGGGCCCCCAGATCACGTTGTACTTCCCCTTTTCCCAACTTGACACCATTTAGATAATAATCTCTTTGACATGCCGAATGAATGAATGATACTTCATTGTGGCATGTGACAAGTCACAGTGATATTATTTGTTTTGCACACCCAAAGTATGTAAAGAGTCGCCACATAATCCCACCACCATCACCATATTAGGGGACACGATGAAACCGTTAGCTTATCTAGATGAAACACATTAACATGGTGGTTACTAGAGTATATCAGTGGCTGGATCTTTTATCAGGTAATTAAATGCATAATCATAGACTCTCTAAAACTGTTCCACTATCGAAAGAAACCTTTGGTGGAATATTAGGCACGCGTACCGAGGTGCAGTGAAAAGCATTTTTGTTGTGTGCTATCCAGTCAAGAGTCTATTCAGAGTTTTTTATTGTCATGTGTCCAGATAGGACAATGAAATTCTTGCTTGCTGCAGAACAACAGAATATGTAATAGAGTACATAACTGCAGAAGAAAAAAAGTTCAGTGTGTGTGTGTACACATGCTCATGTACTCAATAAATAAACAAATATACTGCAATAATAATAATAGTCTGTTGTAGTTCAGAGCTTATTTGTTGTAGTGTTTAATAGCCTGACGGCTGTGGGGAAGAAGCTGTTCCTGAACCTGGGCGTTACAGTTTTCAGGCTCCGGTACCTTCTTCCCGATGGCAACGGTGAAATGAGTGTGTGGCCAGGATGGTGTGGGTCTCTGATGATGTTGGCAGTGACTGCGATGGATCCCTTCGACGGTGGGGAGGTCAGAGCCGGTGATGGACTGGGCAGTGGTCACAACCTTTGGCAGTCTTTCCCGCTCCTGGACATTCAAGTTGCCGAACCAGGCCGCGATGCAGCCAGTCAGTATGCTCTCTACTGTGCACCTGTAGGAGTTCAGGAGAATCCTCTTTCACATCTCCGTAATCTCCATAATCTTCTCAGGAAGTAGAGGCGCTGATGTGCCTTCTTTATAATTGCATCAGTGTGCTGGGTCCAGGAAAGATCTTCAGAAATAATGCACGCGCAGGAATGTGAAGTTTTTGACCCTCTCTACCATCGTCCCATTGATGTAAACAGGATTGATGTACACAGCGAAGAGACTAGGGATTATGGGGAGAAGGCAAGTGAATTGGTTTGAGAGGGAAAGATAGATCAGCCATGATTGAATGGTGGAGTAGACACAATGGGCCGAATGGCCTACTTCTGCTCCTGGAATTTGTGACAACACATTATTACAATCAAGCCGTCCACAGATACAGCAAAAAGGGGTATAACGTTTGATGTAAGATTAAATCTAGCAAAGTCCGATAAAAAAAGTTTCAAGTCTCCAGTGGGGCAGAAGGGAGGTCAGGACCGCTCTCTAGATGGTGAGAGGATGGTTCATTTGCCTGATAATAGCTGGGAAGAAACATTCCCTGAATCTGGAATCTATTCTCCACTGGCCTGGATGAATCGCACACTCAGTAAGCTCATGGCCATCCAGAACAAGACAGTCAACTTAATTGGTACCCATCCACCACCTTATAATATACTCCCTGCAGGGCATCATTGTGGTGCAGCAGTAGAGTTGCTGACTTACAGCCCCAGAGACCCTCTTTCAATCCTGACTACGGGTGGTCTCTGTACGGAGTTTCTATGTTCTCTCTGTGACTGCATGCATTTTCTCTGGGTGCTCCGGTTTCCTGCCACATCTCAAAGATGTGCAGGTTTGTAGGTTAATTGGCTTTGGCAAGTTGTAAAATTGTTCTAGTGTGTAGGATAGTGTTAGTGTAAGGGGTGATCGCTGGATGGTGTGGTCTAAAGTCTAAAAGCATTGCAGAGCTAGATAAAGCATTTCAGCAATTTAGAAAACAACTCCAAGCATCCATTGGAAAACAACTCCTAGCATCCATCCACCCAACTGAGACAAAAGCACACTGGATAGCTACCAAGTGGTCACAGGAGTGGAAGGCAACCTCATCTCCATTACACAGCTACATCTCTTCATCAGATAAAAGCTGTCCAGGGTCTGACCTCCACAGAGGAGTATGGGTGAAGCTCAACAGTCTTGGTACTGGAGTTGGGCGTTTCAATGCCAGCGTGTGGAGATGGGGGCTCCGCCTGTGAATGCGGAGCAGAACAACAGACCAGCCAACCATGTCATCTCTGGTGGCCGCTCTACCACCCACCAAATGGAGCTCAGGGCCTGGCAGACATTGATGCAGAGACAACAACCTGGCTGCTCAACACCCGGCTTGAGATCTAACTATTCCTTTGGTTTATGTTTCACTCGCAAGATGAAGAAGAAGACATTTACGAATATTTTCTCTTTCGGCACATGGTGGTCTTCCTGAAGCGGGTGGGTACCTCAGAACGGAGTAGGGAGACATTAAAGATGTTCAAGATTCAAGTGAGTTTACTGTCGTGTGTCCCTGATAGGACAATGACATTCTTGCTTTGCTTCAGCACACAGAACATAGTAGGCATTGACTACAGAACAGATCAGTGTGTCCATATATCATTATATAAATACATACACACATGAATAAATAAACTGATGAAGTGCAAATAACAGATAATGGGTTATTAATGATCAGAGTTTTGTCCGAGCCGGGTTTAATAGCCTGATGGCTGTGGGGAAGTAGCTATTCCTGAACCTGGTCGTTGCAGTCTTCAGGCTCCTGTACCTTCCACCTGAAGGTAGTGGGGAGATGAGTGTGTGGCCAGGGTGGTGTGGGTCCTTGATGATGCTGCCAGCCTTTTTGAGGCAGCGACTGCGATAGATCCCCTCGATGGAAGGAAGGTCGGAGCCGATAATGGACTGGGCGGTGTTTACTACTTTTTGTAGTCTTTTCCTCTCCAGGGCGCTCAAGTTTCCGAACCAAGCCACGATGCAACCGGTCAGCATGCTCTCTACTGTGCACCTGTAGAAGTTAGAGAGAGTCCTCCTTGACAAACTGACTCTCCGTAATCTTCTCAGGAAGTAGAGGCGTTGATGTGCTTTCATGATAATTGCATTAGTGTTCTCGGACCAGGAAGATCTTCAGAGATATGCACGTCCAGGAATTTGAAGCTCTTGACCCTTTCCACCATCGACCCATTGATATAAATGGGACTGTGGGTCCCCATCTTACCCCTTCCAAAGTCCACAATCAGTTCCTTGGTTTTGCTGGTGTTGAGGGCCAGGTTATTGTGCTGGCACCATATGGTCAGTCAGTCGATCTCTCTTCTATACTCTGACTCAACCCCATCAGTGATACATCCCACAACAGTGGTGTCGTCAGCGAACGTGATGATGGAGTTTGCACTATGACCGGCTATGCAGTCATGAGTATAGAGTGAGTACAGCAGGGGGCTGAGCACGCAGCCTTGAGGTGCTCCCGTGCTGATTGTTATTGAGGCTGACACATTTGCACCAATACGAATAGACTACGGTCTGTGAATGAAGAAGTCGAGGATCCAATTGCACCATCAGGTCCAGGCGCTTTTCGAGGGTTCACCCCTCTGAAGGATTTCCTGACGTCGACCTCTGTGACTGAGACTGAAATACCATCACAGTGAATGGGGGCTCGGGAAGGCACATCAGTATTCTCCCTATCAAAGCGTCAGGGAGTGATGTTTCGCCGACATTCGAGCTGCCTCCTGGTTTCGCCTTGTAGGAGGTGATTTCATTCAGGCCCCGCCACAGCTGCCGAACATCTGTCTCATCCTCCAGTTTGGAGCAGAAGTCCCTTTTGGCCTTTTTGATGGCCTTACCAAGGTCGTATCTGGACTTCTTGTAGTCCACTGTATCATCAGACGTGAAAGCTCGGTGTCTGGACTTCAGAAGAGTGCGGACCCCATTTGAGTTTAGAAGGATGAGAGGGGTATCTCATTGAAACCCCAAGAGTTCAGAAGATGACCGCGAATACTCCCGCTAGTTGGTCCGCGCAGCCACTGAGGACACCGCCTGGAACTGCGTCTGGGCCAGTCGCTTTTCACGGGTTTTCCCTCAAGAAGACACCCTGGGGAGATGCACATTGGAGTCTGAAGGGCCAGGTTTCACCGCCCTGTTGGCCTGCTGCTCGGAGTGAGCATAGAAAGCATTCAGTTCATCGGGTGGGGTGGGAGATTGCAATCTTCACGTGGTCCACTCTGTTTCGACTCCTGCAATCAACCCGATGTGCACAAACAAATAGATCAAATAGAACAAGTTGTCCTACAACTTTAGGTTGTGCGCGCCATGCGCAAGAAGAAGGAGAAGTTCATCGGGTAGGGTCGCATTATCACCAATTTAGGTTTAGGTTCATCATTGTCATGTGAACCAAAGAACATTGAAAAGTTTTGTTTTGTATGCTATCCAAACAGATCAGATAAATCAACAATTAAATGCAATCGAGTCAAACTCAAGTATAATGGGTAGAATAAAGGGGAAGATACAGAGCACAGAATAGTATTGTGCCAGTTTCACAGACAAAGTCCAATGTCGGAATGGGGTCGAGATGAATCTGAGAGTACCCTCGCTTATGGCAGGACCATTCAGGAGCCTGGTATTCTTGCTATTGAGGGAGTGTAGCGTAGGTTTACAAGGTTAATTCCCGTGATGGCGGGACTGTCATATGCTGAGAGAATGGAGCAGCTGGGCTTGTACACTCTGGAGTTTAGAAGGATGAGAGGGAATCTCATTGAAACATATAAGATTGTTAAGGGCTTGGACACGCTAGAGGCAGGAAACATGTTCCCGATGTTGGTGGAGTCCAAACCCAGGGGCCACAGTTTAAGAATAAGGGGTAAGCCATTTAGAACGGAGACGAGGAAACACTTTTTCTCACAGAGAGTGGTGAGTCTGTGGAATTCTCTGCCTCAGAGGGCGGTGGAGGCCGGTTCTCTGGATGCTTTCAAGAAAGAGCTAGATAGGGCTCGTAAAAATAGCGGTCAGTTGATATGGGGAGAAGGCAGGAATGGGATACTGATTGGGGATGATCAGCCATGATCACATTGAATGGCTGTGCTGGCTCAAAGGGCCAAATGGCCTACTCCTGCACCTATTGTCTATTGTCTATTGATAGAGGAGAAGAAGTTGTTCTGAGTCTGGTGGTGCGTGCTTTCAAGCCTCGGTACCTTTTACCCGACAGGAGCTGGGAGCAGGAGGAATGTCTGGGGTGGGACAGGTCTTTGATGATGTTGGCTGGTTTCCCAGGGCAGTGGGAAGTGTAGATGGTGTCAATGATGGGCAGTCTGGTCTGTGTGACGGACTGGGCTACATCTGCAACTCTCTGGAATTTCTTGCGGTTTAAGGGCAGATCTGTTCCCAAAACAAGCTGTGATGCAATCCGACAGTAGGCTTTCTATGGTGCATCTGTAGGAGTTTGCAAAAGTTATTGAAGGCTTAGTGGCGCAGCGGTAGTTGGCTAACGTGGAACTAGTGTGAATGGGTGATTGATGGTGGGCGAGGTCTCGGTGGGCTCAAGAGTCCCTTTCCATCTCAATCAATCTCCTTCTTTAGTGGAGGCAGCACAGTGCTCTGACTGTCATCCCACAAACATGTGGTATTGGCAATGGTTTATTATTGCCCTGTTTACTGAAAGTAAACATGCAGGTACAGCAGGCAGTGAAGAAAGCTAATGGCATGTAGGCATTCATAACGAGAAGATTTGAGTAGAGGAGTAAAGAGGTTCTTCTGCAGTTGTGCAGGGCCCATGGTGAGACCACATCCGGAGTATTGTGTGCAGTTTCGGTCTCCTAATTTGAGGAAGGACATCGTTGGTATTGAGGCAGTGCAGCGTAGGTTCATGAGGTTAATCCCCGGGATGGCGGGACTGTCATATGAGGAAAAATTGGAAAGACTAGGCTTGTATTCACTGGAGTTTAGAAGGATGAGAGGGGATCTTATAGAAACATATACAATTATAAAAGGACTGGACAAGCTAGATGCAGGGAACATGTTCCCAATGATGGGCGAGTCCAGAACCAGGGGCCACAGTCTTAGAATAAAGGGGAGGCCATTTAAAACTGAGACAAGAAAAAACGTTTTCACCCATAGAGTTGTGAATTTGTGGAATTCTCTGCCACAGAAGGCAGTAGAGGCCAATTCACTGGATGATTAAAAACTCATCCTAAACCTACATTATGTCCTCTGGTTCTTGATTCTCCTACACCGGGTAGAAGACTCTGTGCACTCTTCCTATCAATTCCCCTCTTGATTTTTTTTTTTTTTAATATCTATTTTATTAGAAGCAATTGTACAAGGAGAAATAATAATAATAATAATAATAATAATCTTTATTACGGACTCAAGGTCCAGACAAGGGGCAACATTACATTAAAAATGCATTGCATCTCAAATACCATAAATATATATAAAATCATGGTAAATCACATAAAAACATCATAATTTATATATTTTTAAAAAAACACAATACTTAAGTTAAAAATCCAGAGTAAAAAATGATCAATGTCGTACAACGAGACAACGATACCAGTGTCTCCACAACTGGGATTCGTAGCGTGTAGTGCTAACCCTTATGTTTGTCAAGGCCACAATAAGCACATTTTTAGAGTCATTTATTCCTGCAAATGAATTTACACATGTGGTGTCTTAGGATAGCTTCTAGAGTACTGACTCCTGCAGCCACAAAACATATTACTGGCACTACACACCATCTTGGTTGCCTTAGCAGTGTTCTCATGGCATCGTTATATGCCACCTTTAGTCTCTGCATACTTATCTTTAAATAGTTCGACCACAGGTGCGCAGTGTAGAGGGGTGTGCAGTATGCTCTAAATAGCGACATCTTCACCACATCTGCACACGCACCAAATTTACGCAAGAGGATATTCGCCTGTATATACAGCATGCGTCGTTGCCTATAAATATCCTCATCATCTGTCATTTGTTCTGTAATAATATGCCTTGGATACTTTATCTTATTACAGACACTAAGATTGTTGTCAGACAATTTAAAATCAGGATATTTTAGGCTTTTATCCTCTTTGGTTCTACAGACCATAACAGCACTCTTACTAGCATTATATTTAATGTCATGTTCCAAACCATACACGGAACATGCAGTAAGGAGCTGCTGGAGACCAGCGCTAGATGGACTAAAGACCACAAGATCATCTGCATACATAATATGGTTCACTAAAATATTACCAATCACGCACCCAGTGTTACAGGCTTTCAATTGTTTCGACAGATCATCAAATATATAGATTAAAAAGGACTGGGGACAAAATCCCCCCCTTGTCTAACACCATTGCTAACCCCAAATGGGGCTGAGACCCTATTGCCCCATTTTATTTGCATAGTCTGGTGGGCATACCAGTAGGCCAGAATTCTAACAATGTATTTAAGCACCCCTCTTTGACGCCTTTTACCAAACAGCTTTCTGTGATTAACACGGTCAAAGGCTTTGGAAGCATCAATAAAGTACATAAGGATTGAAGAGTTTTTGCCTCTATATTTGTTTACAATCTCCTTTAGGGCATATATGCATAAGTCAGTGCCATGTTTAGCTGTAAAGCCAAACTGGTTATCTGTGGAGTTAACAAACTCATGTATTCTATCCAGCAGAACTCTTTCTAAGACTTTTGGCAATATGCTGGCTAAGGCTATGGGCCTGTAATTATTTAAACTGCCTACTTTACCTGCTTTGTCCTTAATAACCGGCACTAACAGGACAGACAACATTGAGTCTGGTAACATGCCATGAATCATAAAGCCAGTAAAACAAATAGCTAGGAGAGGAGCTATCCTCATACTCGCATACTTAAGATGTTCAGCAGAGATATGATCCAAGCCACTTGCTTTGTTGTTGGACAGCTTGTTCATGGCATGATACACATCATGTGACATAATCACCATCGAGTTATTACTCTCAATATTGTCCACCCTATACAAGTCACCTTGGACACAGTTGAATAAAGTGCTATAATGTTGTCGCCATAACTCAGCGATATTAGCCGTTCCGGAGATTCCATCTACAGTACATGGTAGAGATGTTTTGCAACTGCTAAGAGCTCTCACTTCCTTCCAAAAATCTGTAGCATTGTTACTTAGCAGCTTCTTAGCCATGGAATCAGCCCTCATAGCTTGCTCATTTTTACAGATGAAGCGACCAGCATACTTATACCTTGCATTAGTGAGCTTCTTGTGCTCAAACACAGGCCCCTGTCCTGGGTCTACCTGCCATAGCCCATGCTTTGGTGGCTTCAAGTAATCGACATAACAATTACACAATTTTCGTACAGCTTCAGTTTTAACATTTTATAAACTGATAAGTAAATCGGAAAAAAGAAAAAAGGAAAGAAGGGAAAGGAAGAAGAAAGGAAAAAGAAAAGAAAGAATTTCGAAAAAGATACAAAAAAGAGAAAAGAAAAACCCCTGAACTAACGAAGAAGTGGAAAAGAAGCGGAGATATATCCCACTACCCTTCCCTACGCCTGCTCACCCTACCCTAGCGTCGGTTTTGAATTTGTGTTCAACCATTATGATGTTGAAGAACTTCAATGAAAGGAGACCATATTTTGGAATATTGATCTGATTTGTCAGACAAAACAAGCCTTATTTTTTCTAAATGTAGTGTCTCGGTTGTTTCTGTGATCCACATCTTCACTGTGGGGACCGTTGTCTTTTTCCAGAATTTGAGTATAAGTTTTTTCGCAGTTATTAAACCGTAGTCAAGGAAGAGCCTTTGGAATATCGTTAACTTAGGGCAGCCCTCTGACATTCCTCCCTCTTGATCTTATACGCCTCTACAAGATCACCCCTCGGCCTCCTGTGCTCCAAGGAATACAGCCCGAGTTTGCCCAACCTCTCCCTGTAGCTCAGGCCCTCAGATCGTGGGCAACATCCTCATAAAGCCTCTCTGCACTCTTTCCAGCATAACAACATCTTTCCTAGGTCAGGGTGGCCCAACTGAAACTGTGACCAACACCCTCCACGCCCGATTATAATCTTCCTGGCTGGGGTGGCACAGAGGTGTGGCCGTAGAGTTGCTGCCTTACAGCGCCAGAGACCTGGGTTCGATCCTGGATACGGGTACTGTCTGTACAGAATTTGTACGTTCTCCCGTAAATAAAACCAGCGTGGGTTTTCCCCGGGACCTCCGGTTTCCAACCACACGCCAAAGACGTACAAGTTTGTAGGTTGACACAAAATGCTGGAGCAACTCAGTGGGTGAGGCAGCATCAATGGAGAGAAGGAATGGATAACGTTTTTTTTTCACTTCTTCGTTAGTTCAGGGGTTTTTCTTTTCTCTTTTTTGTATCTTTTTCGAAATTCTTTCTTTTCTTTTTCCTTTCTTCTTCCTTTCCCTTCTGAAGGGTCTCGACCCGAAAACGTCACCCATTCCTTCTCTCCATAGATGCTGCCTCACCCGCTGAGTTACTCCAGCATTTTGTGTCTACCTTCGATGTTATCCGGCATCCGCAGTTCTTTCTCACACAAAGTTTGTAGGTTAGTTGGCTTGGTATAATTGTAAATTGTCCCCAGTGTGCGTAGGATAGTGTTAGTGTGCGGGAATCGCAGGTCGGCACCGACTCGGAGGGCCGAGGAAACACTTTTTCACACAGAGAGTTGTGAGTCTGTGGAATTCTCTGCCTCAGAGGGCAGTGGAGGCCGGTTCTCTGGATACTTTCAAGAGAGAGCTAGATAGGGCTTTAAAGATAGCGGAGTCAGGGGATATGGGGAGAAGGCAGGAACGGGGTACTGATTGGGGACGATCAGCCATGATCACATTGAATGGTGGTGCTGGATCGAAGGGCCGAATAGCCTACTCCTGCGCCTTTGTCTATTGTCTATTGGCCGATGGGCCTGTTTCCGCGCTGTATCTCCAAAGTAAACTAAAGAAAGGAGACGGGACAGAGAGAGCCAGTTACCTCAGTTTTATCCAGTTTTTCTATGGGCTTACAGCATTTCTCAGCAACCAGGACCAGAGCACCTTCGAGATCGAGCTGTAGCTTGCCTTCCTGCAGCATCATGGTCAGTATGTCCGGTGGGTAGAAGGTCAGTCCACGTATCATGTTGGTATGGTACACCTCCAGGTGTTTTGCCTTGAGAATGGCTGGCGTCACCTGGTCGGAGTGGCAGGTACCAAATAAATCCAGAAACAGAGGATCCTGTGATAAAGGCAAGAAGAGATGGTAGGTTTAAAAGTTAATTGACAGCACATTCCTCTGAGTGTAAACCAGGGTCTGGCCCCCACCTCTCTTCAAGGTTCTCCCCCCACGACTTTTTCGGCGACTGCCGGCACCCGTCATAGGTCGTTACAGGTCGCCGAAAATTTTCATCATGTTGAAAATCCAGTGGCGACCAGAACAAGGTACGACTCTTTGGGCGACTACTCACGACCATACAGGCTTCACCCTGCGACATGTCGCCATGATGTCGCCTGTATGGTCGTGAGTAGTCTCCTCAGTCGCCCAAAGAGGCGTAGCGTCTTTCTGGTCGCCGCTGGATTTTCAACATGTTGAACATTTTCGGCAACCTATGACGGGTGCCGGCAGTCGCCGAAAAAGTCGCATCAGTGGGACAGGCCCTTGAAGAAGGTTCCAGTCCCAAAACGTCACCTATCCATGCTGCCTGAGCTCCTGAGTTACTCCAGCACTTTGTGTCATTTTTATAAGAAAGTGCTGGAGTAACTCAGCAGGTCAGGCAGCATCTGTGGAGAACATAGATAGGTGACGTTTCACAGAGTGCCGGAGTCACTCAGCTGGTCAGACAGCATCTGTGGAGAACATGGATAGGTGACGTTTCACAGAGTGCTGGAGTAACTCAGCGGGTCAGGCAGCATCTCTGGAGAACATGGATAGGTGACGTTTCACAGAGTGCTGGAGTCACTCAGCTGGTCAGGCAGCATCTCTGGAGAACATGTATATGTGGCATTTTGTGTCAGGACCATTCATCCGTCTGAAGAAGGGTCCCATCCCTAAACTATGTCTAACCGTGTTCTCTAGAGATGCTGCTTGACCCCTGAGTTACTGCAGCACTTTGGGTCGTTTTTTGAGATCCAGCACCTGCAGTTCCTTATGTCTAAGGTAGACACAAAATGCCAGAGTAACTGAACGGGTCAGGCAGCATCTCTGGAGAGAAGGAATGGGTGACGTTTCGGGTCGAGACCCTTCTTCAGACTTATGTCTATATTGTTACGTTGATAGGTCTGTTAAGGAATTCAGAATAAATTATTTTCTCACAGTGTCAGGGGTTATGGGGAGAAAGGAGGAGAATGGGTTTGAGGGGGAGAGCTAGACCTGCCATGAATAAATGGTGGAGTAGACTTGATGGGCCAAATGGCCTAATTATGTTCCTATCACTTCATACAACACGGAGAAGGATGAGGGGGGTGATCTTATAGAGGTGTACAAAATCATGAGTGGAATAGATCGGGTAGATGCACAGAGTCTCTTGCCCAAAGTAGGTGAATCGAGGACCAGAGGAGGACATACATAGGTTTAAGGTGAAGGGGAAAAGATTTAATAGGAGTCTGAGGGGTAACTTTTTCACACAAAGGGTGGTGGGTGTATGGAACAAGCTGCCAGAGGAGGTAGTTGAGGCTGGGACTATCCCGTCGTTTAAGAAACAGTTAGGCAGTTACATGGATAGGACAGGTTTGGAGGGATATGGACCAGATGCAGGCAGGTGGGACCAGTGTAACTGGGACATGTTAGCCGGTGTGGGCAGGTTGGGCCTGTTTCCATGCTGTATCCCACTCTATGACTAAGTGTAATCAGGCTGTGGAATATACCCCCTCACGGGGCAACAAAATATCTGCTGGAGAGGGCAAGCTGTACCTATCAAATGTTACTCTACTGAGTTCCTCCAGATTACATGTTGGCCCAGATTTCATCATCTGTAGACTCTGTGCCTCCATCTTGCTGCCTCCTGGTGTGGGTTGAAGTTTAATAAAAGAGTTGCAATGAAGGAGAAACTGGGTAAACATGTGGGTTCTTGTTCTTGATTCTTGGTTTCCCAGTCCTCCAAAATATTCCAAATGGAATTTAAGCTGGAGGTGCTGGAGGGAGGATTTAAGCCAGAAAGGGTTCTTGGGAAGAAAGAGCTACCTTCAATTTAGTTACGTCTGGTTCGGTAAGTAAGGTAGGGTGAAGACTATTCCATGCTTTAATTGTGTGGGGGAAGAACGAATTGCTGTACACATCTGTCTTGGTAGCTGGTATCTCAAATTGGATCGAATGCCCTCGTCTGTTCCTAATTGGTTTGGGTTTGGTGTAGGTTTTGTAATCTATATCAAGCTGGCCATTTAACATTTTGTGAAAACAGGTCAAAGGGTGAGCTTCACGTCTGTCTTGAAGAGGGCTCCACCCCAGTGAATTCAGAAGTTTGGTAACACTCTCTTCTCTCTCATAGGTATTAGTAACAAATCGAGCTGCCTGTCGTTGGACACGTTCGATGGAAGAAATGTTTTTAATTGTGTATGGGTCCCAAGCTGCAACTGCGTAGTCCAAATGAGGTCTAACGAGGGTGACAAGAACAGGACATGGCACGATGGAGTAAGGTGAGTGAAGTCTCCTGATGCATACAACATCTTATTGTTTTTGATTTATTCACTTACAATAGATTAATGGACCTGACAAGGCTGGCATTTATTGTCTGTCCCTAATTGGTCCCTGAACAGAGCGACTTGATAAATCATTTCAAATTAGGCCATTTAGAAAAAAGATGGGGAAAAAAATTTTCACCAGAGAATTGTGAATCTGTGGAATTCTCTGCCTCAGAAGGCAGTGGAGGCCGGTTCTCTGGATGCTTTCAAGAGAGAGTTAGATAGATCTCTTAAAGATAGCGGAGTCAGGGGATATGGGGAGAAGGCAGGAACGGGGTACTGATTGGGGATGATCAGCCATGATCACTGTGAAGGTCGGTGCTGGCTCAAAGGGCCGAATGCCCTATTCCTGCACCTATTGTCTATTGTCTATTGTCTATAAGTCAACACACAAGAGTCACAGACAGGCTAGGCCTCCTTCCCTGAACAACATTAATTTTTAAGAAAGAACTGCAGATGCTGGAAAAACCGAAGGTAGACAAAATTGCTGGAGAAACTCAGTCTCAGTCTGAAGAAAGGTCCTGCCCCGAAACGTCACCTATTCCTTCGCTCCATAAATGCTGCCTCACCCGCTGAGTTTCCCCAGCATTTTTGTCTACCTTCATTAATGAACTAGCTATTTACCATACGTATGACCAAATATGTAATGAAAAATTATACAATGATAAAAAATGATATCATACAAACCACAACCAGTTTCACTGATTTTCCCACCCCTCAATCTATGGCAGGCTGGCAGTAATCAATATAGAAACATTGACAATAGGTGCAGGTGGAGGCCATTCGGCCCTTCGAGCCAGCACCGCCATTCATTGTGATCATGGCTGATCATCGCCAGTCAATAACCCGTGCCTGCCTTCTCCCCATATCCCTTGATTCCACCAGCCCCTAGAGCTCTATCTAATGCTCTTAAATCCATCCAGTGACTTGGCCTCCACTGCCCTCTGTGGCAGGGAATTCCACAAATTCACAACTCTCTGGGTAAATATGTTTTTTTCTCACCTCAGTTTTAAATGGCCTCCCCTTTAATCTAAGACTGTGGCCCCTGGTTCTGGACTCGCCCAACATTGGGAACATTTTTCGTGCATCTAGCTTGTGCAGCCTTTTTATAATTTTATATGTTTTTATAAGATCCCCCCCAATAATTATATGATCTTTTAACTTTCCGAATTATCTAGCCAGCCGGGGGACTTCTAGTTTTTCAACAACTTGAAGCCCTGTCCCACTGTATGAGTTAATTCAAGAGTTCTCCCGAGTTTCCCATGATTCGAACTCGGAGATTTATGGTAATGGTCGCTCGTAGGTACTCGGGGCTCTCGTGGACATTTTTCAACATGTTGAAAAATCTTCACGAGTCTTCCCGAGCTTACCACGTTTCCCGAGTACCTGCCGTTAGCGTTATGAGCCGCTAAGAGACGTCCCCGAGCTCCGGCGTACCCGCTACGTTCATTCTACGTGCTTACCACGAGTTTGATTTTTTTTTTAACTCGGGAGAGCACTTGAAAGAACTCGTACAGTGGGACAGGGCTTTCACTTGTACACAGTGCGGGATTGGAAAATAACAGTGAGAGTTTATCTGCTTGTCATTCTTAAACTGGCATACATTTCAACCACTTTCAAAAATGTAAAGATTCCTTAATATTCCCTCTCTCTTTCCATGTTTATTTCAACTCCTGTGACGGTTATGTTTTGGGTTAGCAGAGTTATGCCCCTGTCCCACTTAGGAAACCTGAATGGAAACCTCTGGAGACTTTGCGCCCCACCCAAGGTTTCCGTGCGGTTCCCGGAAGTTCCCAGAGGTTTTTGTCCTCCGGCAACCACCTTCAACTGGCATCGCAACCGGCTTCGACTAAAGAATTACGATTTTAAAAAAGGAAACCACTTTCGACCAATTGGGGAGTGACAAAAACCTCCGGGAACCGCATGGAAACCTTGGGTGAGGCGCAAAGTCTCCAGAGGTTTCCGTTCAGGTTTCCTAAGTGGGACAGGGGCATTACACGGTCCGTTGATCACAAAACTTAATGCAAATAATTATATAAATGTGGATTTTTTAGAAAAGGTAGTGCAGATAATAATCATAAAAAACAATTAGCTTGATGTAAAATTCATAATGCAGAAACAAAGAACTGCAGATGCTGGTTTGCAAAAAAAAGTGCTGGAGTAACTCAGCATGTCAGCAGCATTGCTGGAGAACATGGTTAGATGACATTTCGGGCTGGGAGTTTCATTTGACCTGTTTGTATCCATGTATGGTATTATCTGATTCTTCAGAAGAAGGGTCCCAACTCGAAACATTACCTATCCATATTATCTCGAGATGATGCCTGACCCGCTGAGTTACTTCAGCACTTTGTGGGGTTTTTTCATGTAAAATTCACCTGATTCACTAACATTCTTCAGAGAGAGAGGTGCTGCCAACCTGTCCCTCTCTGGAGTATATGTACATCCAGACCCACCAATGTGTTGGACTCAACCTCATCTGATTAGAGTAATTAGGGATAGACAATAAATATTAATGTTTCCAACACATCTATATTCCATAAGTGAATATATTTCTTTAAAAAAAAATAGAATATCTGCACAGCAATAGTGGGCAGCATGGTGGAGCAGCGGTAGAGTTGCTGCCTCAGCACCAGAGACCTGAGTTCGATCCTGATTATGGGCGCTGTCTGTTCGGAGTTTGTACATTCTCCCCGCGACCTGCGTGGGTTTTCTCTGGGTGCTCCGGTTTCCTCCCTCACTCCAAAGACGTACAAGTTTGTCGGTAAATTGGCTTGGTAAAATTGTAAATTGTCCCTAGTGTGTGTAGGATAGTGTTAAGGGCCTGTCCCACTTTCACGACCTAATTCACGACCTCTGCCGAGTTTCCCCTTGACTCATACTCGCAGCATGGTCGTCACGAGGTCGTAGGAGGTCGTAGGTAGGTTGTAACAGGCCGTGATGCTAGTCGTAGGTACTTGTGGCATCACGTAGGTCGGGGCGTTTTTTCTAGCCTGATGAAAAATGTCCACGAGTAAAAAAGGTTGTGAATTAGGTCGTGAAGGTGGGACAGGCCCTTTAGTGTGCAGGAATTGCTGGTCGGTTCGGACTCGGTGGGCCGAAGGGCCTGTTTCCATACTGCATCTTTAATCTGAACTAAACTATCTCTCTTTTATATGGAAATGGCAGAGTGTTCTGACTCATGCTCTACAAACAAGTTGGTATTGGCATTAGTTTATACTGTAATTGTCATGAGTACTAGAAACAGTGTAAAGTTTTATTTCCTGTGGTGTCTCGTCAAAACATACCACACATGAGTACAAAAGCTAAAGCTGAAGAGAAAATAAACAGAGACAGAACATAGCAATGCAGCTGTGGAGAAGGTGCAGAGTAAAAAAGTGCAAGGGCCGTAATTAAGTAGATTGGCAGATCGGGAATCCATTTTTAGCATATGAGAGATGTTCAAGAGTCTAACAACAAGTTATTCTTAAATCTGGTAGAACGTGTTGTTACTTTTTTTTTCTTTCACAAAAGCTTGAAAATATGTGAACCTGATCGTTTTTCTAAAAGGGTTTCTTCTTTCATTGTCTTCCTGCATGTTAGTTACAAATATCAACTTTTTAGTTTAGTTTAGTTTAGAGATTCAGCTGGGAAACAGGCCCGTCAGCCTACCGATTCCCACACACTCACGCTATCCTACACACACTATAGAAAATTTACAATTTTAGCAAAGCCCAATTAGCCTACAAACCTGTACGTCATCTTTGGAGTGGGGGTGGAAACCAGCGCTCCCGGAGAAAACCCACGCTGATCATGGGGAGAACGTACAAACCCCAGACGGACAGCACCTGTGGTCAGGAACGAACCCGGGTCTCTGGCGCTGTCAGGCAGCGACTCTACCGCTGCGCCACCGTGCCGCCCGGTGCTGGAACTGTTTTCCGTATTGAAATGTAAGGGCTTGGACACGCTAGAGGCAGGAAACACGTTCCCGATGTTGGGAGAGGCCAGAACCAGGGGCCACAGTTTAAGAATAAGGAGTAGGCCATTTAGAACGGAGACGAGGAAACACTTTTTCTCACAGAGAGTGGCGAGTCTGTGGAACTCTCTGCCTCAGAGGGCGGTTTCTCTGGATGCTTTCAAGAGAGAGTTAGATAGGGCTCTTAAAAATAGCGGAGTCAGGGGATATGGGAAGAAGGCAGGAACGGGGTACTGATTGGGGATGATCAGCCATGATCACATTGAATGGCAGTGCTGGCTGGATGGGCTGAATGGCCTACTCCTGCACCTATTGTCTATTGTCTATTGTCTAAAGCCCGGGTTTTCACTGTACCTGATGATGGATAAGACAAGCGACTCTTCTGTAGTAGTTCATAGGGTGGGTGGGTCGGAATGTCACCTTTAATGTCTCCGTTGACTCCCCTCCTAGGTAGCCCCACCGTCGGTCAATGACAAACACACTTTGGCTGCAGTCAATGTCAAACTGGTAATATGTTGGCACATCTGAGGTGTTAGCGATTTCCATGGAGTAAGTCAGCGTGTCGCCGAGGAACAAACAACCAAAATTAATCTTCAGGTCTGAGAGCGACACCACCGGACCTGTCACAAAAGTATAATAGAGCGTGGGTTTTCTTGCAGTTATGTTTTTCAGTCTCCATTTCCTTTCCTGAGGTGTTGACCCTCAGTATCAGAAGCGTTGCACTTTACACTTTAAACTTTACACACCTTTTTGATAGTCACCGTAAAAAGCCAAATAGAAAATTAGTAATAATAGAACGTTCGACTTTAGAGATTCAGCATGGAAAGGGATCCTTCGGCCCATCGAGTCGGCGCCGACCAACGATCGCCGCCTTACACTAGCGGCATCCTAAACGCTACGGATAATGTGCAATTTTGCCAAAGCCAATTAATGACTCCCAGTGTTGAAGGAAACCGGAGGAAACCAACATGGACGCAGGGAGAACTTACGAACTCTGTACAGATAACACCCATAATCAGGATCGATCTTGGGTCTCTGGCGCTGTAAGGCGGCAACGCAACCACTGCACACTGTGCTACCCTTGGTTAGGACTCTTAGAATTTGGAACAGGAACAGGCCTTTCATCCCACAATGCCTGTGCCGAACATGAGGCCAACATAAATTAATCTCATCTGTCCACGTGATCTATACCCCATCATTAATAGGACCAATGCCAACAAATAATTGTACAGTCATCGAGTTACACAACGTGGAAACAGGCCTTTCAGTCCTACTTGCTCACACCATCCAACACTCGTCCCACTTGCCTGAGTTTGGTCCTTCTAACTATACTATTACCAAAACGGTCATCTTGACCACTTCCGGTTAGCTTTTGTTTTTAAATTTGCGCAAAAACGGTACTCTTTATCGCTAGGATTTTCCGCCGCCTTACTCACAGTTCTCCGCTCCTCCAAGCGCACCAAGTTTTGTTCCGATCGGTTGTAGATTACAAAAGTTATGAAGGTTAAAAAAAATCGTGAGATCAGCAGATTGGCCTACTCGCCTGTCAATCATCATGAAGGTAACGCCCATTCCAGCACCCGCTGGAGAATAAAACTCCGGAGGCGGGGCTGAGTCCACGTGCTGATTAAGTCCGCAAGAGTGGAGTCGGGAAAGTCGCTGTGTGGAGTCGGGAATGTTGCTATGTGGTGTCGGGAAAGTCGTTGTGTGGTGTCGAAATAGTCGCTGTGTTGTGCTGTGGCTGGTGGCTGCTATGTGGCGTCTCACCTCCTTCCCCCATCCCTCCTTCCCCCTCCACCTCCTCCCCACACACGCACCCTTCCCCCTTCCCCCCTCCTCCCCTCACATCGCTCCTCCAACCCACACCCCCTTTTACTCCTCCCCCTCCCCCCCACAACACCCCACCCCCCCACCCTCCCACGCCACCCCCCACGCCACCCCCCCCACGCCACCCCCCCCACGCCACCCCATACTCATGTATCTGTGCACTGAGGATGGCCTGATTGTAATCATGTCTTGTCTTTCCCCTGATGGGTTAGCACGCCATAAAAGCTTTGCACTGTACCTCGGTACACGTGACAATAAACTAGACTCAAACTCCATTCCTTCAGTTTGACAGGAGTGCCCTCACTCTGACAATGGAAGAGGCCCAGGGCAGAAAGGTCAGCATGGGAATGGGAAGGGGTCCTACCCCTGCCCAACCTCTCCCTGTAGCTCAGGCACCTCGAGTCCTGGCAACATCCTCGTAAATCTTCTCTGCCCCCCCTATCTCCGTACTTCAGCTTCTTCAGCCTCCGATATGATTCAACTGCATCTATACACACACCAACTATGTTTTCTTGGGATGTTAAGCTTTGAGGACGAGTCAATAGACAATAGACAATAGAAAATAGACAATAGACAATAGGTGTAGGAGTAGGCCATTTGGCCCTTCGAGCCAGCACCGCCATTCAATGTGATCATGGCTGATTATCCCCAATCAGTACCCCATTCCTGCCTTCTCTCCATATCCCCTGACTCCGCTATTTTTAAGAGCCTTATCTAGCTCTCTCTTGAAAGCATCCAGAGAACCTGCCTCCACCGCCCTCTGAGGCAGAGAATTCCACAGACTCGCCACTCTCGAGTCTGTGGAAAAAGTGTTTCCTCGTCTCCGTTCTAAATGGCTTACTCATTCTTAAACTGTGGCCCCTGGTTCTGGACTCCCCCAACATCGGGAACATGTTTCCTGCCTCTAGTGTGTCCAAGCCCTTAACAATCATATGTTTCAATGATATATCCTCTCATCCTTCTAAACTCCAGAGTGTACAAGAACCAGCTGCTCCATTCTCTCAGCATACGACAGTCCCGCCATCCCGGGAATTAACCTTGTAAACATACGCTGCACTCCCTCAATAGCAAGGATGTCCTTCCTCAAATTATAGGACCAAAAGTCCTCTTGCCTGAGTCCCGTCTTCTTGCCTCAGCCCCCTTGGCATTTTTTTTCACCCCCACCTCCCCCTCCACAGTTGCAAACTGTTTGTACCTTTGCATGAGCCGGTCACCTTCAGCACAGTCTTGGAGTTGTTTCCAGGCCGCATTATGTGGAAGTAATCGACACTCATGGTGCCGACAGTCTGAGGCGTGAACTTGAAAGGGATATGGAGTCTGCTGCAGGACAGGACAGGGCCCTCCTGGACTTCACAGAAGAACTCGGATAGAACCGAGGGAGCTTGCTGGTGGTGCACCACCTGGAACGACGTGTTCACCTGTCGAGCGCAAGGTAAAAAAGGTAAAGTGAAATAGAATTTTACCGCCATCTTTCAGAAACGTGGTGGCATGATCGTGCCGTAGGCAGTACCAAACCAGTAACTCGGGGGTTCCATCCTGACCTTGCGTCAACCCAATGGGCCGAATGGTCTCTATCGCCCGTAGTGAGGTATGTAACAAAGAGAAGCAGGAGGAGGCCATGTTATCCCTCAGACTTGCTCCACCCTTCACAAACATCATGGCTGAAGTCACAACAGCAGGCATCAAAGCAACAGGCCGTTTCATAGGTTTATACATTCTAGGAGCAGCATTAGGCCATTCATCCCATCAAGTCTACTCCGTCATTCTATCATGGCTGATCTATCTCTCCTCTCAAACTCATTCTCCTGCCTTCTCCCCATAAGCAGTGACATCCTTACTAATCAAGAACCTGTCAATCTCCACTTGAACATTATCCATTGACTTGGCCTCCACAACCATCTGTGGCAATGAATTTGACATATTCACTACCATCTGTCTAGAGAAATTCCTCCTCATCTCCTTTCTAAAGGGATGTTCTCTTATTCTGAGGCTGTGACCTCTGCTCCTTGACTCTCCCATAAGTGGAAACATCCTCTCCATATCCACTCTATCCAAGCCTTTCATTATTCGGTAGGTCTCAATGAGGTCACCCTCTCACCCGTCTAAACTCCAGCGAGTACAGACCCAGTGCCTTTGAACACTCATCATATGTTAACCCAATTTGACCTACCATTTCCACACTGACCATCAAGTACTAATCTTCTTTGTCTCGATTAGAACATGTAGATCGGAGCAGCACAGAAAAGGGCCCTTTGGCCCTCCACGTTTCGCAAAACATGATGCCTAGTTAAACTGCTCTAATCTGCCTGTACGTGAGATACCTCCCTCTATTCCTTGTGCCCATCCAAAATCTTCTTCAACGCCACTAATGTATCTGCCTCCACCGCCACCCTTGGCAATGACAATAGACAATAGGTGCAGGAGTAGGCCATTCGGCCCTTCGAGCCAGCACCGCCATTCAATGTGATCATGGCTGATCATCCCCAATCAGTACCCCGTTCCTGCCTGCTCCCCATATCCCTGACTCCGCTATCGTCAAGAGCTCCATCTAACTATCTCTTGAAAGTATCAAGAGAACCGGCCACCACTCCCCTCTGAGGCAGAGAATTACACGGACTCACAACTACTTACATTTTACCAAGCCAATTAACAATAGACAATAGGTGCAGGAGTAGGCCATTCGGCCCTTTGTTCCAGCACTGCCATTCAATGTGATCATGGCTGATCATCCACAATCAGTACCCCGTTCTTGCCTTCTCCCCATATCCCCTGGCTCCGCTATCTTTAAGAGCCCTATATATCTCTCTCTTGAAAGTATTCAGAGAACCAGCCTCCACCGCCCTCTGAGGCAGAGAATTCCACAGACCCACAACTCTGTGTGGAAAAGTTTTTCCTCATCTCCGCTCTAAATGGCTTACCCCTTATTCTTAAACTGTGGCCCCTGGTTCAGGACTCCCCAGCATTGGGAACATGTTTCTTGCCCCTAGCGTGGTCAAACCCTTAATAATCTTATATGTTTCAATAAGATCTCTCATCCTTCTAAATTCCAGAGTATACAAGCCCAGGCACTCCATTCTCTCACCATATGCCAGTCCCGCCATCCGGGGAATTAACCTTGTGAACCTACGCTGCACTCCCTCAATAGCAAGAATAGTTCCAGGCCCCAACCTATCTCTGAGTGAAAAACCTACCCCACACATCTCCCTTGAACTTTCGCCCTCACCTTATCATAACATCCAAAAATAAAATAACTTTCCATATATATGAGTTACTTAAACAGAACAGGCCTGGATTATCTGGCCTCAAATTGGAGTTCCTGGCTTACCCCATAGATATTCTCCTATGTATAGTGACCCACCTTCTACATTACCTGGAGGTCACCAAAAGTCTTGGGGGCACGGAAATGGCTTTATTGATAAGTCATAAACGTCCTCATAAAAGAGTGACCGATGCAGGCCATCTCAAGATGGCTTAGGTGGTATTAGGTGCAGCGGGGGTGGACACTGATGTTTTTAAATCTCATTCCACCAGGGCTGCAGCTACATTGGCAGCAAGGATGATAGAAGTTCCCATGGACCACATCCTTGCAACGGCGGGATGGTCTAATGAAAGAACCTTCCAGCGGTTTTATAATAAACCCGTTGCCAGACCTGAGACATTTGCAGACACGATTTTGAGTTCTGTATTATAATTTTCGCCGAAATTAGGGGTTATTATTAGAATCATAGAATCATAGAAAATAGGTGCAGGAGTAGGCCATTCGGCCCTTCGAGCCTGCACCGCCATTCAATATAATCATGGCTGATCATCCAACTCAGTATCCTGTACCTGCCTTCTTTCCATACCCCCTGATCCCTTTAGCCACAAGGGCCACATCTAATTCCCTCTTAAATATAGCCAATGAACTGGCCTCAACTACCTTCTGTGGCAGAGAATTCCACAGACTCACCACTCTCTCTGTGAAAAAAGATCTTCTCATCTCGGTCCTAAAAGACTTCCCCCTTATCCTTAAATTGTGACCCCTTGTCCTGGACTTCCCCAACATCGAGAACAATTTTCCTGCATCTAGCCTGTCCAACCCCTTAAGAATTTTGTAAGTCTCTATGAGATCACCCCTCAATCTTCTAAATTCCAGCGAGTACAAGCCGAGTCTATCCAGTCTTTCTTCATATGGAAGTCGTGCCATCCCAGGAATCAGTCTGGTGAACCTTCTCTGTACTCCCTCTATGGCAAGAATGTCTTTCCTCAGATTAGGAGACCAAAACTGTACGCAATACTCCAGGTGTGGCCTCACCAAGACCCTGTACAACTGCAGTAGAACCTCCCTGCTCTTGTACTCAAATCCCTTTGCTATGAATGGCAACGTACCATTCGCTTTCTTCACAGCCTGCTGCACCTGCATGCCTACTTTCAATGACTGGTGTACCATGACACCCAGATCTCGCTGCATCTCCCCTTTTCCTAATCGGTCACTATTCAAATAATAGTCTACCTTCTTGTTTTTGCCACCAAAGTGGATAACCTCACATTTATCCACATTATACTGCATCTGCCATGCATTTGCCCACTCACCCAGTCTATCCAAGTCATCCTGCAGCCTCCTAGCATCCTCCTCACAGCTAACACTGCCCCCCAGCTTTGTGTCATCCGCAAACTTCGAGATGTTGCGTTTAATTCCCTCGTCCAAATCATTAATGCATTTTGTAAATAGCTGGGGTCCCAGCACTGAGCCTTGTGGCACCCCACTAGTCACTGTCTGCCATCCTGAAAAGGACCCGTTCACTCCTACACTTTGCTTCCTGTCTGCCAGCCAGTTCTCTATCCACATCAATACTGAACCACCAATACCGTGTGCTTTAAGTTTGTATACCAATCTCTTGTGTGGGACCTTGTCGAAAGCCTTCTGAAAGTCCAGATATAACACATCCACTGCTTCTCCCTTATCCACTCGATTAGTTACATCCTCACAAAATTCAATAAGATTCGTCAGACATGATTTACCCTTCGTAAATGCATGCTGACTTTGTCCAATGATTTCACCACTTTCCAAATGCGCTGCTATCCCATCTTTAATAATTGACTCTAGCAGTTTCCCCACTACCGATGTTAGACTAACTGGTCTGTAATTCCCCGTTTTCTCTCTCCCTCCCTTATTAAAAAGTGGGGTTACATTAGCTACCCTCCAATCCTCAGGAACTACTCCAGAATCTAAAGAGTTTTGAAAAATTATCACTAAGACATCTGCTATTTCTGGGGCTACTTCCTTAAGTACCCTGGGATGCAGCCTATCTGGCCCTGGGGATTTATTGGCATTTAATCCATTCAATTTACCTAACACCACTTTCCGGCTAACCTGGATTTCACTCATTTCCTCCATCTCATTTGACCCGCGATCCCCTGCTATTTCCGGCAAATTATTTATGTCTTCCTTAGTGAAGACAGAACCAAAGTAGTTATTCAATTGGTCTGCCATGTCCTTGTTCCCCATGATCAATTCACCCGTTTCTGACTACAAGGGACCTACATTTGTTTTAACTAATCTTTTGCACTTCACATATCGATAAAAACTTTTGCAGTCAGTTTTTATGTTTCCTGCCAGTTTTCTTTCATACTCCATTTTCCCTTTCCTAATAAAGCCCTTTGTCCTCCTCTGTTGGTCTCTGAATTTCTCCCAGTCCTCTGGTAGGCTGCTTTTTCTGGCTAATTTGTATGCTTCATCTTTTTCTTTGATACTATCCCTGATTTCCCTCGTTATCCACGGATGCGCCACCTTCCCTGATTTATTCTTTTGCCATACTGGGATGAACAATTGTTGTAGTTCATCCATGCAGTCTTTGAATGCCTTCCATTGCATATCCACCGTCAACCCTTCAAGAATCAATTGCCAGTCGATCTTGGCCAATTCACTTCTCATACCCTCAAAGTTAGCTTTCTTTAAGTTCAGGACCCGTGTTTCTGAATTAACAATGTCACTCTCCATCCTAATGAAGAACTCAACCATATTATGGTCACTCTTGCCCAAGGGGCCACGTACAACAAGGCTGCTAACTAACCCTTCCTCATTACTCAATATCCAGTCTAGAATAGCCTGCTCTCTCGTTGGTTCCTCCACATGTTGGTTTAGAAAACTATCCCGCATACATTCCAAGAAATCCTCTTCCTCAGCACCCTTGCCAATTTGATTCACCCAATCTATATGTAGATTGAAGTCACCCTTATAACGGTTTTACCTTCGTTGCACGCATTTCTAATTCATTAGGGGATATGGGGAGAAGGCAGGAAAGGGGTACTGATTGGGGATGATCAGCCATGATCACATTGAGTGGCGGTGCTGGCTCGAAGGGCCGAACGGCCTACTCCTGCACCTATTGTCTATTGTCTATTGACGTAATATAATTAGATATGTTGTGTCGAATCGTCTGATAAATCTTCTTCTTCTTGAATTTGAGGCAGCAGAGATCTGCAACAGGGTGATGCCATCCGGTTCGACATCCGTAGGTGCCCACCCTAAAAAGGGCGCATGCTCCGGGTTGATGCTGAGCTCAAAGTTGGCGCTGCTGCCGTCTCTGTTTGTTGTCGTTGGCCTGACCGAGGTCAGATGACAGGGCTCACCACGGGGAGGTCGACAACATGAGCCCCAGCCTGATAAATTATTTTCATTCACCATTTTGTGTGATTACAAGTGAACATACGAATTAGGGGCAGGAGTTAAGTCACTTGTCTCTCTCTAAAAGCCCTGTCCCATGGTACGAGTTAGTACACAAAAAGCTGGAGAAACTCAGCGGGTGCAGCAGCATCTAAGGAGCGAAGGAGATAGGCGACGTTTCAGGTCGAGACCCTTCTTCAGACTGGTCAGGGATCAGGGAAACGAGAGATATAGACGGTGATGTGGAGAGATAAGGAACAATGAGTGAAAGATATGCAAAAAAGTATCGGTGATAAAGGGAACAAGCCATTGTAAGCTGTTTGTGGTGTGAAAATGAGAAGCTGGTGCGACTGGGGTGGGGGAGGGAGATAGAGATAGAGGGAATGCCAGGGCCCGAGGGCTGAGGGAGAGGTGGGAAGGGGAGGAGACAGCAAGGGTTAACAGAATTGAGATAATTCAATATTCAAGCCCAAAGGATGCAGACTCCCCAAGCGGAATATGAGGTGCTGTTCCTCCAGCTTGCGGTGTTGCTCACTCTGGCCGTGGAGGAGGCCCAGGACCGAGAGGTCGGATGTGGAATGGGAGGGGGAGTTGAAGTGCTGAGCCACCGGGAGGTCGGGTTGGTTATTGCGGACCGAGCGGAGGTGTTCGGCGAAGCGATCGCCAAGCCTCCGCTTGGTCTCACCGATATAGATCATCTGGCATCTGGAGCAGCGGATGCAGTAGATGAGGTTGGAGGAGGTGCAGGTGAACCTCTGTCGGACCTGGAAGGACTGCTTGGGTCCCTGAAAGGAGTGGAGGGGAGAGGTGAAGGGACAAGTGTTGCATTTCTTGCGGTTGCAAGGGAAAGTGCCCGGGGAAGGGGTAGAGTGGGAGGGGAGGGAAGAATGGACAAGGGAGTTGCGGAGGGAGCGGTCTTTGCGGAAGGCAGACAGGGGGGGAGATGGGAAGATGTGGCGGGTGGAGGGGTCACGTTGGAGGTGGCGAAACTGGCGGAGGACTATATGTTGTATTTGCCGGCTGGTGGGGTGAAAGGTGAGGACCAGGGGGACTCTGCCCTGTTTGCGAGTGGGGGAATGGGGAGCGAGGGCAGTGTTGCGGGGTATGGAGGAGACCTGGTGCGAGCCTCATCAATAGTGGGGGAGGGAATCCACGTTCTCTGAAGAATGAGGCCATTTGTGATGACCTGGTGTGGAACACCTCATCCTGGGAGCAGATGCGGCGTAGACAGAGGAATTGGGAATAGGGGATGGAGTCCTTACAGGAAGCAGGGTGGGAGGAAGAGTAGTCCAGGTAGCTGTGGGAGTCAGTAGGTTTGTAGTGGATGTCGGTCAGGAGCGTATCACCTGCAATAGAGATGGTGAGGTCAAGGAATGGTAGGGAAGTGTCTGAAATGGTCCAAGTATATTTGAGTGCCGGATGGAAGTTGGTGGTGAAATGAATGAAGTCAGTCAGTTGTGTGTGGGTGCAGGAGGTGACACCAAAGCAGTCGTCGATGTAACGGAGGTAGAGGTCGGGGATGGGACCCTGGTACGCCGAGAACAAGGATTGTTCGACGTACCCAACAAAGAGGCAAGCGTAGCTGGGGCCCATGCGTGTCCCCATAGCTACGCCTTGTGTTTGGAGGAAATGGGAGGAATCAAAAGAGAAGTTATTATGGTCACTCTTGCCCAAGGGGCCACGTACAACAAGGCTGCTAACTAACCCTTCCTCATTACTCAATATCCAGTCTAGAATAGCCTGCTCTCTCGTTGGTTCCTCCACATGTTGGTTTAGAAAACTATCCCGCATACATTCCAAGAAATCCTCTTCCTCAGCACCCCTGCCAATTTGATTCACCCAATCTATATGTAGATTGAAGTCACCCATTATAACGGTTTTACCTTCGTTGCACGCTTTTCTAATTTCCTGTTTGATGCCATCCCCAACTCCACTACTACTGTTAGGTGGCCTGTACACAACACCCACTAGCGTTTTCTGCCCCTTATTGTTTCGCAGCACCACCCATATCGATTCCACATCCTCCAAGCTAATGTCATTCCTTTCTATTGCGTTAATCTCCACTCTAACCAGCAACGCTACCCCACCTCCTTTTCCTCTCTGTCTATCCTTCCTGAATATTGAATATCCCTGGATGTTCAGCTCCCAGCCTTGGTCACCCAGGAGCCATGTCTCCGTGATCCCAACTATATCATAATTATTAATAGCTATCTGCACATTCAACTCATCCACCTTATTACGAATGCTCCTCGCATTGAGACACAAAGCCTTCAGGCTTGTTTTTACAACATTCTTGGCCCTTTTACAATTATGTTGAAAAGTGGCCCTTTTAGGTTTTTGCCGTGGATTTGTTTTCCTGCCACTTTTCACCTTGCTACCTATTGCTCCTATCCTCATTTTACACCCCTCTGTCTCTCTGCTCACACATTTAAGAAACCCTCCACTTCTTATTCTCCGTTTGTTATTTTTTTCTTCTTTCCTCCCTACATGTTGCGTCTGACTGCTTCTCTTCTCTGCCTCCTGCCTCACAAACAGACTACTTGCCTTCTCTATTTGAGTCCCTCCCCCCAACTGATCTAGTTTAAAGTCTCCCCAGTAGCCTTTGCAAATCTCCCCGCCAGGATATTGGTTCCCCTCGGGTTCCAGTGCAACCCGTCCTTTTTGTACAGGTCACACCTTCCCCAAAAGAGGTCCCAATGATCCAGAAACTTGAATCTCTGCGCTCTGCACCAGTCCTTTAGCCACGCATTGATCCTCCATCTTGTTTCGACACTTGAGGGTGAGATCCGACCCCATGGTGTTCTAAACCCTGTCCCAGATATGAAGATAGGGCACTCCTGGCACAGTTGATGGCACTATAGCTCAAGCCGTCATCAAAGTGGAGGCTCGCCAAGAATTCCAGCACATCCGTAATGGTGGCTGTGTTATAAGTGGTGTTTGCCCTGGTACAGGATACCTCCCATTTTCTGATATATGTGAGGTACTGTTTTCTGGTGGACTCATGATGCCGTGATGATGTTCATAGTTCAGTCCAACTGTCCAAATTCCAGGAGTGGTCTTTTCAAATCCTGCAAATCAACAGGTTTATTCTGTCATGGCATGGGTGACTCTCGCTTGTCACAGGATGTACCAGCAAACTCGGGCGTTTGGAGATGGACATACATGGTTCTGAGACCATGTCGAGTACCACAGGAAACAATGGTTGAGTAGGCCAGTCGGGTACAACCAAAATACCCGATGCGGAGTCTTCTATTTTTCTCAAGACCTGACTGATGAGGCAGAAGGGGGAGAAATGCATAGAAAAACAATTCCCCCCAGTGTAGCGAGAAATTGTCCATCGCTACTGCCCCAGGGTCTGGTTCCCATGCAACACATGTTGGTATCTGGTGATTAAGTCTGGATGCGAAATGGTTGATATCTGGCATTCCATACCAAGCTACAATGTCAGTAAACACTTGGTGGTCCAACATCCATTCGGTGTTGTCATTGAATTTGCGTGACCTGGTGTCCGCCACTGTATTGAGCTTACCTGGAAGGTAAGTAGCTGATATCGAAATGTTTATTTCTATGCACCAGTGCCAGATTGTATTGACCAATTCATCACAAGATATCGACTTAATTCCACCCATATGATTAATGTATGCCACCACGGTGGTATTATCAATTTGTAGGCGAACATGCAGATGGTGCATGTCTGAACAGTAACCATATAACCATATAACCATATAACAATTACAGCACGGAAACAGGCCCTCTCGGCCCTTCCAGTCCGTGCCGACCATTTGTTTTCCCCTAGTCCCATCTACCTGCACTCAGACCATACCCCTCCATTCCCTTCACGTCCATATACCTATCCACTTTACTCTTAAATGTTAAAATCGATCCTGCGTCCACCACTTCTGCTGGAAGCTGATTTCACACAGCCACCACCCTCTGAGTAAAGAAGTTCCCCCTTACGTTACCCCGAAACCTCTGTCCCTTAATTCTCATGTCATGCCCTCTTGTTTGAAACTTCCCTACCCTCAATGGGAAAAACGTATCCACGCCAACTCTGTCTATCCCTTTCATCATTTTAAAGACCTCAATCAAGTCCCCCCTTAACCTTCTGCGCTCCAAAGAATAAAGACCTAACTTGTTCAACCTTTCTCTGTAACATAGTTGCTGGAACCCTGGCAACATTCTAGTAAATCTCCTCTGTACTCTCTCTATTTTGTTGACATCCTTCCTATAACTAGGCGACCAAAATTGTACACCATACTCCAGAATTGGTCTTACCAATGCCTTGTACAATTTTAACATTACTTCCCTACTCCTATATTCAATGCTCTGATTTATAAAGGCCAGCACACCAAAGGCTTTCTATACCACCCTATCTACATGCGATTCCACCTTCAGGGAACTATGCACAGTTGTTCCTAGATCCCTCTGTTCCACAGCATTCCTCAATTCCCTACCATTTACCATGTACGTCCTATTTTGATTTGTCCTGCCAAGATGTAGCACTTCACACTTATCAGCATTAAACTCCATCTGCCATCTTTCAGCCCACTTTTCCAAATGGCCCAAATCTCTCTGTAGACTTTGAAAATCTACTTCATTATCCACAACACCACCTATCTTAGTATCATCTACATACTTACTTATCCAATTTTCCACCCCATCATCCAGATCATTGATGTACATGACAAACAACAGTCCGAGGTACACCTACGGGCTATAGCGGTGCCAAGTCGGGGGCTGCTGGTTGAAAGGTTTGCAGCTCCAGTGAAGTTGGCTGCTGCTGACAGCCCGCATTCCCGCAGTCCTCCGCAGTCAGTCTTGTTGCGGTCCGTTTGGACTTAGTTCTCGACTTGTCCATAATGGGTGTTGCTCTGTAAGAGAAATTAAACAGAGCGCACCAAAAAAACGACCTCAGAATAGGGAAAACTTACCTGCAGGTCGATTTTAAACTTACCGCTGGAGGAGCGATGCTCCTCCTGCCTGTCGCTGAGCAATGCGTTGGACGATATGTCGCACATGTGTGCTGGCGGGGTCTTCACGTAGTCACTCACGTGACTCCGAAGTAAAATTACATTTTAAAACCAAATGTAGATGGGCCTCCCTTAACCTGGTCACTCCCTCTTCTCCCCTCAACCATCAGGCCAGAGGTATAGACATTTGAAAACGCACACCTCCAGATTCAAGGACAGTTTCTTTCCAGCTGTTATCAGGCACCTGAACTGTCCTCTCACCAGCTAGAGAACAGTCCTGACCTCCCAGGTACCTCATTGGAGATCATCGAACTATCTTTAATCGGACTTTAATCTTGCACTAAATGCTATATCCTTTGTCATGCTTATGAAAGTAAGCATGCAGGTACAGAAAGTAAACATGCAGGTTCTGAAAGTAAGCATGCTAGTACAGCAGGCAGTGAAGAAAGCTAATGGCATGTTGGCCTTCATTGCGAGAGGATTTGAGTTTAGGAGCAAGGAAGTCTTAGAGTCATAGAGTAATACAGTGGAAACAGGCCCTACGGCCCAACTCGCCCACACCGGCCAACAATGTCCCAACTGCACTAGTCCCACTTGCCTGCGCTTGGTCCATATCCCTCCAAACCTGTCCTATCCATGTACCTGTCTGGTTCTTAAACAATGGGATAGTCCCAGCCTCAACTACCTCCTCTGGCAGCTTGTTCCAATCACCCACCACCCTTTGTGTTAAAAATCTACCCCTCAGATTCCTATTGAATCTCCTCTGGTCCTCGATTCCCCTACGCTGGGCAAAAGACTCTGTGCATCTACCCGATCTATTCCTTTCATGACCTCTATAAGATCACCCCTTCTTCTCCTGCTCTCCATGGAATAGAGACCCAGCCTTCTCAACCTCTCCCTGAAAGCTCACACCCTCTATCCCAGCAACATCCTCGTAAATCTTTTCTGAACCTTTTCAAGCTTGACATTATATTTCCTATGACATGATGCCCAGAACTGAATACAATATTCTAAATGTGGTCTCACCAATGTCTTATACAACTGCAACATAACCTCTCAACTTCTATACTCACAACTACAGCAGTTGTACAGGGCGCTGATGAGACCACACCTGGAGAATTGTGTGAAATCTTATCTCCTAATTTGAGGAAGGCCATTATTGCTATTGAGGGAATGCAGCGTAGGTTCACCAGGTTAATTCCCGGGATAGCCGGACTGACATATGATGAAAGAATGGGTCGACTGGGCTTGTATTTACTGGATGAGAGGGGATCTTATAGCAACATATAAAATTCTTAAAGGATTGGACAGGGTTGATGCAGGAAAAATGTTCCCGATGTTGGGGGAGTCCAGAATTAGGGGACACAGTTTAAGAATAAGGGGTTGGCCATTTAGGACTGAGCCCAGAGAGTTGTGAATCTGTGGAATTTTCTGCCACAGAAGGCAGTGGAGGTCAATTCACCGGATGCTTTCAAGAGAGGGTTAGATATAGCTCTTAGGGCTAAAGGAATCAAGGGATATGGGAGAAAGAAGGAGCTGGTACTGATTTTAGATGATCAGCTATGATCATATTGAATGACTTGAAGGGCCGAATGGCCTACTCCTGCACCTATTTTTCTATGTTCTATGTTTCTATCCTGCATCTGTACACTGTGGACGGATTGATTGTATTTACAATTAATCACGTTTAAGAAACAGACAGGTGCATGGATAGGTCAGGTTTGGGGGAATATGGGCCAAACGCAAGCAGGTGGCACTAGTGTAGCTGGGATATGTTGGCTGGTGTGGGCAAGTTGGGCCGAAGGTCCTGTTTCCACGCTGTATGACTCGATGACACTATATATAGTCTTTTTGCTGAAGGTAGACACAATAAGCTGGAGTAACTCAGCGGGACAGGCAGCATCTCTGGTGAGAAGGAATGTGTGACGTTTCAGGTCGAGACCCTTCTTCAAACCCGAAACCACCCATTCCTTCTCTTTTTGTGTCTATCTTCAGATTAAACCAGCATCTACACAGAGTGTTTTTTACTGACTGGATGGCACGCAACACAAAGCTCTTCACCGTACTACAGTACATGTGATAATAATAAACTAAACAAACACATTTACAAAAAGATGTAGTTATTACAACATGCCATTTGGTGGCAGCACTTGACTGGTCATGCTCTAACTGCACTAAGAACAGAGAACATAGAACAGTACAGCACAGGTAAAGGTCCTGCAGCCCACAATATCTGTACCAAACATAATACTAAGTTAAACTAATGTCACCTGCCTGCACGTGATCTATATCCCTCCATTCCCTGCATATCCCCTGCACGGCAGAGGCAGGAAGCATGTTCCCGAAGTTGGGGGAGCCCAGAACCAGGGACTACAGTTTAAGAGGAGGTTGTGAATAAGGGGTAAGCCATTTAGAATGGAGATGAGGAACCATTTTTTCTCCCAGAGAGTTGTGAGTCTGTGGAATTCTCTGCCTCAGAGGGCGGTGGAGGCCGGTTTTCTGGATGCTTTCAAGAGAGAGCTGGATAGGGCTCTTAAAGATAGTGGAGTCCGGGGATATGGGGAGAAGGCAGGAACGGGGTGCTGATTGGGGATGATCAGCCATGATCACATTGAATAGCGGTGCTGGCTCAAAGGGGCAAATGGCCTACTCCTGCACCTATTGTCTATAGCTTATTGTCTATATCCATATGCCTATCTGAAAGCCTCTTAACTGCCACTGTCGTATCTGCCTCAATCACCACCCCTGGCAGCATTTTCCAGGCACCCACCATTCTCTGTGTAAAAGACTTGTCCGACGCATCTCCTTCAAACTTTGCCCTTCTCACCTTAAAGCTATGCCCTCTAGCCTGAGTATTGAGACTTACTATTGAGTAGTTGTGAAGCTCCATGTACTTCTCAGCCGTGGTGCCAACAGCAATGTGCCCAAAATGTAGGGAGTTCTGCATGTCCTCCCGTGAACACGTTTGGTTCAATTCTCCCGGCAGGCTAAGCAGGAGGTGAGGGAACTTGGCTGTGAAATAGAAGAATGTGTTCAGAACAGCAGCATGCGTAAATTACCCCACATTCCCTCCATGGATGCTGCCTGACCCGCTGAGTTCGTAAGTTCATAAGTTATAGGAGCAGGGTGGCGTAGTGGTAGAGCTACTGCCTTACACCGCCTGAGACCCGGGTTCGATCCTGACTACCGGTGCTGTCTGTACGGAGTTTGTACGCTCTCCCGTGGGTTTTCTCCGAGATCTTCCGTTTTCTCCCACACTCCAAAGACCTACAAGTTTGTAGGTTAATTGGCTTGGTATAAATGTAAAATTGTCCCGAGTATGTGTAGGGTAGTGCTAATGTGCGGGATCGCTGGTCGGTGCGGACTCAGTGGGCCGAAGGGTCTGTTTGCGCTCTGCATCTCTAAACTAATGTCATATGAGGAAAGATTGGAAAGACTGGGCTTGTATTCACTGGAATTTAGAAGGATGAGAGGGAATCTTATAGAAACAAATACAATTATAAAAGGACTGGACAAGCTAGATGCAGGAAAAATGTTCCCAATGTTGGGGCGAGTCCAGAACCACAGTCTAAGAATAAAGGGGAGGCCATTTAAAACTGAGATGAGTAAAAACATTTTCACCCAGAGAGTTGTGAATTTGTGGAATTCTCTGCCACAGAGAGCAGTGGAGGCCAATTCACTGGATGAATTTAAAAGAGAGTTTGATAGAGCTCTAGGGGCTAGTGGAAATCAAGGGATATGGGGAGAAGGCAGGCACTGATTGTGGATGATCAGCCATGATCACAATGAATGGCAGTGCAGGCTCGAAGGGTCAAATGACCTCCTCCTGCACATATTTTCTATGTTTTTTAAGTAAACGAATTAAGCCATTTGGCCCATCAAATCTACTCCGCCATTCAATCACGGCTGATCTACCTTTCCCTCTTAACCTCATTCCCCTGCCTCCTCTCCATAGCCCGTACTAATCAAGAATCTATCAATCTCCTTAAAAATATCCATTGACATGGCCTCCACAGCCTTCTGTGGCAATAAATTAAAGAAATTCTTCCTCAATTCCTTTCTAAAGGTGCATTCTTTTATTCTGGGGCTATGGCTACTGGTTCTTGACTCTCCCACTAGTGGAAACATTCTCTCTACATCCACTCTATCCAGGCCTTCCTTCAAAATGTTGTGGGGTTTTTTTGCTCAAGATTCTAACATCTGCAGTCTCTTGTGTCTACATAAATTTCTTCCTGTGTTTCAACTGCAGTTTGGTGATTCTCCCCTCTGAATCAAACATTAATGGGCTCATTATTTAGGTCGAGATTCCAATAGATGGTCGGACATGTTTGATGAAGCAACATTCCACATGGTCTCTCAAATGGGGATAAAATGGCCCCATTTGTGGTGTTATTTCAGATGGTGTTGACAACTGGGGAGGTTGTTCCCAAAATTCTAGCCAACATCTATCCCTCAATAGACATCACCAAAAGCAGATTATATAGTTTAGTTTTAGTTCATTTTGGTTTAGATGTACAGCGCGGAAACAGTCCCTTCGGCCCACCGAGTCCATGCTGACCAACAGACAATAGACAATAGGTGCAGGAGTAGGCATTTGGCTCTTCGAGCCAGCACCGCCATTCACTGTGGTCATGGCTGATTATCCCCAATCAGTTCCTGCCTTTAAAGTTGGATTCAAACTGCAGTTCAAACCGCAGGAGGAATTTTATGTGGACACAAGAAACTGCAGATGTTGGAAACTTGAGCAAAAAGAAACAAAATTCTGGAGGAAGGCCTGGAGTCAAGAGAGTTTATTGTCATGTGTCCCAGGATAGAACAATAACATTCTTGCTTTGCTTCAGCACAACAGAATATATAGTAGGCATGACTACAGAACAGATCAGTGTGTCCATCTACCATTATATAAATATATACACACATCAATAAATAAGCAGATAAAGTGCAAATAAACAGATAATGGTTTATTAATGATCAGAGTTTTGTTTCAGTTGAGTTTAATAACCTGATGGCTGTGGGGAAGTAGCTATTCCTGAACCTGGACGTTGCAGTCTTCAGGCTCCTGTACCTTCTACCTGAAGGTAGCGGGGAGATGAGTGTGTGGTCAGGATGGTGTGGGTCCTTGATGATGCTGCCAGCCTTTTTGAGGCAGCGACTGCGGATAGAGTGGATGTACATTTTTTTTCCGAAGCCAATTAACCTACAAATCTGTACGTCCTTGGAGTGTAGGAGGAAACTGGAGCACCCGGATAAAACCCACTCGGTCACAGGGACAAGGTACAAACCCCGTACAGACAGCGCCCGTAGCCATGATCGAACCCGGGTCTCTGGCGCTGTAAGGCAGCAACTCTACCGCTGCGCCACCGTGCCGCCCTAAAGCCAGGACACCATGCTGCCCTAGTTATTATCATCTGACTATGGGACTTAGTTGTGCACAGATCGGCTGTTTCCAACATGAAAAGAGTTATTTGACTTCAAAATATCGTTGTAACATTTTTTGGGGTCGCGTTGCGGTTGTGAACATTATGTACATGCAAGATTGTCTTTGTTCTTTGTATTATTTCTTTCTCTGCCACGTCTCCTGAAGTTACTGACCCAATGCACCCAGAAATCTACAATTCAGTCTGGGGACCTTCTTCTTAAAGTTATCCAGTCTTCCCAAATGAAGATCTGAAGAAAGGTCTCAACCTGAAGCGTCACCTATCCATTCTCTCCACAGGTTTTAATAGGAATCTGAGGGGTAACGTTTTTACGCAAAGGGTGGTGAGTATGGAACAAGCTGCCAGAGGAGGTAGTTGTGGCAGGGACTATCCCAACGTTAAGAATAAGGGGTAAGCCATTTAGAACCGAGATGAGGAAACACTTTTTCATACAGAGAGTTGTGAGTCTGTGGAATTCTCTGCCTCAGAGGACGGTGGAGGCCGGTTCTCTGGATACTTTCAACAGAGAGCTAGATAGGGCTCTTAAAGATAGCAGAGTCAGGGGATATGGGGAGAATGGCCTACTCCTGCACCTATTGTCTATTGTTTAAGAAACAGTTAGACAAGTACATGGATAGGACAGGTTTGGAGGGATATGGACCAAACGCGGGCAGGTGGGACAAGTGCAGCTGGGACATGTTGGACGGTGTGGGCAAGTTGGGCCGAAGGGCCTGTTTCCACATTGTATCACTCTATGACTATAAGGTGCAATGAAGGTTCATATGATTGATTCCTGTGAGGAGTCAATTGCCCTCTGAGTACAAACAAATTAATGATCAATGATATCAATAAAACCTGCAAAATTCTTTGAAGGGGTAGATATTGGAGTACTAGAACGAGAGGATATGTCACAGGATAATAGGTTGGCCAGTTAGTTTGGAGAACTATATATCCTATTTAGAGTTAAAGAAGGAACTGCAGATGCTGGAAAATAGAGGGTACACAAAATGCTGGAGAAACTCAGCGGGTGCAGCAGCATCTATGGAGCGAAGGAGATGGGCAACGTTTCGGCCCGAAACGTTGCCCATCTCCTTCGCTCCATAGATGCTGCTGCACCCGCTGAGTTTCTCCAGCATTTTGTCTATCCTATTTAGGGCCTGTCTCTCTGAATGGCCTACTCCTGCACCTATTGTCTATTGTCTATGATATATCACTCTACCACTCTATGCTGCCTGACCCGCTGATTAACCCCAGCACTTTGTGCTTTTATCCCGAATGGAGGTCCAGATGCAGGCAATGGGTAATGGGCCTGTCCCACTGAGGCGATTTTTTTTAGCGACTGCCGGCAACTGTCGTAGCAGGTCACCGAAAAACCGGCGACTCCTACGACAATGTCTATGACAATGTCTACAACAACCTACCACATTACTCGACGTCAAGCTACAGCAAGCTACCGACAACCGGCGACCCATTAGGATATCCACCTACGACAACCTACGTCCACCGACAACAAGCTACGACAAGGTAAGACAATTCTGTCGGCGGTACCTGTCGCCAGTTGACGTAGGAAGTCGCCAATGGAATTCAACGAAGTCAGCACCCGGCTACATCCTACGCCATCCTGGCAACAAACTACGTCACCTGGCGACAACCTACGACAGCACCTACGTCAGCAGAAGTCAAGCTATGCTCATTGGCGTCAAGCCGACTGTTGCCGAACATTTTTGCACATTTCAAAATCCAGCGGCAACCAGAAAAATGCTAAGATTCTTTGGGCGACTGAGGAGACTAGTCACGACCATACAGGTGACACCCCAGAGACCATGTGGCGACAGCCTAGTCGCCTATAGTCGCCTAATAGGAATTTCCTCTGTGTGACAGGAGCATTTACAATAGAATAAAACCTTAGATGGTCGCTCTGATTCAGAGGCCATTCTTTTTTTATTTCAAAAATAGATTTTATTCAAAATACAAAAACTATACGCAAAGCAACAGCCCTGAGGCAATTAAGGGAACTTCAACCACTTCCAAGGATGATGCAGGATCCTTGGAAGAGGTTGAACTTCCCTTAATTTAGTTTAGTTTAGTTTAGGGATACAGCACGGCAACAGACCTTTCAGCCCACTGAGTCCGCGGCGATCAGCGATCCCCGTACGCTAACACTCTCCTACACACACTAGGGACAATTTACAATTTTTACCAAAGCTAATTGGCCTGGAAACCTGTACGTCTTTGGAGTGTGGGAGGAAACCGGAGCACCCGGAGAAAACCCATGGGAAGAACGTACAAACTATGTACTGACAGCACCAATAATCAGCATCGAACCCGGGTCTCTGGTGCTGTAAGGCAGCAACTCCACTGCTGCGCCACTGTGCCGCCCGAACAGTACTAAACAGGGTTGATGGGTGGGTACCATCCCGTGCGGTGTGCACTCCTTCAAAGTCAGTAGACAGGAGTAGGCCATTCAGCCCTTCGAGCCAGCTACGCCATTCAATGTGATCAAGGCTGATCATCCCCAATCAGTAACCCGTTCCTGCCTTCTCCCCGTATCCCCTGACTCCGCTATCTTTAAGAGCCCTATCTTGCTCTTTCTTGAAAGCATCCAGAGAACCGGCCTCCACCGCCCTCTGAGGCAGAGAATTCCACAGACTCACAACTCTCTGTGAGAAAAAAGTGTTTCCTCATCTTCGTTCTAAATGGCTTACCTCTTATTCTTAAACTGTGGCCCCTGGTTCTGGGCTCCCCCAACATCGGGAACATGTTTCCTGCCTCTAGCATGTCCAAACCCTTAATAATCTTATATGGTTCAATAAGATCCCCTCTCATCCTTCTAAACTCCAGTGTGTACAAGCCCAGCCGCTCCATTCTCCCAGTATATGACTGTACCGGATGCATTTTAAATCCAGTCAACTAAGTTTTCAAAAGTGAATTAGAGACATCTGGGAAAAGCGCAGCTTTGAGTCTCCATTCACAGGACTGGGAGAGTGGGTGGACAGCAGCATTCTGGAGTTGTGGTAGGTTGCAAAACATAGAGCAGTCCAGCACAGGAACAGGCCTCTCGGCCCACAATGTCTGTTGCAAACAGGATGCAAAGTTATAAAAACAGTTTTTATCCACGAGTAGTTGCTCTACTCAACAGCCAAAAATCTGTAGCCTCCCTTTGATCTGGTATTTTGTTGGTTCACATGCATGATCAACGGTGCTTTATCATTAATGTTTTATTATTAATATTTAGTGTTTTCTGAGTCATTCGTAACTGTCACTGTATGTCATGTTGTTATTTGTGGGCGGAGCACCAAGGCAAATTCCTTGTATGTGAATACTTGGCCAATAAACTTACTTACTTACTTACTAATCTCCTCTGCCTGCAAATGATCCATACCTCTCCATTCCCTGTGTATCCATGAGAAGCCTCTAAAATGGCATTATCAGATCTGAACCTCCATCAAGCCGGGCAGCATGTTTCGAATACCCACACAGGCAGGTGTCACTAGTAAATGGGGCATACTGGTCGGCGTGGGCAAGTTTGGATCATAAGTGATAGGAGCAGAATTAGGCCATTCGGCCCATCAAGTCCAATCCTGGCTGATCAATCTCTCCTAACCCCATTCTCCTGCCTTCTCCCCATATACCCCTGCCCCCCGTACTGATCAAGAATCCATCTATCTCTGCCTTAAAAATATCCATTGACTTGGCCTCCACAGCCTTCTGTGGCAAAGAATTCCTCAGATTTACCACCCTTTGACTAAAATAAATCCCTCTTCATCTTCTTAAAGGAACGTCCTTAAATTCTGAGGCCATGACCTCTGGTCCGAGACTCTCCTACGCGTGGACACATCTTTTCTACATCCACACCATCTCAGCCTTTCAGTATTCGGTGAGGTTCAGTGAAGTCCTCAACCTCCTTAAACTCCAGCGAGTACTGGCCCAGTGCCGTCAAACGCTCATCATGTGTTAACCCGCTCATTCCTGGAATCATTCTTGTAAACCTCCTCGGGACCCTCTCCGGAGCCAGCACATCCTTCCTCAGATATGGTGCCCAAAATTGCTCACAGTCCTCCAAATGTGGCCTGACCGGCACCTTATAGAGCCTCAGCATGACATCCCAGTAAAAAAAATCCCAATATGAAGAAAAACATGTCCAGCACATCTCCCATAAACTTTGTCCCTCACAACTTAAAGAGATCGCCTCTGTGCCCCGACATTTCCACCCTGTACAGTGTTATATGAATGCGAGACAATCCTTTTCGTTATTGCAATCCATCAATACTAGTTCTCACCTATACCTTGCAGCTTCATAAACTTTTTACGGTCGTTTTCACCAAACTTGCACGTTGCAATTATGTCGTATGCATGGGGGGTTTGGGGCTGGAACACGATCTTGATCTTGCAATCATCATACGCTGTCAATATACCGCTATTCGGGATTAAATGGAATGGATTTTGTACTTCCAATTGGAATGGTGTCAGGAGCTTACTGCAAAGACAAGAACATCATTATTAACAACGGCAGCCTGTGTCTATAAGCCTTCTTTATTATTGTGAAACATCCTAAAGAGCCTGTCCCACTTTTTTCGGCAAGTTGCCAGCAATTTTTTTTCGGTGAGTTGCCAGCACCCGTCATAGTCGCAGCAGGTCGCCGAAAATATTCAACATGTTGGAAATCTAGCGGCGACCAGAAAAAGGTACGACTCTTTGGGCAACTACTCACGAACATACAGGCGTCACCCCCCGACATGTCGACACGTGACTCCTGTATGTTCGTGCGTAGTTATTGTGCTGGTCGGTGCGGACTCGGTGAGCTGAAGGGTCTGTTTCCACACTGTACCTCTAAACAAAATTAAACTAAACTAAACCAAAGGATATTGAGGTACAAGGGCTAAATGATGTACCCGATTGTTTTCCAGCCTTACCTATAGTTTTGCAAGTGAAATGTGGCCTCCGAACTTTCAAAGATGGCACAGATCGGCAGGCACACCAAATCAGGTAAATGTATATCGTAGTAGGGCAGTGACGCCTGCAGGAAGATGGAAAATGAGCCACCTTTGGTCTCGAACACAATCCGGTCCTCATAGTCTTGCTGCAAGGGGACAAACATTAAGGTAATTGTATCTAATTGCAATGAGTGTCCTCCGTATATTTCCACTGTAATAAATAAGAATTGAATGCCTGGCTCGAAGGGCCAAATGGCCTACTCCTGCACCTATTGTCTATTGTCTATTGTCTGCATTTCCATGTGCCTACCTGAAAGCTTAAATGCCACTACACATCCACCTCCATCACTGCCCCATAGCAACGCATTCTAGGCACCTGAGAAACAGACCCCGAACATCTCTTTTAAGGGCGGTCACAGTGGCGCAGCGGTAGAGTTGCTGGTTCTGCAGCGCTTGCAGCGCCGGATTCCCGGGTTCAATCCTGACTACGGGTGCTGTCTGTACGGAGTTTGTACGTTCTCGCGTGGGTTTTCTCCAAGATCTTCGGTTTCCTCCCACACTCCGAAGATTGTGGGTTTGCAGGTTAATTGATTTGGTAAATGTAAAAAGAAATTGTCCCTAGTGGGTGTCGTTTAGTGTTAATGTGCGGGGATCGCTGGTCGGCGCGGACCCGGTGGGCCGAAGGGCGTGTTTCCGTGCTGCATAACAAAACTAAACTAAACTTTGTCCCCTCACCTTAAAGCTATGCCCTATTGCCCTTGGCATCTTCATTCTGGGGGAAATGGTCTGACTGTCTACCCTATCTTTGCCTCTCATAATAACCATATAACCATATAATAATTTACAGTATATACTTCTATAAGGTCTATCCCCAGGTCCGACGTAGCAGAGAAAACAATCCAAGTTTGTCCAATCTCTCCTCACGGCTAATACCCTCCAATACAGGCAACATTCTGGCTAACCTATTCGACACCCTCACCAAAGCCTCCCCATCCTTTCTGTGATGAGTCGTCCAGAATTGCAATCAATCATTCATCATCCAGGAACTGAATCGGAACACAATGTGGTCACTCGTCAACTCAGTCGGTCAGGCAGCATATCTGGAGAAAAAGCACGGGTGATGTTTCGGATCGGGACCTTTCTTCAGACTTTGAGTGACACGCTGGGTTCCTCCAGCACTTTGCGTCTACCACCAGAGAATTTGTGCAAAGCTATCCTACAATGGGACAACCAGATGCGGCATAACCAAACGTGTGCAAGTAAGCATGCAGGTACAGCAGGCAGTGAAGAAAGCCAATGGCATGTTGGCCTTCATAACAAGAGGAGTTGAGTATAGGAACAAAGAGGTCCTCCTGCATTTGTACAGGGCCATAGTGAGACCACACCTGGAGTACTGTGTTCAGTTTTGGTCTCCAAACTTGAGGAAGGACATTCTTGCTATTGTGGGAGTTCACAAGGTTAATTCCTGGGATGGCGGGACTTTCATATGTTGATAGATTGGAGCGGCTTGGCTTGTACAATCTGGAATTTAGAAGAATGAGAGGGGATCTTATTGAAACATATAAGATTATTAAGGGTTTGAACAGGCAGGAAACATGTTCCCAATGTTGGGGGAGTCCAGAACCTGGAGCCATAGTTTAAGAATAAGTAGTAAGCCATTTAGAACGGAGATGAGGAAAAACTTTCACACAGAGGGTTGTGAGTCTGTGGAATTCTCTGCCTCAGAAGGCAGTGGAGGCTGGTTCTCTGGATGCTTTCAAGAGAGAGTTAGATAGAGCTCTTAGGGATAGCGGAGTTAAGGGAAATGGTGAGAAGGCAGGAACAGGGTACTGATTGTGGATGATCAGCCATGATCACATTGAATGGGTGTGCTGGCTCGATGGGCCAAATGGCCTACTCCTGCATCTATTGTCTATTGCCTATTGTATGCTGCCAGACCCGCTTTTTGTGTCTATCTTCTATAAAGCTGCTTAACTATTATACTCTCGGCTCTGTGACACTTGTATCCAATGCCCAGCCAATGTAGAGCATCATATTATATGACACCTTTCCCACTCTATCTACTTTTGTTGCTATTGTCAGGTAGTTATGGACTTGGACCTCAAGAAATAATGTAAATATTATTTTATTTGTTTTACCTTCTCAACAGCACAGAAAGTGACTGGTAAAGAGTATGATGTCCCTGGACTCAAGACCACTGGCTGTGGGAATAGCGTGGTGAAGTATTTAGTTGATGGTGGCCTGTGGAGCAAAAGAGACAAACATAAAACCAGCTCTAACTTGGATTTAGATGGTTCCCCCGGGGTAAGTTTTGGGATCCAACCAATTTCTGCCCATCACTAACTGCCCTGGAGAAGTTCATGATGAACCAGTCAATGTGCAGTCCTTCTGACGGTACATGCACATTGCTATTGGGAGGGACTATCAGGGGTTGGACCATGTTACAATGAAGAATCTTTAATGGTCTAGATGAGCAACTGCAAAGCTTTTTGTAGTTGGTAATACTGAAAACACTGTGCAGCAATGGTGGAGGGGAAGGAATGTTTGAGGTGGTTGATGGGTTACCAACCAAGAAGGCTGCTAGTGTAGAGCTCCTTCAGAGTTATTGGAGCAAGAGTGCAGTATTCATTTTTTTTAAGTTTAGTTTAGTTTATTGTCGTGACATGACAATAGTGTCGAGCCTTTGTTGCATGTTAGTTGAGTTTGAGTTTGTGGATTTATTTTATTATCACATGGACCGAGGTACAGTGAATAGCTTTTTTTTTTGCATGCTAACCTGTTATGCAGTCAAAGAAAAGACCATACAGATGCTCCTCGACCTACGATGCTTCGACTTGCGATATTTCGACTTTACGATGGTGCAAAAGGGATACACATTCAATAGGAACCGCACTTCGAATTTTGAATGTTGATCTTTTCCCGGGCGAGCGCACGCGGTACGATGCTCTCTCGTGGTGCTGGGCAACAGCAGCGAGCCGCAGCTCCCAGTCAGCCACGCCATCATGAGAGAAAACAACCGTGAGTCAGGACTTTCGCAATCCACGATCTCGACCATCGATTAGCTTAGGTGTATGCATTTTCGACACGATATTGTCGATTTACGATGGGTTTAGAAACATAGAAAATAGGTGCAGGAGTAGGCAATTCGGCCCTTCGAGCCAGCACCGCCACTCAATATGATCATGGCTGATCATCTAACTCAGTATCCTGTACCTGCCTTCTCTCCATACCCCCTGATCACAAGGGCCACATCTAACTCCCTCTTAAATATAGCCAATGAACTGGCCTCATCTGCCTGCTGTGGCAGAGAATTCCACAGATTCACCACTCTCTGTGTGAAAAATGTTTTTCTCATCTCGGTCCTAAAAGACTTCCCCCTTATCCTTAAACTGTGACCCCTTGTTCTGGACTTCCCCAACATCGGGAACAAACTTCCTGCATCTAGCCTGTCCAACCCCTTTAGAATTTTGTAAGTTTCTATAAGATCATCCCTCAATCTTCTAAATTCTAGCGAGTACATGCCGAGTCTATCTGGTCTTTCTTCATATGAAAGTCCTGCCATCCCAGGAATCAGTCTGCTGAACCTTCTCTGTACTCCCTCAATGGCAAGAATGTCTTTCCTCAGTTTAGGAGAACTACCTTCGTAGTTTATCGGAACGTAACACCATTGTAAGTTGAGGAGCACCTGCACATGATTACAATCAAAATGGCCACAATGTACAAATAAGGGATAAAGGGCACAACATTTAGTGCAAGATAAAGTCTGATGCAGTCCGATTAACCATAGTTTAAAATGCCTCCAATCAAGTCAAACTTTAAGAAAGTGCCTAAAGGGTCGAGGGAATTTATTGGAATGGTACCAGAGATTTGGGATTTCAATTGTACAGGAAGATCGGATAAACTAGGATTGTTGTCCTTAAGGGGCTGTCCCACTTGGGCGACCTAATCCGCGAGTTCTGGCGAATTTTCCCTCGACTCATACTCGCAGCATGGTCGTCATGAGGTCGTAGGAGGTCTTTGTAACTCTCCTTCATGCTCGAGAGTAGTCCCCGCGTACTCGAGGCCTCAGCTAGATTGCGGCGTATTTTTCAACATGTTGAAAAATGCCCAGGAGTAAAAAAAGGTCGCCATTGAAGAAAATTGATACTTTTTTTACTCATAGGTTTAGTCGTAGTAGGTCGGCATGTTAATCAAGGCTAGTCGAAGGTAGTCATAGATAGCCTTCATCATAGTCGAAGGGAGGTCGAAGGGAGATCGAAGGGTCTTCACTCTCCACTATTCGGTGTCCAATTTTCCCGAAGTCAGTCATAGCTAATCATAGCTAGTTCTCTACAATGTCGAAGGAGGTCTTCAACATGACATTTTTTCAAACTCTTCTAAACTCGCCAACTAGGTCGCCCAAGTGGGAAGGTTGCAGTGAAATTCAATTATGTTCAAGATCAGGAAGGGTAAATTAGGAGGAACATACTTAAACTAATTGTAAAAAGAACCAGTGGTGTAATGAAGAAATTCTATCTCTGTCGGAATTTGGAAACATGTTCCCGATGTTGGGGGAGTCCAGAACCAGAACCAGGGGCCACAGTTTGAGAATAAGGAGTAGGCCATTTAGAACGGAGACGAGGAAACACTTTTTCTGACAGGGAGTGGTGAGTCTGTGGAATTCTCTCAGAGGGTGGTGGAGGCAGGTTCTCTGGATGCTTTCAAGAGAGAGCTAGATAGGGCTCTTAAAGATAGCGGATATGGGGAAAAGGCAGGAACGTGGGGTACTGATTGGGGATGATCAGCCATGATCACATTGAATTGCGGTGCTGGCTCGAAGGGCCAAATGGTCTACTGCTGCACCTATTGTCTATTGTCTATTGTTATGACCTAAATACACTACCTGAGAGACTGGCGGAAGCTCACTCTGTAACAGATTTGAAAGCAAATTGCATATATATTTTGAAAATGAAATTTTCCAGGACTGCAGGAAACCTAATGGACAAGTCTTTCAAAAATCTAGCATGGGCGCAATGGGTTGAATATGCTATAATTATAAAAGTAATAATAATAATAATAATAATAATAATAATAATAATAATAATAATAATAATAATAATAAACTTGATTTCGGACTCAAGGTCCAGACAAGAGGCAACATTACATAAAAATACATTGCATATAAAAACACTGTAAAAAACATTAGCATCTTAGTATATCACTTATAAAAGCATCATAAATTATATATTAAAAAAACACAATACATGATTTAAAATCCAGAATAAAAAAGAATGCTCAGTGTCCTACAACGAGGCAGCGCTACCAGTGTCTCCACAACTGGGATTGGTAGCGTGTGGTGCTAAACCTTATGTTTGACAAGGCCACGATAATTAAATTTTAGAGTCATTTATCCTGCAAATGAATTTATACATATTATTTCTTAGGATAACTTCTAAAGTACTGACTCCTACAGCCACAAATATGTTACTAGCACTACAGCATCTAGGTTTCCTTAGCAGTGTTCTCATGGCATCATTATAGGCCACCTTTAGTCTCTGCAAACTTGTCTTTCCGTAGTTCAACCACAGGTGCGCAGTATAGAGCGGTGTGCAATATGCTCTAAACAGCGACATCTTCACCACATCTGTACACGCACCAAGCTAAGATTCTATGATTACATTAATGACACAAACAGTGCTTAAGGAGCTGTAAAGTATGCTAAACAAATACATTTTTTAATTAAAGGTAGACACAAAATGTTGGAGTAACTCAGCAGGACAGGCAGCATCCCTGGAGAGAAGGAATGGGTGACGTTTTGTGTCAAAACCCTTCTTCAGACTGGAATCCTACACCTTTTTTAATTAAATGGTTAGGAAGACGATATCATTTGATATATAGTATAAACTATATGAGTAGTGTAGTATACTAGTAGTATTCCAGCAAACTATATAAGTTGTGAATAGAATTAATTAGCCCGACAATGCAGAGTAAAGGACACATGTAGTTTGCAATATTTTTAGCGATCTGACCCTCAAAACTCAGTCAGATTTTCAGTAAAGTTGCTGGTTTATCTTGGGGTGATATTAGTTTGTTCGCATAACTGGTTAGTAAATCCAAACGTACGATTCTGAGATCCATTTAATCAAATGAAGATTTATGGTATTATGGAAAATAAACTTTTTTGTCATGGTGATAGAGAGATACAGCAAGGAAACAGGCCCTTTGGCCCAACTGCCCACACTGGCCAACATGGCCCAGCTACACTAATCCTGCCTGCTCACGTTTGGTCCATACCCCTTCAAGCCTGTCCTACCCATGGACCTGTCTAACTGTTTCATAATTGTTTGGATAGTCCCAGCCTCAACTACCTCCTCTGGCAGCTTGTTCCATACACCCACCACCCTTGATGTGAAAAAGACACCCCTCAGATTCTCATTAAATCTTTTCCCCTTCACCTTAAACTCTTGATTAGTGTAACTTTGTGTAACTTTCAGAAGAGGTTACGGAGTCACAATGGACAACATACCTGGGACCCAAATGGAGTAAAGATTCTGGCTTTAGGTCTGAAAGGTTCTGGTTTTAAGAAGGCAAACACAATGCTAGCATTTATTTCAAGAGGGCTGGAATACAAAAACAGCGATGTAATGCTGAGGTTCTATAAGGCGCTGATCAGGCAGCATTTGGAGTATTGTGAGCAAATTTGGGCACCATTTCTGAAGAAGGATGTGCTTGCCCTGGAGAGGGTCCAGAGGAGGTTTCGAAGAATGATCCCAGCAATGAGTAGATTAACATATGATCAGTGTTTGATGGCACTGGGCCCGTACTCGTTGGAGTTCAGAAGAATGAAGGGGGACCACATTGAAAGGTACCAAATAGTGAAAGGCTTGGATAGAGAGGATGTCTCCATTAGTGGGAGAGTCTTGGAATAGAGGTCAGAGCCTCAAAATTAAAGGACGCTCCTTTAGGACGGAGACAAGGAGGACTTTCTTTAGTCAGCGGATGGTGAATCTGTGGAATTCTTTGCCACAGAAGGCTGTGGAGGCCAATTCAGTGGATATTTTTAAGGCAGAGATAGATAGATTCTTGAATAGTATGGGTGTCAAGGATAATGGGGAGAAGGCAGGAGAATGGGGTTAGGAGGGAGAGATAGATCAGCCACGATTGAGTGGCAGAATAGACTTGATGGGCCGAATGGCTCAATTCTGCTCCTATCACTTATGACTTTATGACCTTTAGTCAGTGCATCAAATGCAAAGCTATTCAGAAAAACTCACCTGTACTTGAGTTTTTGAGTTTTGAACTGAACATTCTTTAGTACAATGTGTTTGGTGGATTCAATTCCCAGGTCCCAGTCCAACCATTCCAAATACTCCAACACCTCAATACCAAAATAGTTTGTTTTGGCTACTTTGGTTCTCTTCCTTCCAGAGAGTTCATTACTGGCACCATTGTGAACATTTCTCTGCAAGCAAATTATGGGCAAAGTGTAAATAAGACCGCAATGCATTTTCATAACCATATACGTACTAGAATTCCCTCGCTAAACTGCTCCTACCCCTATACTATTTTCCTCCAGTAACACCTAATTCGTTAGCCAAGTTTTCAGTCACAGATGTGACTGGTTAGTTTAATAATGCTCCTGTTAAATGTTTTATTACATTAAAAGGATGTCATAAAATGGTTTAAAGTGAAGATAGACACGAAAAAAAAAAAAAAAGTGATTCTTGAGCTGAGCCTGGAACTCCGTCTGAAGAGGGATCTCGACTCTAAACATCACCCATTCCTGTTCTCCTGAGATGCTGCCTGTCCCGCTGAGTGACTCCAGCATTTTGTGTCCATCTTCGGTTTACACCAGTATCTACAGTTCCTCCCTACACATATTCGTAAAATGGTTGTTAACGATTGAAAAATGGGAACAAGCCCATCTGGGAATTAAGGTTTAAGAAGGTAAAATGTTCAAGAAGGAACTGCAGATGCTGGAAAATTAAAGATAGACAGAAATGCTGGAGAAACTCAGCGGGCGCGGCAGCATCTATGGAGCAAAGGAAATAGGCAACGTTTCGGGCCGAAACCCTTCTTCAGACTGATGAAGGGTTTCGGCCCGAAACTTTGCCTATTTCCTTCGCTCCATAGATGCTACTGCACCCACTGAGTTTCTCCAGCATTTTTGTCTACCTAAGGTTTAAGAAGGAACTGCAGATGCTGGAAAATTCGAAGGTAGACAAAAACGCTGGAGAAACTCAGCGGGTGAGGCAGCATCTATGGAGCGAAGGAATAGGTGACGTTTTGGGTCGAGACCCTTCATCCATTCATCTACCTCTGCCCATAGATGCCATAGAATGGATGCATTGTGATTTCCAAAGATAACATCATCTCACATTGGCTAAGGAATGCTGCACAGGATACACTTCTGAAGAAGGGTCTTGACCCGAAAGGTCACCCAGTCCTTCTCTCCAGGGATGTTGCCTGTCCCGCTGAGTTACTCCAACATTTTGTGTCTATCTTCAGTTTAAACCAGCATCCGCAGTTCCTTCTAATACACTTCCTTCCAATGTTCAAGAATTACAGTCTCTCTGTTTACGCATGTTACACTGAATTTTGACACAGAAAGAGGCCATCTGGTCCAATTGACCTGCATTACGGTTTATGGTCTGCACGAGCCTTCTCTTTCCTTACTTATCATCACGTTCTTCTCCTTTCTCTCTCGTATTCTTATCCAGTTTCATTAAATCATTGAGAGATACTGCACGGGCCCACCAAATCCATGCCAACCATCAATCACCCGTTCACTAATTCTATGTTATCCCACATTCTCATCCATTTCCTACACCCTCGGGGCAATTTACAGAACCTACAAACCCGTCGTTGGGATGTGGGAAGGAACCCACATGAGGAAACGTGGGCACAGGGAGGCAGACAAAAATGCTGGAGAAACTCAGCGGGCGAGGCAGCATCTATGGAGCGAAGGAATTGGTGACGTTTCGGGTCAAGACCCTTCTTCAGACACAGGGAGAATGTGAAAACTCCGCACAGTCTGAACTTAAGGCCAGGATCAAACTCGGGTCTCTGATGCTGCGAGGCAGCAGCTCTACCTCTGTGCTGCCCAAACAATGGACTTAGATATTTGGCTGAACCACCTGTGGACAGTGAGTTCCACATTCTCTCATGATGGAAAGAAAGTAGCTCCAGCCTGTTTAATTCTTAGAGTTGTAGAATCGTAGAGGCAACGTTTAATTTTTCAAGATGGTGTGATCTTTCAGTCCCTGTATCAACACAAATATATATTTTTTGCTTACTTACATATAACTAATCAATTATTTACAGAATAATTCAGATCCTTGCCTGTCCCGCTGACTTACTCCAGCATTATGTGTCTACTTTCGATTTAAACCAGCATCTGCAGTTCTTTCCTACACATATACTATCTACAGAATAATATTAAATAAATAACTTACTTTACTAAATGTTTTTCTGGCCAACTCTTGAAAAGGGGCAGATTTCAAGGAATACGTGGAGGTCAACATGGTTAAATTCTGTCAAGATAAAAATGAAGACAATCAAAATATGAATGTATTTAACGTGAGGTATTAAATGAATGAGACTGCGTCAGGAGTTCTGTATCACTTCAATGCAATCTCCATCAGCTCCCGAGATTAGCAATTTCTTTGCTGTTTTTTGACAAGGGATGCAGAGGGCATACATGAGTGGAATGTAAAGGAATTTATCAGAATTATTGAGGGCCAGAGAGAGTCTGCAGATAGGGTATATGGTGATTGAGGGTAAAATAGGAACTGGTTCAAATGATACTTAAGTTAAACTAGAAGCGATAAGAGTGGAGCCGCAAGTACAGTTTGAAAGAATTTTGAGAAGGTAGTAATTTGAGGAAGGACATTCTTGCTATTGAGGGAGTGCAGCGTAGGTTTACAAGGTTAATTCCCAGGATGGCAGGATGGCTGTCATATGCTGAGAGAATAGAGCGGCTGGGCTTGTATACTCTGGAGTTTAGAAGGATGAGAGGATATCTTATTGAAACATGTAAGATTATTAAGGGTTTGGACATGCTAGAGACAAGAAACATGTTCCCGATGTTGGGGGAGTCCAGAACCAGGGGCCAGCGTTTAAGAATAAGGAGTAAGCCATTTAGAGCGGAGATGAGGAAACACAGAGAGTGGTGAGTCATTCCGCCATTCAATGTGTTTATGGCTGATCATCCCCAATCAGTACCCCGTTCCTGCCTTCTCCCCACATCCCCTGACTCAGCTATCTTTAAGAGCCCTATCTAGCTCTCACTTGAAAGTATCCAGAGAACCGGCCTCCACCGCCCTCCGAGCCAGAGAATTCCACAGTCCAGTTTACATATATTCCTCGAGAAAATAGTTCTGACTGTCTACCCTATCTAAGCCTCTCATAATTATATATACTTCTATCAGGTCTCTCTTTAACCACAAATGCTCCATTGATAACAATCCAGTTATGTCCAACTTCTCCTTATAGATAATATCCTCTAATCCAAGTAGATTTGTCTGCCCTGTACACTAGTTCTATCCTGTGCACCAGTGACAATTTATACTTTCAGACAATTAACTCACACACCTCCATGTCTTTGGAGTGCAGGAGGAAACCGGAGCACCCGGAGTAAACCCACGCAGTCACGGGGAGCACGTGCAAACTCTGTGCAGACAGCAGCCGTAGTCAGGGTCGAACCCAGGTCTCTGGCGCTGTGAGACGGCAACTCTACCGCTGAGCTGCCCTCATCTACACCTGTGCTCACTAGCCCACACTGGCTCCCAGTCCAGCAACTCTATGATTTTAAAATCCTCTTCCTTGTTTTCATTGTCCTGTCATCTCTGCATCCTCATCCTTCAATCATTGCAAGCTTCTCCAGGTCTCCAACTGTGACATCTCTCCTCTCCTTCATTTCTGACCTTTTCCACATCCCCACTTTATATTACTGCCATCGGCGACCATCCCTTTTAGCTCCATCTCTCCTGAACTTCTCCACTCTCAAGCCGCCTTTAAGATGCTAAATTATGAAATCATGCAATCTTTACAGCACAGATGGACCAAAAACAGTCTGTTGTGGACAAAAATGCTGGAGAAACTCAGCGGGTGAGGCAGCATCTCTGGAGCAAAGGAATAGGTGACGTTTCGGGTCTCAACCCGAAACGTCACCTCTTCCTTTGCTCCATAGATGCTGCCTCACCGCTGAAATTCTTCCAGCATCTGCAGTTCTTTCTTAAACAAACAATCCATTGATCCTTTACCAGTTCTTTATCAGTCTAGTTAGCCCTAATATCACCCCACCCCAGTATTCTCTCCCCCTTATCCAACAATGTGTTTGTCCAATTTGTGAAGTTTAGAGACACCGCTTAGAAATAGACCCCTCGGCCTACCACGTCCACACCGACCATTTCACACTGGTTCACACTAGTTCTATGTTATCACTTCTTTTCATCCACTCCCTACACACTAGCAGTAATTTAAACAAGGCCAATTAACCTACAAAAGGAGGAAGACTGACTGAACTTTATTGCCTTCAATCACAGTGATCACTGTGGTGGATGTTTATGTTAAGTTCTATCGTTCCTTTAATTGTGTTGTGTTCTTTTAATTGTATGGCTGCATGGTAACTCAAATATCACTGTACCTTAATTGGCGCAGAGACAGACAGCAACCTGGCTGCTCAAAACCCGGCTTGAGATCTAACTATTCCTTTGGTGTATGTTTCATTCACATGAAGAGGGAGAATTGGTGCACGTGACAATAAATGTGAAATCGGAATCTGAAACCCACAGTCTTTGGGATGAGGGAGTAAAGGGCCTGTCCCACTTGGCCGTCATTTGCGCGTAAATTTGCGCGTGATGTGCGCATGGTGCGCATTCCGCACGCATGGTGCGCGATGACATAGGCAGTGGCGCGCGCGGCGTCGCAGGATTTTGTGGTGTACAAAATCTTCGCTCGCCATCTGCGTGACGCGCAAATGACGGCCAAGTGGGACAGGCCCTTAAACCAATGCACCAGGAGAAAACCTCATTGGTGAGGATGTCGGGGGTTATGGCAGGTTATGGGGCGAAGGCAGGAGAATGGAGAGATAGATCAGCCATGATTGAATGGTGGAGTACACATGATGGGCCAAATGGCCTAATTCTGCTCCCAGAACTTATGAACTTATGAACACCCACGTGATCACGGGATAACCACACAAACACCACACAGACAGCATCCCAAAGTCTGGGTCTCTGGCACGGTGAGGCTACAGCTCTACCAGCTGCCCGCCTGCATATTCCTTTTTTGAAAATCATTAAATCTGCTTCCACTATCTGGAGGCAATGCATTTCAGATCAAAATAACCTGATGCAAGAGAATGCCTCTCCTCATGTCGATTTTGTTAAGTGTCTTGGTATGTTTTCTCACATTAAAGCACCATATAAATCCAAGCAATAGTTTCTGCTGGCATCGCAAGCCACTCTGTGTAATAATGTGTACTGCGTAGTTGAATATAGCTTTCCTAAGATGATAAATGGCCACCTCCTCACCACGAGCCTCTACTTTTGATTATGAATTTGGCTGTTCTAAAAATCTTTTGCCATTATCGTCAGAGAGTCAAACTGCTGACATGAGGTGACTTTTACTGATTTCCAATCTTGATAGTACACAGGCGACACCACTCAGACCCATCAGACCTGCAGCTCCATTAACTCGTATTATTTCGAGACACAAGGAACTGCAGATGCCGGGATCTTAGTTTAATTTACTTTGGTTTATGATTGCCACGAGTACCGAGGTACAGTGAAACTTTCATTTCATTGGTTCTAGGAGCAGAATGATGCCATTCAGCCCTTGAAGTCTACTCCGCCATTCAATCACGGCTGATCGATCTTTCCCACAACCCCATTCTCCTGCCTTCTCCCCATAACCCCCGACATCCATTTTGGTATGAGCTATCCAGTCTGGGGAAGGATTATATATGATTACAATCAATCCGTCCACAGTGTACAGATACAGGATTTAAGGGAATAACGTTCAGTGCAAGATAAAGTACGGAAGATAGTTCAAAGGTCTCATATGAGGTAGACAAAAATGCTGGAGAAACTCAGTGGGTGAGGCAGCATCTATAGAGCGAAGGAAATAGGCAATGTTTCGGGCCAAAACCCTTCTTCAGACTGAGGCGGATTGGGGTTCAGGGCCACAGTCTTGGTGGTGACAGCATCGTGGAGTGGCACAGCGGTAGAATTGCCACCTTAAAGCGCCAGCCACCCAGGTTCGATCCGGACGACTGGTGCTGTCTAGTATGGAGTTTATACGTTCTCTCTGTGACCATGTGGGATTCTTCCGTGTGATCTGGTTTCCTCCCACCTTCCAAAGACGTGCAGGTTTGTAGCTCAATTGGCTTTGGTCAAAATTGTCCCCAGCGTGTAGGATAGTGTGATCGCTGGTCGGCGCGGATTCGGTGTGCCGAAGGGCCTATTTCCTCGCTGTTTCTCTAAAGCCTAAAGAACAGTTCAGTTGCCTTGTGCAAAGGTCAGTGCTTGAGTAATTCAGCAGAATATCCGTGGAGGGACTGGGTAGCCAACATTTTGGGACTTTTCTTTAGGTGGATCTATCGTTATTTAGATCAGAATAATTAATGGCACAAAAGGAGTCTGTTTGATCCATCATATCCATGTCAACTCTTCAGTCCTATCCCACCCATCCATTTGTTCCATGATATTGTAACCTATTACCCAGATTTCCTTCCAATATGATGATTGTTTCTGTCTCTACCACTCTTTCATGCAGCGAGTACATGATCACCATCACTACATTACCTCCAAACCAAACCACTGCCTCTTGATGTTGTCATCCTTTGATTCTTTACTCAACTAAAATATATCAATGTTTAAGAAAGAACTGCAGATGCTGGCAAAATCGAAGGTACATACAAAATTCTGGAGAAACTTAGCGGGTGAGGCAGCATCTATGGAGAGAAGGAATTGGCGACTTTTTGAGTCGAGACCGTTCTTCTCGACCCGAAACTTCGCCAATTCCTTCTTTCCATAGATGCTGCCTCACCCGCTGAGTTTCTCCAGCATTTTGTGTCTGCCTAAAATATATCAATCTCAGTTTTCAGATTTTAATTTAACCTTGGCTTCAGCAGCTTGGGTCATCTCTGAATAACTTGGTTCTATTTTTGTTACACAACTGTTTCTGGAATCCCTAACTGTAGATGTTAGTTAGATAGAAGATGGATAAAAGACTCTGTCTGAAGAAGGGTCTCGACCCGAAACATCACCTCTTCCTTTTCTCTAGAGATGAGTGACACGGTGGTGCAGCAGCAGAGTTGCTGCCTTACAATCGCCAGACACCTGGGTTTGACCCTGACTATGGGTGCTGCCTGTATGGAGTTTGGACGTACGTTCTCCCTGTGACCACGTAGGGTATCCTCCGGCTGCTCTGGATTCGTTCCACACTCCAAGGACATGCATGTTTGTAGGTCGATTGGCTTCGGTAAAAATTGTAAATTGTCCCTAATGCTAGTATACAGGGATCGCTGGTCAGCCCGGACCCGGTGGGCCAAAGGGCCTGTTCCACACTGTATCTCTAAATTAAAGTAAGATACTGCCTGACCCGCTGAGCTACTCCAGCATTTTGTGTCCATCTTCAGTGTAAACCAGCATCTACAGTTCCTTCTTGCACAGCTGATAGTTCTACCTGTTCCATCAGATTTTAGCATGTCATAGAAACATAGAAAACAGGTGCAGGAGTAGGCATTCGGCCCTTCGAGCCTGCACCGCCAATCAATATGATCATGGCTGATCATCCAACTCAGTATCCTGTACCTGCCTTCTCTCCATACCCCCTGATCCCTTTTTAGCCACAGGGGCCACATCTAACTCCCTCTTAAATATAGCCAATGAACTGGCCTCAACTACCTTCTGTGGCAGAGAATTCCACAGATTCACCACTCTGTGTGAAAAATGTCTCTATGTCACCCCTCAATCTTAAAATACTTCGCATTTCCACATTCCAACAATAGCCTTGACTGACAAAACCCTATCAAGTTCAGATTTATTACACTGTATCTCAATCATATAGAATGGCACAGGGGCGCAGCAGTGAAGCTGCTGCTTAACAGCACCAGAGTCCCCGTGTTCGGTCCTAACCGCAGATGCTGTCTGTCCCGGAATCTGTCTCTATGACCGCGTGGGTTTTCTCTGGGTGCTCCGGTTTCCTTCCACATCCCAATATCCTGCAGTTTTGTAGGTTAGTTGGCTTCTGTAAATTGTTCCTAGTGTGTATCGGATGCGTAAGCGGACCAACATAGAACTAGTGTGAACAGGTGATCGATGGTTGGCACCGACTCGGTGGGCCAAAGCGCTTATTTCCATGCTGAATCTCTCAAACTAACATTATAAAAAACTAAAACTAAAAATATTCTCTCTGGGGTGGGGGAGGGGGGGAAGAGTAGAAACATAGAAAATAGGTGCATGAGTAGGCCATTCGACCCTTCAAGCCTGCACCGCCATTCAATATGATTATGGCTGATCATCCAACTCAGTATCCGGTACCTGCCTTCTCTCCATACCCCCTGATCCCCTTAGCCACAAGGGCCACATCCAACTCCCTCTTAAATATAGCCAATGAACTGGCCTCAACTACCTTCTGTGGCAGAGAATTCCACAGATTCACCACTCTCTGAGTGAAAAATGTTTTTTTCATCTCGGTCCTACAAGACTTCCCCCTTATCCTTAAACTGTGACCCCCTTGTTCTGGACTTCCCCAACATCGGGAACAATCTTCCTGCATCTAGCCTGTCCAACCCCTTAAGAATTTTGTAGGTTTCTATGAGATCCCCCCTCAATCTTCTAAATTCTAGCGAGTACACGCCAAGTCTATCCAGTCTTTCTTCACAAGAAAGTCCTGTGGTGGGGAGGTGGGAGGGGTGTGTGGGTTGTTGAGGCTGGGGTTACAGATTTCCAGTCACAGGCCAGAGAACAAAGAAAGCACGGCACCAGAAAACCTGACAATCAGAAGCAAACAAGCAGAAAAAAAAATAACTATAATATTGTGACCTTTCAGTTAGCTGCAATTATAATCGAGATGCTGTTGTCCTTTAAATTACTCGGCAAGTAAGGCACTTTCCTATTATCAGACTGATGGAATAATATAGTACTGAACATCAGGAGCAGAATTTATTACAATCTCACAACTCTTCCCTTATTCCCCATTTACTTAAGTGGAATTGCTACATATGGTAAATGCAAAACCAATAATTCTGATTAGGTTAAAACATTGCAATCTGCTCATATTATGCTAATGACTTTCTCCCATTGATTAAATAGCAGATATAAATATTGTCGGAGAGTTAACTTGGCATTTAGAGTTCTGTTATAAGCGAAAGGTTTATGACAACTTCACTGAGTATTTACTGGAATATTTGTGCACAAAATAATGACATCACAAGGGTGCAAGAGTCGACCATTTAAGGGATTCTGCCATCAAGTCGCTGAGGCATAAAGGAACGTGTGAGATTTCCAGCACTTTATGCCGAAACTGCAAATCCAGCAAGATTAGTCCTTCCAAGCTTGGATTGTGCCCAGAGTAAGAGAAACAATTTGGAGCTGTGCAGCAAATGATGCACAAACCATTCCAGGTCTGACAATGGTGGTGTTTAGAGATAGAATGATGATACAACGCGGTGACTGGCCCTTTGGCCCAACTTGCCCGTGCCAAGCAAAATGCTCCATCTGCACCAGGCCCCACTTGCCTGTGTTACATAGAAAATAGGTGCAGGAGGAGGCCATTCGGCCCTTCGAGCCAGCACCGCCTTTCATTGTGATCATGGCTGATCGTCCCCTATCAATAACCCGTGCCTGCCTTCTCCCCATATCCCTTGACTCCACTAGCCCCTAGAGCTCTATCTAACTCTCTCTTAAATCCATCCAGTGATTTGGCCTCCACTGCCCTCTGTGGCAGGGAATTCCATAAATTCACAACTCTCTGGGTGAAAAAGTTTTTTCTCTCCTCTGTCTTAAATAACCTCCCCTTTATTCTAAGACTGTGGCCCGGGTTCTGGACTCGCCCAATGGGAACATTTTTCCTGCATCTAGCTTGTCCTGTCCTTTTATAATTTTATATGTCTCTATAAGATCCCTCCTCATCCTTCTAAACTCTAGTGAATACAAGCCTAGTCTTTTCAATCTTTCCTCATGTGGCAGTCCCGTCATCCTAGGGATCAATCTCGTGAACCTACCTTCTCATAAGTTCCTCGTTCATAGGTGCAGAAGTAGGCCATTGGGCCCATCGGGTCTACTCTGCCGTTTAATCATGGCTAATCTATCTTTCCCTCTCAACCCTCTTCTCCTACCTTTTCCCCATAACCCTTGCCACCCTTACTAATCAAGATCTGTCAATCTCGGCGTTAAAAATACCCAATGACTTGGCGTCCAGAGCCATTTGTGGCAATGAATTCCACAGATTCACCACACTCTGACTAAAGAAATTCCTCCTCGTCTCATTTCTAAAGTTACATCCTTTTATTCTCAGGCTGTGCCCTCTAGTGCTTGACTCTCCCACTAATGGAAACATACTCTCCACATCCACTCTATCCCAGGCCTTACACTATTCAGTAAGTTTCAACGAGGTCCCCCCTCATCCTTCTAAACTCCATATATTTACTTATATATCTTGTGGCATCAGGGATGGTACCGGGTTTGGTAGTGACCACACCGACACGCGCAGTTGGGTGAACTCACGTGATATTGTATTTAGAGTGGTGTGGGAGCCCAGGACTGCATGGGGTCTCTGCCTCTCGCCGTCAGGACTCCCGCATGGTGGCGCTGGCGATCTCAGACTTGCAGCTCAGTCTTGGTTTCCAAGGAGGAGGCGTGGCGATCTCAGTCTTCACCATTGCCTCGAGAGATAAGGCACTGGTGGACTCAGACTTATCCTGGTCGCTCAGCTTTGGGCTCGAAGAGGCAATCTGGTTAATCTGTTGCCAGCCCTCTTTGTTCTGGCCTATTCCTACCTCCAGTTCACCACTCTACTTTCAGTCTGAGGAAGGGTTCTGACCCAAAACGTCACCTACTCCTTTTCTCTAGAGATGCTGCCTGACCCGATGAGTTATGGGCCTGTTTTTTTTGGCGATTTGTTTTGGCGACTGCCGGAACACGTCATATGTCACCGAAAATGTTCAACATGTTGAAAATTCAGAGGCGACCAGAAAGATGCTACGACTCTTTGGGCGATTGAAGAGACTACTCACGACCATACAGGCGTCACCCTGGCGACATGTCGCGGTCGTGAGTGGTCGACCAAAGAGTCGTACCTTGTTCTGGTCGCCGCTGGATTTTCAACATGTTGAACATTTTCGGAGACCTGCTGCGACTATGACAGGTGCCGGCAGTCGCCGAAAAAGCTGCATAAGTGGGACAGGCCCACAACTCCAGCAATTTGTGTCTATCTTTGGTAGAAAACAACATCTGCAGTTCCTTCCTTCACCTTAAACCTATGTGCTCTGATGCCCCTATTCTGGGTGAAGGATTCTGTGCACTCAAATATAGCATGGATAAAGGCCCTTCAGCCCACCAAGTCCATTCCACGCATTGATCACCCATTCACATTAGTTCTATATTATCCACTTTCGCATCCACTCTATATACACTAGAGCCAACTTGTAGAGGCCAATTAACCAACCAACCCACACTCCTCTGGGACGTGGGAGGAAACCGCAGCACACAGAGGAAACCCATGCGGTCACAGGGAGAACGTGCCAACTCCACACAAACAGCACCCGGGGTCAGGTTGCTGAAACTGGGTCTCTGGTACTGTGAGGCAGCAGCTCCACCAGCCTCTGTGGAGGGAGGTTGAGGTAATGGATTGAGAGCAAAGCATCAGCATGGCACTACACTGACTTAAAGTCAGCAAGCTTTGGTTCATTTTTTTCTTATGGGCATGTCCCACTTAAGCGATTTTTCAGGTGACTGTTAAGTCGCCGGCAGTCACTGAAAAACCGGCGACTGGAAAGGCGACTGTCAGAGTGGAACACAGACACACACACATCGCTTCCTTCACCAGCCCGTTATGCAGGCGGGGGACAGGGCAAGCGGGGGAGCGCTGTCTGAGTGAAATTCACACGGTGCAAAGCCAATATGATACAGACACACACCGCGATGAACAGGAAGGTTGGCGCTGTAATTAAGACGGTGAAGGCACAGTGTACGGGAAGGGTCACGTAAGTCCTTCAAAAGAGGGGGTGAGAGGGGGGGAAGAAGGAGTGGAGACAACTTTTAAGAAGCCAGAGATACACAGCTGTGAAGTTTGGCGGACATTTAACATTACTGCTTACGTTTTCTTTCCCAATGAGCCAACGTAATTCACCGGTCAGCACCGGCTACAACCTACGAGAACCTTCGACTCCCTGGCAACCCACTAGGACCTCCTGGCGACCCACCTACGGCACGGGAATTCTCGCTACTCTCTATGGCGGCTTCATTCTGGTCGCCGCTAATGTTTCAACATGTTGAAAAATCTGCACCGACCATAATGAGGTCGCGACTAGTTCCCAGAATGTGGGAACTCCTCACGACCATGAAGGCGACTCCCCGGCAACCACCCGCGAACATGTGGTGACCATGTGGCGATCGCATAGTCTCCTGCAGTCGCCTAAAATGTCGCCTACTGTGAATTACTGGTTGCCAGGAGGTTGTTGGGACCTGCAAAATATCCAAAAAATAGTTTGGATACAAAGAGACAAAAAAGATGCTGGAGCTGATCATCCATTCTCTTGCACTTCAGTAAGGTAATGGCTGAACATTACACCAGGACCATTAACCTGCATCAGCCCCATTCTCCTGGACAAAATTGCTCTGGTCTTGCTTTCCTCTGCCCATGCAGACGAATCAAAAGATATTGTCTGCGATTAATTCAAAACTAAACTGCAAAACCGTCAAGCTGTGTTTTGTTGGTGTGAGGTACCTCACTATGTGCCATTATGTGTATGTGCCATTGGTTAGATATTTTCCATAAAGTCATAGAGTGATACTGCGTGGAAGGCGGAAACAGGCCCTTTGGCCCAACTTGCCCACACCGGCCAACATGTCCCAGCTACACTAGTCCCACCTGCCTGCGTTTGGCCCGTGTCCTTCCAAACCTGTCCTATCCATGTACCTGTCTAACTTTCTTTAATCTCCTGCAACCGCAGGAGATGCAATACCTGTCCCTTTACCTCCCCCCTCGACTCCATCCAAAAACCCCAACAGTCTTTTCAAGTGAGGCAGAGGTTCACTCGCACCTCCTCCAACCTCATCTCCACTGTTCCAGGTGTCAACTTCTGTACATCGGCGAGACCAAGCGCAGGCTCGGCGATGGTTTCGCTGAACACCTGCGCTCAGTCCGCCTCAACCTACCTGATCTCACGGTTGCTCAGCACTTTAACTCCCATTCCCAATCTGACCTTCCTGTCCTGGGCCTTATCCATTGTCAGAGTGAGGCCCAGCGCAAATTGGAGGAACAGCACCTCATATTCCGCTTGGGTAGTTTACACCCCAGCGGGTTGACCATTGACTTCTCTAACTTCAAATAGCCCTTGCTTACCCTCTCTCTCCATCCCCTTCACCTTCCCTGTTCTCCCACTAGTCTTACTGTCTCCGACTACATTCTATCTTGGTCCCGCCCACTCCCCTGACACAGTCTGGGATAAAAGTAGATGAAGTCTTTCTTATAGAAACATAGAAACATAGAAATTAGGTGCAGGAGTAGGCCATTCAGCCCTTCGAGCCTGCACCGCCATTCAATATGATCATGGCTGATCATCCAACTCAGTATCCCGTACCTGCCTTCTCTCCATACCCTCTGATCCCCTTAGCCACAAGGGCCACATCCAACTCACTCTTAAATATAGCCAATGAACTGGCCTCAACTACCCTCTGTGGCAGAGAGTTCCAGAGACTCACCACTCTCTGTGTGAAAAAAGTCTTTCTCATCTCGGTCTTAAAGGATTTCCCCCTTATCCTTAAGCTGTGACCCCTTGTCCTGGACTTCCCCAACATCGGGAACAATCTTCCTGCATCTAGCCTGTCCAACCCCTTAAGAATAGCCCAACATGCATCAGAACAGTCTGAAGAAGGGTCATGACCCAAAACGTCACCCATTCCTTCTCTCCAGAGATGCTGCCTGTCCCGCTGAGCTACTCCGGCATTTTGTGTCTACCTAACTTTCTTTACAATTGGGATAGTCCCTGCCTCAACTACCTCTTCTGGCAGCTTGTTCCATACACCCACCACCCTTTGTGTAAAAAAGATACCCCTCAGATTCCTATTAAACCTTTTTCCCTTCACCTTAAACCTAAGTTCTCTGGTCCTCGATTCACATACTCTGGGCATGAGACCGGATCTACCCGATCTATTCCTCTCATGATCTTATACACCTCTGTAAGATCACTCCTCACCCCCCCCTGCACTCCAAGGAATTGAGTCCCAGCCTACTCAACCTCTCCCTACAGCTCAATAAGATCTGATGTTATAACCTGGTCGAATAGAATGATAATAATGCCTTTGCCTTTGAGTTACTCCAGCACTTGGTCTTTTTTTTGGTAAACTGTCTACAACTGTACCTTGTTTCTAGAAAGATGATAATGATGTGTCAAGTTCAAAAGAGCATTTTGGTCAACATTAGGACTAACAATCTGCCTTCTCAACTTAGAACGCACAACAGTACAGCACAGGAACAGTCCCTTCAGCCCACGATGCCCATGCCCAACATGATGCCATGGTAGACACAAAAAGCTAAAGTACCTCAGCGGGACAGGACAGGCAGTGTTGAAACATAAGATTATTAAGGGTTTGGACACGCTAGAGGCAGGAAACATGTTCCCGATGTTGGGGGCAGAACCAGGGACCACAGTTTAAGAATATTTCTAAACCATTTAGAACGGAGATGAGGAAACACTTTTTCACGCAGAGAGTTGTGAGTCTGTGGAATTCTCTGCCTCAGAGGGTGGTGGAGGCCAATTCTCTGGATACTTTCAAGAGACAGCTAGATAGGGCTCTTAAAGATAGCGGAGTCAGGGGATATAGGGAGAAGGCAGGAACGGGGTACTGATTGGGGAAGATCAGCCATGATCTCATTGAATGGCGGTGCTGGCTCGAAGGGCCGAATGGCCTATTCCTGCACCTATTGTCTATTAGCTCTGGAGAGAACGAACGGGTGATGTCACCCATTCCTTCTTTCCAGAGATGCTGCCTGTCCCGGTGAGTTACTCCAGTTTTTTGTGTCTTATCTTCGGTTTAAACCAGCATCTGCAGTTCCTTCCTATATGTGATGCCAAGGTAACTAATCTCATCAGCCTGCACATGGTCTACTTCCCTCCATTCCCTGTAGATCTATCTACTTATCTAAAAGCCTCTTAAACGTTACTGCAGTGCCTGCTTCCACCACCACCCCTGGAAGTGTGTTCCAGATACCCGCCACAATCTGGGAGAAATCATGGGATTTAAGGATAGAAAAAAGAAACCGGATCTGTGGAGAAACAAACAAACTGTTGGAGGAGCTCAGCGGGGTGTGCAACGTGCAGAGGGAAGTGGATCAGGACTCTTCATGTGGACTGAGATGGAGTTATAGAGATCAAGAAAGGGGAGAGAGGAGTTGGTAAAGGTCCAAGTGAATTTGAGGGCAGAGTAGGTTAGTGGTGAACTTGAAGTTGGATGCAGAATGCAGCACCAATGTTTGGGAAAGAACTGCAGATGCTCGTTTACACCGAAGATAGACATAAAATGCTGGAATAACTCAGCGAGACAGGCAGCACCTCTGGGATAAAAGGAATGGGTGATGTTTTAGGTTGAGACCCCTCTTCAAACTGAGTCAGTGGTGAGGGAGACACAGAGATATGGATGGGTAAGGTGTGAAAACGAGACAAGAAAGAGTTGGAGAGTGGTGCTGGAGTTGTCTTGGAAGGAAGACTGCTCCACATAGCCAACAGAACGGCAGGCGTAGCGAGGGCTGATGCAAGTACACCTTTGAAGTGTCAGGAATTCTAAAGATAAATTATTCAAGGTAACCTCGGTGTGATCCCGGTGGCGCAGCGGTGGAGTTTCTGCCTTACAGCAAATGCTGCGCCAGAGACCCGGGTTCGATCCTAACTATGGGTGCTGTCTGTACGGAGTTTGTACGTTCTCCCCGTGACCTGCGTGGCTTTTCTCCGAGCTCTTCCGTTCCTCCCGCACTCCAAAGAGGTACAGGTTTGTAGGTTAATGGTCTTGGTAAATGATCTCGGGGTGGGAGATTGCAACCTTCATGTGGTCGATGAATGCAATCAACCCGGCGTTGATCAAAGTTGTAGGACATCCCGTTCTAAGATCAAGTAGACAAGTTGTCCTACAACTTTAGGCTGTGCACGCCACACGCGTGAAGAAGAAGAAGGAGAAGATGAAGTCTTAGTAAATGTAAAAATTGTCCCTCGTGTGTGGAGGATAGTGTTAATGTGCGGGGATTGCTGGTCGGCACGGGCCCGGTGGGCCGAAGGGCCTGTTTCCACGCTGTATCTCTAAACGAAATTAAACACAGGATTTGCCAGGCAGAGGAGGCTGTCAGTTGAGGGGAACTGGGTAGATTCATGTCCGAGAAAGAAATGGGAGCCCTGAAGGCCTTCCTGATGAGGTGGAAGTTGTACAGAAGCACAGCCATGGTAAAGGTGAGGTGGTAGGAATGACGGAGATGGAAATAGGGTGGAATGATATCAAAGACAGGACGAGAAATAAGAGAACGGATTGATGGAATGAGAAAGAACCGGAGAGTGAAAGGAAAAAATAACAAAAAAAATAAACAATTTAAGCTTGTCGTTTCTAAAAGCTCCAACTACAATTATCTATTTGAAACTAATCAAAACATTGTTCCCATTCTTGGGCAGGGATGTTGAGTGGCAAAGCTCTAGCAATTAACGTATCATTAAGTAAACAGCATTTACACTATTAATTGCCAAATAGGCTTTGTGCGTTGAGTATAATGAACAATCATTGTGCAAATCCAGCAACCATTTAAAATACTAGGGAGGATAAGGGCAGGGTGCTAATTTTGTGAAGGAAATTGGCGGATTGGCGTAAAATGACCAGTAAATTCTGCAGATGTGTAACCAAGAGTGCACCCTCTTTCATCCATGAACCCACCGGTTGATTTGCACATTAATAACGATGTGTATCATTAACACGCCATTTATTTCCAGGGAGATCAAGCCCAATATTTCATCGTGAGGGATCAGTCCACTGCACAGGCTCCCAAGGGGAACGGGAGACGCAGTTACGATTGATTTATTTGAATGCAAATTAACTCAGTTATTTTCAGAAAGTAGCACTTTGGGAAAATGGTTTACAAACAATTTGACAGAAGACAAGGTGGGTGTTGCAGGCGAGGGAACAACATGATGTGTTGGATTTATGATTTCCAAAGACTTCGCTATTTGCCTTCCGTTAAGGACTGTTGTAAAAGAATGTTTGGTACCATTAGTCAACAATAACATTGCTGTTATATCATGTAAAAAGATAACATCTAGTTTTTTGTGTCTAACTAACATCTGTCTACTTTTGTTTTTTTAGTCACTGTACACCAATGCATTTTGTCTCATCAATTTTAACAGAATCAAACTGACTTCATTGTTCGGGACGGAAGGAATGGGCGACGTTTCAGGTCGAGACCCTTCTTCATAAGAACATAGAAACATAAAAAGTAGGTGCAGGAGTAGGCCATTCGGCCCTTCAAGCCTGCACCGCCATTCAATATGATCATGGCTGATCATCCAACTCAGTATCCGGTACCTGCCTTCTCTCCATACCCCCTGATCCCCTTAGCCACAAGGGCCACATTTAACTCCCTCTTAAATATAGCCAATGAACTGGCCTCAACTACCTTCTGTGGCAGAGAATTCCAGAGACTCACACTCTCTGTGTAAAAAATGTTTTTCTCATCTCGGTCCCAAAAGATTCCCCCCTTATCCTTAAGATTCAGATTGATGTCAGGGGAGGGGTGGAACAATGATTGAATGTAAGACTAGTGGGAGAACTGGGAAGGGGAAGGGGATGGGGGGAGAGAATGCAAGGGCTATCTCAAGTTAGAGAAGTATATGTTCATACTGCTGGGGTGCAAACTACCCAAGCAAAATATGAGGTGCTGTTCATCCAATTTGCGCTGGGCCTCACTCTGTCAATGGAGGAGGCCCAGGACAGAAAGGTCAGATTGGAAATGGGAGGGGGAAGTTGAAGTGCTGGGCCACCGGGAGATCAGGTAGGTTACGATGGACTGAGTGGAGGTGTTCAGCGAAACGATCACCGAGCCTGCGCCAATTGGCTTCATACAAACGCTTTATCCCAATCATCACACTCTGATGCCCATGTTCCAATGTCTACTCATCAATCCCCAATCTCCATCCCAAAATCCCTATTCCAAACTCTATGCCCCAATTTCTGACCTGTTACACAATCTCTCTTCCCCATCACCATTGCCCCAATTCTTTCTCGCAAACCATTTGCCTTCATTCTATTTCCCAAATCACTATTTCCCTTGCCCCGAGTCCCCAGATTGTATTAACCCATGTCCCCAAGTCCCCATGCAATGTGGATGTAATCACTCCTTTGCCCCTTCCTCTAAACCTCTAGATCCCTTGACTCTTGCCTCATACCCCATTCCCACCTACCCTACTGTGGTTGCCTTGCCCCCTGCCTGTCTCATTGCCCCAATCCCTTCCCGTGGCCCCGTTCTACAATATCCCATCATCTTATCTTCATGTCAAAGGCACAAATCTCTGTTTTAATGGCAACAATATTCTTGCCCTATTCCCATTCGTCCCATTGCCCCAATACCTTTTCCAATCACCTCCGCCCATCACCCCAATCCACCTGCAAAATGCCCAAATACTGCTGTTGTTCTGTTGTTCAAGTGCCCCGATCCACCCACTAATGCCCTATTAATTTGCCTAATCTCTGCACTAAACACCCCACCCATTTCTCCCATCGACTACCAAATGCCCTGTTCCATTCCTCAATCCCTTTGTCCCAATGCCCAAATCCACCTATTGATGGCCAAAAGCACCCATTTCATTGCTCAATCCCCTTGCCCCAATTCCCCCAACCCATCTTGCCCCAACCCACTAATGTCCCTGCACGTGACCCTCATAATTTCACCCTATCGCCTCTTGTGGCTCCTCTCACCACCCCGCCTTCCCTCCTCCCTCACAAACTCCCCTTCCCCCCTCCCTCACCCTCCCATCTACTCTCCTCCTCCGCTCCATTCTCCCCCTCACCACCTCCCCTCCCCTCCTCACCCCTCTCTCAACTGCCTTCCCTTCCCTCACCTCCAATCCCCTCCTCCCCTCCCATCTTCCTCTCCCTCCTTCTCTGACCATTGCTCTCTCCCCTTCTCCAATATCCCCTCTCCTTCTCTCCCTCTCTCCCTCTTCCCCTCGTCCCTCTCCCCTCTTCCTCCCCCATATCTGCTGATTCCCTTCTCTTTTCCCCCTCCCCTCCATTCCCCTCTCATTCACCGCACCACCTCCCCTCATTCCTCATTCCCCTCCCCCTTCCCTCCTCTCCCCTTTCCTCCCTCTCTCTCCCTCCCCTCCCTTCTCCCTCCCACCACCCTCTCCCCCCTTCACCCACTTTCCCTCCCCTCCCAATTTCCCACTTCCCATAATTCTCTCCTCTTCCCCCTCCCTCTCATCCACCACTTCTACCACCTCTCCCCTCATTCCTCATTCTCCTCTCAAACCTTCACTCCCGATTCCCCTCATTCCCTCCTCTCCCTCCTATCCTCCACCCTCCCCCTCCTATCACCTCTCCCCCCTCTCGCTCTCCACTTCTCCGTCCCTCTCCCTCCCCCTGCTCCCACCACCTCCTTCTCCCTCCTCCGTCCCCCCTCACCACCTCATTCCCGTCATTCATTTCTCCCACTATCAACTCTCTCGCCGCTCTCCAGATTCCATAATCCCTCATTCTCCTTTCCTCTCCTCACTCCCTCCCTCCCCCTCACCCTCCCACCACCTCCTTTCCCCTCATTCATCCCCCTCATTTCCTCCTCTTCCTCCTCACCCTCCTCCCTCCCCTCACTGCCTCCCAGTCCTTTTCATTCCCTTCGCTCCTACCATCTCCTCTCCCCTCCCCTCATTCATCCTCTCCCCTCCTCCCACCTCCCTTCATTCCTCCCCCTCTTCTCACCTCATCTCCCTTCATTCCCCCTATTCCTCACCGCCCCTCCGCTACCTCTCCTCTCCGCTCTCCTCACCATCCTCACCTTTCACCCCTCACCTCCATTCCTCTCACCTCCACTCCTCTCACCTCCACTCCTCATCTCCACTCCTCTCACCTCCACTCCTCACCTCCACTCCTCTCACCTCTGCTCCTCACCTCCACTCCTCTCACCTCCGCTCCTCTCACCTCCGCTCCTCATCTCTGCTCCTCGCCTCTACTCCTCACCTCCACTCCTCTCACCTCCGCTCCTCACCTCCGCTCCTCACCTCCACTCCTCACCTCTACTCCCCTCACCTCCACTTCTCACCTCCACTCCTCTCTCACCTCCGCTCCTCACCTCCGCTCCTCACCTCCACTCCTCCTCACACCTCCACTCCTCACCTCCACCAACCTCCACTCCTCACCTCCACTCCTCTCACCTCCACTCCTCTCACCTCCACTCCACTCACCTCCACTCCACCACACACCTCCACTCTCCCCTCCACTTCACCTCACTCCTCTCACCGCTCCACCTCCACTCCTCTCACCTCCACTCTCCACCTTCCTCACCTCCACTCCTCCACCTCCACCCTCTCACCTCCACTCCTCACCTCCACCCCTCTCACCTCCACTCCTCTCCACTCCTCCACTCCTCACCTCCATCTCACCTCCACCTCCTCTCACCTCCACTCCTCACCTCCACTCCTCACCTCCACCCCTTCGCTCACCTCCACTCCTCTCACCTCCACTTCACCTCCCACACTCCTCACCTCCACCCACCTTCCTCTCCTCCACCTCCACCTCTCACCTGCACTCCTCACCTCCACTCCTCCTCCACTCCCCACCTCCTCCACCCCCTCCCTCCACTCCTCACCTCCACTCTCACCTCCTCCTCACCTCCACTCCCTCACCTCCCTCCACTCTCTCACCTCCCACTCCTCACCTCCACTCCTCACCTCCACCCTCCTCCACCTCACTTCCCTCCACTCCCTCACCCCTCACCTCTCCACTCCACCTCCTCTCACTCACCTCCACTCCTCCACTCCATCACCTCCACTCACCTCTCACCTCCACTCCTCACCTCCTCTCACCTCCACTCACCTCTCACCTCCACTCCTCACCTCCACTCCTCTCACCTCCAACTCCGCTCCTCACCTCCACTCCTCACCTCCCACTCCTTCCTCACCTCACCTCTCACTCTCACCTCCACTCCTCACCTCCACTCCTCACCTCCACCCTCACCTCACCTTCCACTCCTCACTCCACTCCCTCTCACCTCCCTCCTCACCTCCACTCCTCTCACCTCCACTCCTCACCACCTCCTCACCTCCACTCCTCTCACCTCCACTCCTCACCTCCTCCTCACCTCCCACTCCTCACTCCCTCCTCACCTCCACTCCTCACCTCACTCCTCACCTCCCCCCCTCACCTCACTCCTCCACCCCTCACCTCCCACTCCACCTCCTCCTCACCTCCACTCCCTCACCTCACTCCTCCTCCACTCACTCTCACCCCTCACCTCCACTCCACCTCACCCTCACCTCCACTCACCTCTCACTCCTCTCACCTCCACTCCTCACCTCCACTCCCTCTCACCTCCACCTCTCTCTCACCTCCCTCCTCACCTCCACTCCACCTCACTCACTCCTCCTCTCACTCCCTCACCATCCACTCCTCACTCCCTCCTCACCTCCCTCCACTCCCTCCCTCACCTCCACTCACCTCCACCTCCCTCACCTCCACCTCCCACCTCCACTCCCTCCACTCCTCACCTCCACTCCTCACCTCCACTCCTCACCTCCACTCCTCAACCCCTCACTCCTCACCTCCACCTCCTCCCTCCACTCACCTCCACTCCACCTCCACTCACCCTCCTCACCTCCACTCCCTCTCACCTCCACTCCTCACCTCTCACCCCACTCCTCCACTACTCTCACCTCACCTCCACTCCTCACTCCACCCTCTCACCTCCCTCCACCCTCACCTCCACTCCTCACCTCACCTCACTCCCCTCACCTCACTCCCCTCAACCTCCACCTCACCTCCCTCCACCTCCCCTCACCTCCACTCCTCACTCCTCCACCTCCTCTCCACTCCTCCACTCCCTCCACTCCCTCACCTCCACTCCTCACCTCCTCACCTCCACTCCTCACCTCACCTCCTCCCCTCACCTCCTCCTCACCACTCCTCACCTCCACTCTCCTCCACCGTCCTCACTCCACTCCAACCTCCACCTCCTCCTCACCTCCACTCGCACCTCCTCACCTCCCTCACCTCCACTCCACCTCACCTCCACCCCTCACCTCTCACCTCCACCTCCTCACCTCCACTCCACCTCCACTCCTCACCCTCCACTCCTCTCCTCTCTCCCCTCTCACCTCCACACATCCTCACCTCCACTCCTCACCTACTCCTCCCTCCACTCCTCTCACCTCCACTCTCTCACCTCCACTCTCACCTCCACTCTCCCTCCTCCACTCACTCACCTCCACTCCTCCACTCCTCACCTCCACCCCTCCTCTCCACTCCCTCACCTCCACCAAACCTCACCTCCACTCTCTCATCTCCACTCTCACCTCCACTCTCATCTCCATCCTCTCACCTCCCACTCCCTCACCTCCATCCACCCTCTCACCTCCACTCCATCTCATCTCCACTCCCTCACCTCTCTCATCAGCTCACTCTCTCACCTCCACTCCTCACCTCCACTCCCTCACCTCCACTCACCTCCACTCTCCTCCACTCCTCTCACCTCCACTCCTCACCTCCACTCCCTCTCACCTCCACTCCCTCTCACCTCCACTCCTCTCACCTCCACTCTCTCACCTCCACTCCTCTCACCTCCACTCCTCACCTCCACTCCTCACCTCCACTCCCTCACCTCCACTCCTCACCTCCACTCCTCACCTCCACTCCTCTCACCTCCACTCCTCACCTCCACTCCTCTCACCTCCACTCCTCACCTCCACTCCTCACCTCCACTCCTCTCACCTCCACTCCTCACCTCCACCCTCTCACCTCCACTCCTCTCACCTCCACTCCTCACCTCCACTCCTCTCACCTCCACTCCTCTCACCTCCACTCCTCACCTCCACTCCTCACCTCCACTCCTCTCCACTCTCTCACCTCCACTCCTCTCACCTCCACTCCTCTCACCTCCACTCTCTCACCTCCACTCCTCCCTCACCTCCACTCCTCTCACCTCCACTCCTCACCCTCCACTCCTCTCACTCTCACCTCCACTCCCTCACCTCCACTCCTCACCTCACTTCACCTCACTCCTCTCCACCTCCACTCCTCACCTCCACTCCTCACCTCCACTCCCCCTCCTCCACCACCTCCACTCCTCTCACCCTCACCTCCACTCCCCTCACCTCCACTCCTCACCTCCACTCCTCTCACCTCCACTCCTCACACCTCCACTCATCTCACCTCCACTCCCTCACCTCCACTCCACCTCCCTCTCATCCTCTCACCTCCACTCCTCACCTCCACTCCTCACCTCCACTCCTCTCACCTCCACTCCTCTCACCTCCACTCCCTCACCTCCGCCACTCACCTCCACTCCTCTCACTTCCCCTCACCTCCACTCCTCTCTCCCCCACTCCTCACCTCCACTCCTCTCACCTCCACTCCTCTCCACCTCCACTCACCTCCACGCATCCTCCAACTCCTCCTCACCTCCACTCCCTCACCTCCACTCCTCTCACCTCCACTCCTCACCATCCACTCCCTCCTCTCACCTCCACTCCTCACCTCCCCCTCACCTCCACTCTCTCACCTCCACTCCCTCACCTCCACTCCTCACCTCCACTCCCTCACCTCCACTCCTCACCTCCCTCCACTCCACTCCTCACCTCCACTCCTCTCACTCCTCCACGCCCACTCCTCTCACCACCTCCACTCCTCTCACCTCCACTCCTCACCTCCACTCCTCACACCTCTCCCTCCTCTCACACTCCCACCTCACCTCCACTCCTCACCTCCACTCACCTCACCACCTCCACTCCCTCACCTCTCACCTCCACTCCCTCACCTCCACTCCTCTACCTCCACTCCTCCTCCACCACTCACGCACTCGTCACCTCCACTCCTCTCACCTCCACTCCTCACCTCCACTCCTCACCTCGCCTCACCTCCACCTCACCTCACCTCCACTCCTCTCACCTCCACTCCTCTCACCTCCACTCCTCACACTCTCCTCTCACCTCCACTCCTCACTCTCACCTCCCTGGTTTATTGAGGAAACTCCTCACCTCCACTCCTCTCACCTCCACTCCTCACCTCTCCACTCCTCACTCCTCACCTCACACTCCTCTCACCTCCACTCCTCACCTCCACTCCTCCTCTCACCTCCACTCCTCACCTCCCACTCTCACCTACTCCTCTTCACCTCCACTCCTCCACCTCCATCCTCTCACCTCCACCCGCACTCCCACCTGCTCCACCTCCACGCCTCACCTCCCTCCATCCTCTACACCTCCACTCTCACTCCTCCTCTCCATCCTAAAAGCTCACTCACCTCCTCTTACCTCCCCCACTCCTCTCAACTCCACTCTCTCACCTCCACTCCTCACCTCCACTCTTCTCTCACCTCCACCTCCTCCCTCAACCTCCACACCTGCATCACCTCCACTCCTTCACCTCCTCTCTCACACTCCTCTCACCTCCTATCCTTCAACCTTCCTCCTCACCTCCTCACTCCACTCCTCACTCCATCCTCACCTCCACTCTCACCTCCACCCTCCTCACCTCCACTCCCCTCACCTCCACTCCTCACCTCCACTCCTCACACTCCACTCCTCACCTCCACCCCTCCTCACTCCTCCACTCTCTCACCTCTCCTCACCTCCACTCCTCTCACCTCCACTCCTCACCCACACACTCACTCACCTCCACTCTCACCTCCATTCCTCTCCTCCACTCTCACCTCCCTCCTCACCGCCATCTCCTCTCACCTCCACTCCTCACCTCCAACCTCCACCCTCTCACCTCTCACTACACCTCACCTCCACTCCTCACCTCCACTCCTCTCACCCTCCACTCCTCACCTCCACTCGCATCGCCCTCACCTCAGCACTCCTCCACTCTCACCTCCTCTCACCTCCACACCACCACTCCACACCTCACCCTCCAACATCCTCCACTCCTCACCTCCACTCCTCTCTCCTCCACCTCTCAACCTCCACTCCTCACCTCCACTCCTCACCTCCACTCCTCACCTCCACCACTCCTCACCTCCACTCCTCACTCTCACTCCTCACCTCCACTCCTCTCACCTCCTACTCTCACCTCCACTCCACTCCACTCCTCACCTCCACTCCTCTCACCTCCCTCCACTCTACGTCACTCTTCTCACCTCCACTCCCACCTCACTCCTCCACTCCTCTCACCTCACCTCCACTCCTCACTCTCTCACCTCCACTCCTCTCACCTCCCACCCCTCTCACCTCCACCCTCTCACCTCCACTCCTCACCTCCACTCCTCATCACCTCCACTCCTCACCTCCACCCCTATCACCTCACTCCTCTCACCCCCACTCCTCACCTCACTCCTCACGCTCCACCCTCACCTCCACTCCTCACCTCCACCTCCACTCCTCACCTCCACTCCCTCTCACTCCACTCCTCCACCTCCCACTCCTCCCTCACCTCTCACTCCACTCCTCACCTCACCTCACCCTCACCTCCACTCCTCCTCACTCCTCCACTCTCTCACTCTCCACTCCTCCTCCACCTCCACTCCTCTCACCTCCACCCCTCCTCACCTCCACCCCTCTCACCACTCCCACTCACCCTCACCTACCACCTCCTCTCACCTCCACTCATCCTCCTCACCTCACTCCTCTCCACCTCCTCACCTCCACCGCTCCTCACCTCCACTCCTCACCTCCCACTCCACTCCTCTCACCTCCACTCCTCTCACCTCCACTCCTCACCCTCCTCCTCCCTTCCCACCTCCACTCCTCACCTCCACCTCCTCTCACCTCCACTCCTCCCTCACTCCCACCTCACCTCACTCCTCACCTCCCACCTCCACCCCTCACCTCACTCCTCCTCTCCACTCCTCACCTCCACTCCTCACCTCCACATCCTCACTCCTCACCTCCACTCTCTCACCTCCACTCCGCCTCACCTCCAACCCTCTCACCTCTCCTCACCTCCACTCCTCACCTCCACCTCTCACTCCTCACCTCCCTCCACTCCTCTCACCTCCGCTCCTCCACCTCCGCTCCACTACATAAAAATCCGAAAATAATATAATCTCACATCACTCCTCAACCTCCACCCTCACACCACACTCACTCACCTCCTTCTCTCTCCACCTCCACTCATCAAATCCACTCCTAAACTCATCTCCTAACCTCCACTCCTCTCACCCCTCTCACTCAAATCCACTCCTCACATCCACTCATATCACCTCCAATACTCACCTCCACTCCTCCACCTCCACTCCTCCTCACCTCCGCTTTCCTCTCACCTCCACTCCTCACCTCCTCCTCACTCCTCACTTCCGTCTCCACTCCTCTCACCTCCATCCTCCTCACCTCCACTCCTCTCACCTCCACTCCTCACCTCCCCTCTCACCTCCACCTCCTCCTCACCTCCCTCCACTCCTCTCACCTCCCTCCACCTCCCCTCACCTCCACTCCTCTCACCTCCGCTCCTCACCTCTCACCTCCACTCCTCACCTCCACTCCTCACCTCCACTCCTCTCCTCTCACCTCACTCCTCACCTCACCTCACCTCAACCTCCTCCTCACCTCCACTCCTCACCTCCACTCCCTCCTCACCTCCTCTCCTCACCTCCACTCCTCACCTCCACTCCTCACCTCCACTCCTCACCTCCTCACCTCCACTCCTCACCTCCACTCCTCTCACCTCCACTCCTCACCTCCACTCCTCTCCTCTCCACCTCTCACCTCCACTCCTCACCTCCGCTTCCTCACCTCACTCCTCACCTCCACTCCTCACCTCCACTCCTCACCTCCCTCCACTCCTCTCACCTCCACTCTCTCACCTCCACTCCTCACCTCCACTCCTCACCTCCCTCTCACTCCGCCTCCTCACCTCCACTCCTCACCTCCACTCCTCTCACCTCCACTCCTCACCTCCACTCCTCACCTCCACTCTCACCCACTCCACCTCACCTCCACTCCTCACCCTCCACTCCTCACCTCCACTCCTCTCACTCCTCACCTCACTCCTCTCACCTCACCTCCACTCCTCTCACCTCCACTCCTCTCACCTCCACTCCTCTCACCTCCACTCCTCACCTCCACTCCTCTCACCTCCACTCCCCTCCTCTCACCTCCACTCCTCACCTCACCTCCACTCCCTCTCACCTCCACTCCTCTCACCTCCACTCTCTCACCTCCACTCCTCACCTCCACTCCTCTCACCTCCACTCCTCACCTCCACTCTCTCACCTCCACTCCTCTCACCTCCACTCCTCTCACCTCCACTCCTCTCACCTCCACTCCTCTCACCTCCACTCCTCTCACCTCCACTCCTCACCTCCACTCTCTCACCTCCACTCCTCTCACCTCCCTCTCACCTCCACTCCTCACCTCCACTCCTCTCACCTCCACTCCTCACCTCCACTCCTCACCTCCACTCCTCTCACCTCCACTCCTCACCTCCACTCCTCTCACCTCCACTCCTCTCACCTCCACTCCTCACCTCCACTCCTCTCACCTCCACTCCTCACCTCCACTCCTCTCACCTCCACTCCTCACCTCCACTCCTCTCACCTCCACTCCCCTCACCTCCACCCTCTCACCTCCACTCCTCACCTCCACTCCTCACCTCCACTCCTCACCTCCACTCCTCTCACCTCCACTCCTCTCACCTCCACTCCGTCTCCAGACCGTTCTCTCCGCGCCCCGTCTCCACGGCAACCGCCGGCGCCGCTGCCCCTGGCAACGGACGGAGGCCCCGCGGTGAAGCCGCAGCCGAACGCGATCCCGCCTCAAAACCGGCCCAGGCCCCCTGCACCCCCCCCCACACACTGCCTCAACCCCCACACACACTACACACACACACACACACCCCCTCCACACACACACCCCCTCACACACACACCCTACCACACACACCCCACACACACACACCCTACACACACACCACCCCCTACACACACACCCCCACACACACCCCCCTACACATACACACACCCACCCTACACACACACACCCCCTACACACACCCCCTCACACACCCCCTCAACCCCCCTACACACACACAATACACACACTACACACACACACACACACCCCTACACACACACACCCCCTACACACACACACACCCCTACACACACACACACACCTACACACACACACACCCTACACACACACACCCCTACACACACCCCCTACACACACACCCCCTACACACACACACCCTACACACACAACACACACACACCCCTACACACACCACACCCCCTACACACACACATCACACACCCCCCACACACACACACCCTACACACACACCCCACACACACACACCCTACACACACACACACCCCTAAACACACACACACCCCCACACACACACCCTACAAAACCCACACACCCCACACACACACACCCCCTACACACACATACACAACACACACACCCCACACACACACACACCCTACACACACACACACACACACACCCTACACACACACCCCACACACACACACCCTACACACACACACCACCCCACACACACCCCCTACACACTCACCCCTACACACACTACACACACACACCCCTACACACACACACCCCTACACACTCACACCCCCTACACACACACACAACACACACACCCTACACACACACACACACCCTACACACACACACCCCCTACACACTACACACACAACCCACACACACACCCTACACACACACACCCCCCTACACACACACACCCCTACACACACACCACACACACACCCTAAACACACACACACCTACACCACACACACCCCCTACACACACACACACCCTACACACACACACCCCCCACTCACCACACACACCCCCTACACCACACACACACCCCCCCCACACACACCACCCTACACACACACACCCCCACACACACCCCCTACACACACACACCCCCTACACACAAACATACACACACAACACACACACACCCTACACACACACACACACCCTACACACACACACACCCCTACACACACACACCCCCCCTACACACACACACCCCCTACACACACACACCCCCTACCACACACACACCCCCCTACACACACACACCCCCTACACAACACACACACACACCCCCCCAAACACACACAACCCCTACACACACACCCTACACACACACACACACACCCCCTACACACACACACACACACACACCCCCTACCACCCCACACCACACACACACCCCTACACACACACACACTCACACACCCCCTACACACACACACACAACCCTACACACACACACCCCCACTACACACCCCTACACACACACACCCTACACACACACACACACACCCCCCTACACACACACACCCTACACACACACACCTACACACACACACACACACCCCCCCTACACACACACACCCTACACACACACACCCCCTACACACACACACCCTACACACACACCCTACACACACACACCCCCTACACACACACACCCTACACACACACAACCCCCCCTACACACACACACCCTACACACACACACACACACCCCCCACACACACACCCTACACACACACACCCTACACACAACAACACACCCTACACACACACACACACCCTACACACACACACCCTACCACACACACCCCACACACCACCCCCTACACACACACACCCACTCACAACACCCCTACACACACACACCCTACACACACACACCCACACAAACCCCCCTACACACACACACACACACACACACCACCCTACCACACACACACCCACACACCCCTACACACACACATCCCCTACACACACACCCACACACACCCCCTACACACACACACCCACACACACACCCCACACACCCACCCCTACACACACACACCTACACACACACACACACCCCCCACACACCCACACCCCTACCCCCCCCCCACACACACACCCCCCCCCCACATACACCCCTCACACCCCCCCACACACACGCACCCCCGCTACATACACCCCTCACACCCCAACACACACATACACCCTCCACCCCCCCACACCCACCCTCTACACACCCCCCCTCTCACACACCCCTCCCACACCCCCCCTCCACACACACACCCCTCACACCCCACCTACACACACCCCCACACCCCCTCTACATGCATTCCACACACCCCCATACACTCCCCCAATACCCCCGCTTACACACACCCCACACATACCCCTCTACACAACATCGCCTACACACAACCCCACTCCTCTACACACACCCCACACACACCCCTCTGCACACACATCGCCTACACACAACCCCACTCCCCTACACACACCCACACACACCCCTCTACACACACATCGCCTACACACAACCCCACTCCCCTACACACACCCGCAACACCCCCCCCCACACACACCTCCCCAACACACCCCCAACAACCACCCTCCTTACACATACCCGCAAGACCCCTCCCCCCCTCCCTCCACACACTCCCACCCCACCCACTCCCCCCCACTACGGTTGCCAACTTTCTCACTCCCAAATAAGGGACAAAAGGTCAAAATAAGGGACAAATTCCCAACGGCAATTTGTTGACCGACTCGGCCGTGGCTGGGTGAATGATGAGTTGGCCCGGGTGTTGGACTGCACACAAAGTCCTGCTGACGGGCCAGCTGAGGAGTTTTGGCCCGGGCCGCGCGACATCGCGCGCAACGTTCACCGCCCCATCCAAGTCACGAACCTGTGATCGGCCGTGAGAAGGAGGGGTGATGTTGTCGGCGGTAAGCGAAGCTCCGCAGGTCGGACTAGCTGGCCGGGCTGCCGACCAACCGATGGGGCCACAGGCGAGGCGCTGTTGCTGCACTCCATGGGCTGCACTACGTCGGGACTGGTGAGGCGGGGCCAGACGTAACGCTCCGACCCGACGAGAGTTCAGCAACATACAATCTATCTTTGTCCCGCCCCCTCCCCTGACATCAGCCTGCAGAAGGGTCTCGACAAAAAACGTCGCCCATTCCTTCTCTCCAGAGATGCTGCCTCACCCAATGAAATTCTTACTTGCAACAGCACATCAGAATATGTAAACTCAGCGGGTCAGGCCGCATCTAAGGATAAAAATGAATAAGTGACATTTTGGGATGGCGCCCTTCTTCAGACAGCTTAAGGGTCTCGACTTGAAACATCATCTATCCATGTTCTCCGCAGATGCTGCCTGACCCGCTGAGGTACTCCAGAAATTTCTTATGATGATAGGCACAAAAAGAAGACACCAAGTTCTGGACGTTTTTGGTTGAGACAATTCTTCAGAGTCAAGACTTTCTTCATACATGGCATTCTGCCTCCTCTCCCCCCACCCCCGTCCACCTCCTTACAATCGATCTGAAGAAGGGTGCCGACCCGAAACTTCATCTATCCATCCATGTTCTTCCGAGATGCTGACTGTCATGGGACTCAAACGGAGGCTGTAGATGATGGAATCTTCAGTGAAAAAACACAAACTGGTGGAGGAAGAATAGAAGAACTCACCAAGAAGTCACCAACTCCTTTTCCCCAGAGATGCTGCCTGACCCGCTGAGTTACTCCAGCATTTTGTGTCCATCTTCAGGTTTGCAGGTTAATTGGCTACTGTAAATTGTCCCTGGTGTGTAAGGTAGAACTAGTGCACGGGTGATCGCTGGTCAGCACCCGAGGACAGGATCAAACCTGATCATCCAACAGGATCATCCAACTCAGTATCCCGTTCCTGCCTTCTCTCCATACCCCCTGATCCCTTTAGCCACAAGGGCCACATCTAACTCCCTCTTAGATATAGCCAATGAACTGGCCTCAACTACCTTCCGTGGCAGAGAATTCCACAGATTCACCACTCTGTGTGAAAAATGTTTTTCCCTCTCGGTCCTAAAAGACTTCCCCCTTATCCTTAAACTGTGACCCCTTGTTTTTCCCACAGAATGGGGAATGATCAGCCATGATCACAGTGAATGGCGGTGATGGCTCGTAGGACTGAACGGCCTACTCCTGCACCTATTGTCTATTGAATGAATTAATGAATGAAGGAATGAAGGAATCAATACTTTATTGTCACAAGTCAAAGTAAAATTATTTGCTTGAATACCTTGTCAAGGTATGTAAAGTTACAAATTCCCAACCCCCCCCACCCGCCCCAGTTCCCCTTTCCCCCCCCCCCCCCTCACAGAGGCCCCACACACTGGGTCCTCCATTGTCCATTGTTCTACCCTAACCCCCCCCCCCCCTCAGAGCGGTCCCCCACGCCGGGTCCGCGTTGCTCTTCCCTGAGGCAGTGGTGCCAAGAACTATTGTCCCGACTGCTCCAATTGAAGAAGTGGGGAGTGAGGTCCTCAAGTTGTGTTTTTTTTTTTCCGAGGACAATGGGCTTTGGACTGCCTCTAATGCCAGAGGCAGTGTTAGCCCTGAAGATATCCTTAGGCCAAAGGGGAAGAGATCGCAGTAGAGAGAAGACGTGTGGTTGATACGGGTGTCATGGCTTGTGGGGAGAAGGAAGGAGAATGGGGTTGAGAGGGAAAGATAGATCAGCCATGATTGAATGGAGGAATCGACTTGGTGGGCCGAATGGCCTAATTCTGCTTCTATCACTTATGAACGTTGAGAGAAAAGTTAAAGGTTGGAGAACCTCATGTGCTCTTCGTCTTCTTGTCGAGTCCACACGCAAGATTAGAAGTTGTTCAGCCAGAGCTGAACACACTTCTTGGCATCTGCGTACAATGGTGTCTGTCTTGTCGCTTCTTGTGCGTGGTGGTGGAAACATAGAAACATAGAAATTAGGTGCAGGAGCAGGCCATTCGGCCCTTCGAGCCTGCACCGCCATTCAATATGATCATGGCTGATCATCCAACTCAGTATCCTGTACCTGCCTTCTCTCCATACCCCCTGATCCCTTCAGCCACAAGGGTCACATCCAACTCCCTCTTAAATATAGCCAATGAACTGGCCTCAACTACCTTCTGTGGCAGAGAATTCCACAGATTCACCACTCTGGTGGAAAGATTGGTGGAAAAACAGGGCCGCGACGTGAACGCTCTTTCCTTGACCCCCGCCTCATGTAGTCATCTGATCATTTTTAAGGTTTAAGCGAAGAATTTCTCACATAGACTAGTTAATTTTTGGTTTCGCTTAGAGATACAAAATGGAAACGGGCCCCTCGGCCCACCAGCTCCGTGCCGTCCAATGATTACCAGTGTACCAGTTCCATTTCACACGCTAGGGACAATTTACAGAAGCCAATTAACCTAAAAAACCTGCACGTCTTTGGGATGTGGGAGGAAATTTGGAGAAAACCCACGCGGTCACAGGGAGAACGTACAAACTCTGTACAGATAGCACCAGTAATCAGGAACGAACCTGATCTCTGGCGCTGTGGGGCTGAAACCCTACCACTGCACCACTGTGCCACCCTTAAATTATTTTATGTGGGAAAATATTGTGCAGGTCTACAGGGAAGTGTAGTGGCACTGAATAGGATGAAAACTGGCGTGGATTTGCTGGACTTGATGCTTCCTTACATAGCCCAGTGAAGGGAGAATGAACAGACAGCACCCATAGTCAGGGGAGTAGAAAGCAGGGGGGGGGGGGGAGAGGCAGGACAGAGTGTGGCAGGAGACAGGTAGAATGTGTCGTAAGGAACTGCAGAACCCGGGTCTCTGGCGCTGTGGGAGGGCAACTCTACCGCTGCGCCACCGTGTTGCCCCTTGACAAAAGGTCTATTTTTTTTCGTCTCCCTAGAAATGTGAGGGAAATAGAGGTGAGATCAAGTGCAAGTCCTAGAGTGATACAGTGTGGAAACAGGCCCTTCGGCCCAACTCGCCTACACCGGCCAACATGTCCCAGCGGTAGAGTTCCTGCCTTACAACGAATGCAGCTCCGGAGACCCGGGTTCGATCCCTATTACGGGTGCTGTCTGTACGGAGTTTGTACGTTCTCCCCATGATCTGCGTGGGTTTTCGCCGAGATCTTCGGTTTCCTCCCACACTCCAAAGACGTACAGGTTTGTAGGTTAATTGGCATGGTAAATGTAATTGCCCCTAGTGCGTGTAGGATAGTGTTAATGTGCAGGGATCGCTGGTCGGGGTGGACCCGGTGGGCCGAAGGGCCTGTTTCCGTGCTGTATCTCTAAACTAAACTAAACCCTCATCCCACTTGCCTGCGCTTGGTCCATATCCCTCCAAACCAGTCCTGTCCATGTACCTGTCCAACTATTTCTTAAACGGTGGGACAGTCCCAGCCTCAACTACCTCCTCTGCCAGCTTGTTCCAAACACCCGCCACCCTCTGTGTGAGAAAGTTACCCCTCAAGTTCAAGTCGAGTTCAAGTTTACGTCTATTGTCACTGTACCAATTGGTACAGCGAGATTTGGGTTACCATACAGACATACAAATAAAAATAACACAACACAACACGATAGAATTTAACATGAACTTCCACACACAGCGGAATCAACGTTTCCCACTCTGAGGGAAGGCATCAAAGTTCAGTCCACTTCCTCTTTGTTCACCCGTGGTCGGGGCCTATTGAGGCCTCCGCAGTCGCCGCAATCGGCGGCCCGATGTTTCAGGCCCTCTCGCCGGATCATGGAACTCCGGGGTCGGAAGAACGCTCTCAGCAGCTTGGAATTCCGAATCGTCCGCTGCCTACTGGGGACCGCGGCTCCCGAAGACCACAGGCCGAGCTGGGCGGAGCTCCAGTCCAACACTGGCGACCTCGGCGAAAGATCCCAGGGTCCGGCGTTGTTAAAGTCAGCACCGCCCGCGGCTGGAAGCTCCGCAGATACCACAGCTCCATGATGTACAAGTCAGCAGGCCCAGCACTCCGGAGCTTCCAACACGGCTCCCCTGGTAAGGCATCGTCCCGCTCCACGATGGAATTCAGCGCTGCGCCACTGCTGAATCTCTGGCCGGACCCCGGCAGGAAAGGCCGCGCCACTCCAGATGGTAGGCCGCGAGGAGGGGGCGAAGATGCAGCTCGGAGGAAAGACTCATCTCGACCAGTTAGAGACTGAGAGAAACGGTTTCCCCCTTCCCACACCCCCCACCCATAAAAAGACTAAAAGACCTCCAAAACAAAACCTTTGACAAACTAAAAAATTTTTAAAGGATGAAAAGACGAACAGCTGCAGGCGAGGCAGCCATATTCAACGACGCCACCCCCGGACCTCGGATTCCTATTGATTCCCATCTTTTCCCCTTCTCCTTGAACCTATGTCCTCTGTTCCTCGATTCCCCTACTCTGGGTGTGCATCTACCCGATCTATTCCTCTCGTGGTTTTGTACACCTCTATAAGATCACCCCTCATCCTCCTGCGCTCCTATATTCAGATAGCTGAATATGTTTGCGGCCTTGATTAGTTAGATGATGCAACATAACATGCATTTAAAGTGCAATACAACATAGCAAGGTCAACGCAGTGCCTTGCAACAATTCAAGCATTAGATCATGCCATGCAGCCTGACAGACTCGGTTTACACCGAAGATAGACACAAAATGCTGGAGTAACTCAGCGGACAGGCAGCATCTCTGGGTAGCAGGAATGGGTGACATTTCGGGTCGAGACCCTTCTTCAGACTAAAGTCAGGGGAGAGGGAGATACAGAGATAAGGACGTGTCAAGTGTGCAAACGAGTTGAAGGGGATGAAGATCAAGGAAAATGTAGAATAGATCATTGATACAAAATAGACCTTTTGTAATCGGAGACAGTCAGACTGGTCGGAGAACTGGGAAGGGGGAGGGATGGAGCAAGAGGGAAAGCAAGGGTTACATAATAGAATAGTTTTAGTTTAGGTTACAGCGCGGAAACAAGCCATTTGGCCCACCGAGTCCGCACCGACCAGCGATCCCGCACATTAACACTACCTTGCACAAACCAGGGACAATTTATATCAAGGCAATTGTACGTTCTCCCCGTGACCTGCGTGGGTTTTCTTCGAGATCTTTGCTTTCCTCCCACACTCCAAAGACGTACATGTTTGTAGGTTAATTGGCCTGGTAAATGTATAAATTGTCCCTAGTGGGTATAGGATAGTGTTAATGTGCGGGGATCGCTGGTCGACGCGGACCTGGTGGGCCAAAAGGGCCTGTTTCCGCGCTGTATCTCTAAACTAAACTAAACGAAACAATTAACGTACAAATCTGTACATCTTTGGAGTGTGGGAGGAAACCAACATTTCCCGGAGGTCACGGGGAGAACGTACAAACTCCGTACAGACAGCACCCATGGTCGGGTTCGAACCCGGTTCTCCAACGCTGCAAGCGCTGTAAGGCAGCAACTCCACCATTGACCCACCGTGCCACCCAATTCTAGGTACAGTGAAAAGTTTTTGTTGCGTGCTAACCAGTCAGCGGAAGGACAACACATGATTACAATCGAGCCATCAACCGCGTAGAGATACATGATCAACGGAATAACGTGAATAACATTTAGAGAAAGACAAAGTCCAGTAAAGTACGATCAAACACTTTATAAAGTATGGTCAAACAAGGGTTTTCAATGAGGTAGATAGTGGCTCAGGACTGCTCTCCAGTTTAATTTAGATTAGTTTGGTGATACAGCGCAGAAACAGGCTATTCGGCCCTCCGAGTCCACACCGACCAACGCTCCCCACACTCTAAAACTATCCTACACACATTATCCTTTACATTTTACCAAGCCAAAGCAATATGGGGGAGCAAGCAGGAATGGGGTACTGATTTTGGATGATCTGCCATGATCATATTGAATGGCATTGCTGGCTCGAAGGACCGAATGGCCTACTCCTGCACCTATTGTCTATGTTTCTAATTAACCTACAAACCTGTAAGTGTTTGGAGAGTGGGAGGAAACTGAAGATCTCGGAGAAAACCCACGCAGGACACTGGGAGAACGTACACACTCCGTACCGACAAGCGGCCATAGTCAAGATCGAACCCGGGTCTCTGGCGCTGCAAAGCAGTAACGCTATCGCTACGCCACCATTCATAGGATGGTTCAATTGCCTGAGAACAGCTGTACTTGAATCTGGAGGCGTGCGTTTTCACACTCCTGTACCTCTTGCCCGACGGGAGAGGGGGGGAAGAGGGAATGGCTGGAGTAAGACTCATCCTTGATTATGCTGCTGGCCTTGCCGAGGCAGCGTGAGGTATAAATGGAGCCCGTATGGCTCACCTCGTGGTCTGATAGTCAGGAAAATAGGCAAAGACTGAAAAGCAGAGCACTTTTGGGGGGACGACAGTGGCGCAGCGGTAGAGTCGCTGCCTTACAGAGTCCCGGCTTCGATCCCGACCGCGGATGCTGTCTGCACGGAGTTTGCACGTTCTCCCCACGAGCTGCGTGGATTTTCTCCGAGATTGTCGGTTTCCTCCCGCACTCCAAACACGTAGGTTAATTGGCGATCGCTTCGCCGAACACCTCCGCTCGGTCTGCAATAACCAACCCGACCTCCCGGTGGCTCAGCACTTCAACTCCCCCTCCCATTCCACATCCGACCTCTCGGTCCTGGGCCTCCTCCACGACCAGAGTGAGCAACACCGCAAGCTGGAGGAACAGCACCTCATATTCCGCTTGGGGAGTCTGCATCCTTTGGGCTTGAATATTGAATTTTCTCAATTCTGTTAACCCTTGCTGTCTCCTCCCCTTCCCACCTCTCCCTCAGCCCTCGGGCCCTGGCATTCCCTCTATCTCCATCTCCCTCCCCCACCCCAGTCGCACCAGCTTCTCATTTTCACACCACAAACAGCTTACAATGGCTTGTTCCCTTTATCACCGATACTTTTTTGCATATCTTTCACTCATTGTTCCTTATCTCTCCACATCACCGTCTATATCTCTCGTTTCCCTGATCCCTGACCAGTCTGAAGAAGGGTCTCGACCCGAAACGTCGCCTATCTCCTTCGCTCCTTAGATGCTGCTGCACCCGCTGAGTTTCTCCAGCTTTTTGTGTACCCACGTAGGTTAATTGGCTTGGTATAAATGTGACAATCGTCCCTGGTGTTGTGTAGGATAGTGTTAATGCGCGGCGATCGCTGGTCCGTGCGGACTCGGTGGGCCGAGGGGCCTGTTTCCGAGCTGTATCTCTAAACTAAACTGGGAAAAAAAAAACAGCAAAGAGGAAGAATGAAACTCCAGAGAAGAACATTTGGGACAAATAAGACTAATTAGATCCCAGACAGGCCCATAGAAAGGATTAATGCCAGTTGTCAGGGCAGGGAGACAGATTTGTTGATTTTTCCTTTTAATGAAAAGTAATACCCCAATATTTTATTCCGAATGACCCCACTGCTATTTTCTTTGATTTTGTGTGTGCTTATGGTAATTCTTTATTGCAAGTTGCGGGGTCTCATTTCTCTGGCGTGCGTGCGGCAAACTCCATCGCAGTTTAATTTAGCCCACTTGTTCTGTTGTCCTTTATTTCACCTCTCAGCAAGGTAATTAAACACATTTAACAAATGGTGATTTTAAATCTCCTCACTTATAATCAATAAACTCTAAAAGAGCCTGCTATCATTATCTGATAGTGTAATTCACACACCAAATATTCAATTTCCCCATTAAGATTCAATATGTAAAATTAAATTGGACAGGGCTGACAGGTTAGCGATGAAGGTAAATAATGAAGGAAGCTGTTTCGTGTAAATGATCTGAATTCATCGTATTGGCTCGAACTGTGCGTGCCGCATTTTGTCAGCTCCTTAACGGCAGCCCAAAGATTTAAGGTGGGGGGGAGAAGGCTACAAAGTGGGATAAATCTGTGTTTGATGGCATTTGCCACTGTTTACAGCATGACTCACTCCTCTAAACAGCAGTAAATCAGGCGCTGACTTAGGAGAACTGGGAAACGGCCCAAGTCCTGGGTGCAGTGGGCAATAAATAACAAACACCGTGCGGTTTGCCTTTTACAGCGATGCAGACCCTAAAACAAGCAAAAGAAATTAACTGTAAAATTCATCACTTTAATAGGTGCCGTTTTTTAAAGTTCACCCTGCCATTTTACCAAAAGTCACAGCATGATGAAGACATCTTTTGGCTGCCTTTGTTACATTTCTGGACTCTCGTGTGCCTCTGTCACTCTGTGATTGATTCTGTTCCTCTTTCAGTCTACCTGTCTAATCTCAACCTATATATTAATTTATCCATACATATTTCCTTTGCATCAATCTTACTATCTATCTATATATCCAAATATGTGTCCAATTATCTCTCCATGTAATCTATTTATCTATTCTAACGTACCTCTTTGCCCAAGATAGACACAAAAGTGCTGGAGTAACTCAGCGGGACAGGCAGCATCTCTGAAGCGAAAGAATGGGTGTCGTTTCGGGTCGAGACCCTCCTTCAGACCTCATCCCTTCATTATCCGTCCCCTCTGGAATTGAATGGCCAAGATACTATGGGGAAAAAAGTAGATTGTCTTTCCAAAAGCCCAACATGCATCAGAACAGTCTGAAGAAGGGTCTCGACCCAAAAAGTCACCCATTCCTTCTCTCCGGAGATGCTGCCTGCCCGCTGAGTTACTCCAACACTTTGTGTCTATCTTTGGTTTAAACCAGCATCTGCACATAACTCTTTGCCCATCTATCTCTACATTCTACCATCAGCCCACATTTCCAACTCTATTTTTCTTTATTTTTCTATATTTCTTTCTTTCTCTTTTCTTTCCTTGAATTGAAAGGAATTGAATATTTTTGAACATGTGATGTCACAGTGAAATTCTTTGCTTGCATACCCAAGGTATACAAATAGTCACCACATAAAGGGCGCTGACAGTGGCTTACACCTTCCTTCCTTCTCTCTTTCTCTCTTTCTTTCTCTTTTATTTCTTGCCTTCCTTCCCTTCCATTCTCTCTCTTTCTCTTTCTCTCTTTCCTCATCTCTGTACTTCCTTCCTTCCATTCTATCTCTTTCTTTCTATCTATTTTCTTTCTCTCTCTCGCTCTCTTTCTCTTTTCTTACCTTCCTTCCTTCCTTCCTTCCCTTTGTTTTCTTTCTTTCTTTCTTTCTTTCTTTCTTTCTTTCTTTCTTTCTTTCTTTCTTTCTTTCTTTCTTTCTTTCTTTCTTTCTTTCTTTCTTTCTTTTCTTTTTTCCATTCTTCCACTCTTTCTTTCATTCTTTCTTTCTATCTTTCTCCCTTTCTTTCTCTTCCCTCTCTCCTTCCTTCCTTCCTTCCTTCCTTCCTTCCTTCCTTCCTTCCTTCCTTCCTTCCTTCCTTCCTTCCTTCCTTCCCATCTTTCTTTCTTTCTTTCTTTCTTTCTTTCTTTCTTTCTTTCTTTCTTTCTTTCTTTCTTTCTTTCTTTCTTTCTTTCTTTCTTTCTTTCTTTCTTTCTCTCTTTTTATCCTTCTCTTTCTTTCTTCCTCTCTTTCTCTCTTTTTATCTTTCTCTTTCTCTTTCTCTCCCATCTCTCTTTCTTTCTTTCTCTCTTTTCTTCCTCGTCCTTCCTTCCATTCTTGCTTCCAAGCTTTCTCTCACTCTTTATTTCTTTATTTGCTTCCTTCCATTCTTCCACTCTTTCTTCCCTTAAATCTTTTCTATTCAGTCAAAAACTAAAGCTGTCTATTATTAAAACCAAATGTCAACCCCAAGTACAACAGATAGAGTAAAGGGGAAGATACAGAGTGCAGAATATAGTTCTCAGTATTGTAGCGTATCAGTTCCACAGACAAAGTCCACATGACTCATAACCCTCTAATCCTGTTCTATCCATGTACCTTGGTAGGAAGGAACTGCAGATGGGGTTTATACCAAAGATGTCACAAAATGCTGGAGTAACTCAACGGGACAGGCGGCATCTCTGGAGAGAAGGAATGGATGATGGAAACATATAATATAGGTGCAGGAGTAGGCCATTTGGCCCTTCGAGCCAGCACCGCCATTCAATATGATCATGGCTGATCATCTCGAATCAGTACCCCGTTCCTGCTTTCTACCCACATCCCTTGATTCCATTAGCCCTAAGAGCTCTATCAAGCTCTCTCTTGAAAACATCCAGTGAATTGGGCTCCACTGCCTTCTGTGGCAGAGAATTCCACAGATTCACAACTCTCTGGGTGAAAACGTTTTTTTCGCATCTCAGTCCTAAATGGCCTACTCCTTATTCTTAAACAGTGACTCCTGGTTCTGGAATCCCTCAACATCAGGTACAATTTTCCTGCATCTAGCCTGTCCAATTCCTTAAGAATTTTATATATTTCTATAAGATGCCCTCTCATACTTCTAAATTACAGTGAATTTAAGCCCAGTTGATCCATTCTTTCATCATATACGATGTTTCAGGTTGGATTCGTCTTCAAACTCAAGCTGTCTGAAGGGTCTAAGAAGCGTTCCGACCGGAACGTCACCTAATCCTTTTCTCCAGAGATGCTGAGTTATTCCTGCATTTTGTTTCAATCCATGTTACTATCCAATTGTCTCTTAAATATTATGATTGTACCTGCCTCAACTTTCTCCTCTGGCAGCTCGTTCCATGCATCCACCACGCTTTGTGTAAAAAAGACTACCCCTCTCGTTCTGATTAAATCTTTTCCCCCTCCCCTGTGTAGGATACATGTGTAGGAAGGAACTGCAGATGCTGGTTTACACCAAATATAGACACAAAATCCTGGAGTAAGTTAGCGGGACAGGCAGCATCTCCGGAGAGAAGCAATGAGTGACGCTTTGGGTCGAGACCCTTCTTCAGACTGTTCTGATACGTTGGGTTATAAGAAAGACTTCATCTTTTGCCACTTTTTTTACCAAAGTGTCTTGGCCATTCATTTCCAAAGGGGGAGGCTAATGAAACGCAATAGAAAGTTACCTCCGGACATAAAGGCTTTGGAAGTCCAACGAAGAAACATCTCTTGTTCCATCCATGTACAACTCCTAGCAACAGGCCACATACAGAGCAAACTCACCAGTTGGCAGTTTAGGATAGTGGGCAGAGAGATGGCAGATGAAATTCAGTGTAGCAAAGTGCAGTCATGCATTTTGGTAATAAGCATAAAGGCGTAGATTGTTTTCCAAATGGAGAGAGAATCCAGAAATCGGAGGTGCGAAGGGAATGCTGGTGCAGGACTCACCAAAAAGTTAATTTGCAAGTTAAATCGGTCGTAAGGAAGGCAAATTCAATGCTAGCATTTATAGCAAGAGGACTGGAATACAAAAACAGGGATGTATTGCTGAGGCTCTATAAGGCGCTGGGCAGGCCGCATTTGGAGTACTGTGAGCAAATTCAGGCCCCATATCTGAGGAAGGATGTGCTGGCTCTGGAGAGGGTCCAGAGGAGGTTTACAAGAATGATTCCAGGAATGAGTGGGTTAGCATATGATGAGCGTTTGACGGCACTGGGCCTGTACTCGCTGGAGTTTAGAAGGTTGAGGAGGAACCTCATTGAAACTTACAGAATGATGAAAGTCATAGATAGAGTGGATGTGGGGAGGATGTTTCCACTGGTGGGAGAGTCTAGGACCAGAGGTCACAGCCTCAGAATTAAAGGGCACTCTTTTAGAAAGGAGGTGAGGAGAAACTTCTTTAGTCAGAGGGTAGTTAATCTGTGGAATTTATTGCCACAGAGGACTGCGGAGGCCAAGTAAGTGGATATTTTTAATGCAGAGATACATAGATTCTAGATTCGAATGGGTGTCAAGGGTTATGAGGAGAAGGCAGGAAAATGGGATTAGGGGGGCAGAGATCAGCCATGATTGAATGATGGAGTAGGCTCGATGGACTGAATGGCCTAATTCTACTCCTATAACTTGTGAAGTAGCAAATACTCGGTGTGAGAAGATCTAGAAAAGGATGACAGCACACAAATCCAAAAACAAGAAATCCTTTGAGAGGTCGAGAGAGTAAGGAGTTTTAGGCGGGATCTTATGGTTAGATTTTTAACAGAAAAATTGGTTGATATATGCAAAACACAGCCTGAGAAGCTAGTGGAATCAGATACAATTCTTATACTTAAGAAGCATTTGAACAGATAGTTAATTCTGTAAGACATATATTCAGCGATAGTTTCTTCCCAGCTGTTATCAAGCAACTGAACCATCCTATCACCACTAGAGAGGGGTCCTGACTTACCATCCACATCAATGGAGACCCTCAAACTATCGTTAATGAGAATTTTACTGGACTTTATCTTGCAGTAAACTTTATTCCCTGTATCCTGTATCTGCACACTGTGGACGGCTCGATTGTAATCATGTATTGTCTTTCCGCTGACTGGATAGCACGCAAAAAAAAGCTTTTCACTGCAGCTCGTTACATGTGACAATAAACTAAACTAAACCAAACCAAACCAAACTAATCTAAACTAAACATAAAGTGCTGGAGTATCTCAGGTTGAAGATAGGACCCGACCCTAAACGTCATGTGTCCATTACCTCCATAGATGCTACCTGACCCACCGAGTTACTCCAGCACTATGCGCTTTGCGCAAGATTCCAGCACTTGCAGTTCCTTGTGCCTACAAGGCATAGAAGGGTATGGTTCTAATGCGTGTAAATGGGATTAGTGTAGATGGCAAAAAGGTGGGCATGGATGTTGTGGGACAAAGGGCCCGGCTTTGTGCTGCATGTCGCTACAACTCTAGGTATTGACCTGTCAGGGTCTCTGCACAGAAGTATCCTTCAAAACAAGACAGATAATACCGTGTTATTGACAATACACGCAAAGGGTCAAAAGTGTCGATAAACTTTCCGGATACTTTATTGACATCTTAATGTGCTATTATTCAGCTTTAAGTGGACTTCTGCGCTTGAACCTGTTATACAGATAGCAAACTGTAATTATAACCTCATCAAAGATTGGTTTCCGAAAACGATTGCCCATCAATACTGAGATCTTGAAAGGAGTTCTGAAGTTATCTGAGATCGAGGTGTCGTGCGGAAAAGTTTGTGCATCTTAGGTTTATTCCCATTAAACCTGAGCCCGGAGCTTAGGGTCGTTCTGATCTGTGGAGGCTGAGGTGAAATTGGAATGACAGTGTATGTTCAATGAATTTGCTGCTGAATGTAACAGGTACTCTGTAGTCAGTCGGAGATCAATGGGTGATTCCATAACACATCGGAGCAGAATTAGTCCATTCAGCCCTTCAAATCCATTCCACCATTTAATCATGGCTGATCTATTTTTCCCTCGCAACACTATTCTTTTGCCTTCTTCCTTCATAGGTTCATAAAGCTTTTCACTTTTCAAAACACAAAGCTTTTCACTGTACCTTGGTACACCTGACAATAAACTAAACTTAAGTCAAGTCCATACGTTCAAGTTCAACGCAAGTTCATAAGGTATAGGAGCAGAATTAGGCCATTCGGCCCATCAGGTCTACTCCGTCATTCAATCATGGTTGATCTATCATTCCCTCCCCAACTCCAATTACCTACCTCTCCCCAGAACCACTAACACCCATACACTAATCAAGAATCTGTCAACCGCTGCCTTAAAAATATCCATTGGCTTGGCCTCCACAGCCTTCTGTGGCAATGAATTCTGCAAATTCGCCTGCCTCTAACTGAAGAATTTCCTGCTCATCTCCTTTCTAAAGGTACATCATTTAATTCTGAGGCTATGGCCTCTGGCCCTAGACCAGGGGTTCCCAACCTTTTTGGTCCCGTTTACCCCTGGCAACTTCAATAGCACATAACAATATTGTTTCACTTATTTATGAACAGCTAATGATGAACAGATACCGGTATACCAGAACCAAACACAGTCACAGTCAAATGTACAAATCCAGAATCAACATATTTACCCCCTCAGTAGGTGAAATTTACCCCCTGGGGGTACATGTACCCCAGGTTGGGAACCCTTGCCCTAGACGGTGGCCCAATGGTAGAGTTGCTGCCTTATAGTGAATGTAGCGTCGGAGACCCGGGTTCGACCCCGACTACGGGCGCTGTCCGTACGGAGTTTGCACGTTCTCCCCTGTGACCTGCGTGGGTTTTCCCCAAGATCTTTGGTTTCCTCCCACACTCCAAAGACGTACAGGTTTGTAGGTTAATTGGCTTGGTAAATGTAAAAACTGTCCCTGGTGGGTGCAGGATCGCATGACTGTGCGGGGATCGCTGGTCAGCGCGGACCCGGTGGGCCGAAGGGCCTGTTTCCGCACTGTATCTCTAAACCAGTGGAAACGTCCTCTCCACATCCACTCTAGCCTGACCTTTCTCTCTTCACTATTCTACCTGTAATGTTCGACCCCCTTACTAATCAAGAACCCATCAGTATCAGTACCAAACCTGTCAAATCGGAACCAATCACAGAAACATAGAAAATAGGTCCAGGAGTAGGCCATTCGGCCCTTCGAGCCTGCACCGCCATTCAATATGATCATGGCTGATCATCCAACTCAGTATCCTGTACCTGCCTTCTCTCCATACCCCCTGATCCCTTCAGCCACAAGGGCCACATCTAACTCCCTCTTAAATATAGCCAATGAACTGGCCTCAACTACCTTCTGTGGCAGAGAATTCCACAGATTCACCACTCTCTGGGTGAAAAATGATTTTCTCATCTCGGTCCTAAAAGACTTCCCCCTTATCCTTAAAATCAGTCTGAAGAAGGGTCCTGACCCGAAGCGTCACCTGTCCATTTTCTCCAGAGATGCTGCCTGGGGCCTGCTGAGTTACTCTGGCATTTTGTGTCCGTCTTTGGTAAGACCGTCACAATCTCCGCTTTAAAAAAATGCCCTTGTGTCTGAGCCCCAGAGGTTAAAGTTGAAGTTCCATCTTAGTAACCTGAGCACAAACCTTTATTGCAACACTTCAGGTAAAGCGTCACATGTGTGTGGGACACCTATCACAAGTGAAACGAAACTACGCCGAAACTGTGCCTCATCTCCCACGAACGGATCCAGGTCTCCAGGGCACACGATAGAAGATGAGCAAGAGTATTTTTCTTAGTCCCTTGACCAATATTTATCTTTAGACTTTATTTTACTTGCGAGATACAGTGCAAAAACAGGCCCTTTAGCCCACCGACCAGCGATCACCCCGTACACAGGCACTATCCTGCACACCAGCGGCAACTTACAATTTCACCGAGATTCATCTTCCTGGTGTGGATGCTCTGGGTAATGTGAAAATTCTTCAGTATGTTTGGATAACCTGACTTATTCCCTGGATACGCCTCATAGATTCTCCGCTGCAGGGTTTAATATTCAATCAAACTGGTATTGATATTGGTTTATTCATGTAAGGCGTACTGAGATACAATGAGGAATTCATAAATCCTTGAGTTCTCGGAGCAGAATGGGGACGTCAGGCCCATCAAGTCTACTCCGCCATTCAATCATGGCTGATCTATTTCTCCCTCTGAACCCATTCTCCTGCCTTCTCCCCGTAACCCCGGACAACCGTACTCACCAAGAATCAGTCTATCTGCGCTTTAAATTACTCATTGATTTGGCCTCCACAGCCGTCTGTGACAATGAATTCCTGTCTATTCCTGTTAATGAATTATCTGTTTATTTATGTGTATATATAAAGTCTATGCTATATAGACACACTGAACTGTTCTGTATTTAGGCTTACTATACTCTGTTGTGCTGCTGCAAGAAAGAATGTCATTGTCCTATCTGGGACACATGACAATAAACTCTCTGAACTTGACTTGACTTGAGATTCACCACCCTCTGTCTAAAGAAATTCCTCCTCATCTCCTCTCTGAAGGTAAGTCCTTTTTTTCTGAGGCTATGACCTCTGGTCCTAGACTCTCCCGTGAGTGGAAACATCCTCTCCACACCCACTCGACCCAAGTCTTTCACTATTCGGTATGTTTCAATGTTATCCCTTAAACTCCAGTGAGTACAGGCGAGTACAGGCCCAGTGCCGTCAAACGCTCATCGTATGGTAATCCAATCATTCCTGGGACCATTCTCCTCTGGACCCTCTCCAACACCAGCAGACCCTTTCTCAGATATGGGGCCCAAAACTCCTCACAATATTCCAAATGCAGTCTGATAAGTGCCTTGAAAAGCCTCAGCATTACATCCCTGAGTTTTGTTTGTGTGCTGAGCTGTCAAACCATTCAACACACAAGCATGCAGGTACAGCAGGCAGTGAAGAAAGCGAATGGCATGTTGGCCTTCATAACAAGAGGAGTTGAGTATAGGAGCAAAGAGGTCCTTCTGTAGTTGTACAGGGCCCTAGTGAGACCACACCTGGAGTATTGTGTGCAGTTTTGGTCTCCAAATTTGAGGAAGGGCATTCTTGCTATTGAGGGAGTGCAGCGTAGGTTCACAAGGTTAATTCCCGAGATGGCGGGACTGTTATATGTTGATAGAATGGAGCGGCTGGGTTTGTATACTCTGGAATTTAGGATGAGAGTGGATCTTATTGACACATGAAAGATTATTAAGGGTATGGACACGCTAGAGGCAGGAAACATGTTCCTGATGTTGGGGGATTCCAGACCAGGGGCCACAGTTTAAGAATAAAGGGGCTGTCCCACTGCGGCGACCTAATTCACGAGTTCAGACAAGTTTGCCATCAACTCATACTCACAGCATGGTCAACACGAGGTCCTAGGAGGTCTTTGTAAAGCCCCTATTTACTTACAGGCAGTCGAAGGCCATCTCCTTCGCTGGCCGGTCATCTTGATTGGCTCATTGGAGTTTCACGACTTAGAAGACCCACCGGTAGGTAAAATGCCCGCTAATCTTTATTAAACTTCTTAAAACTGTCTCCACTCCTCCCCTCCCCCCCTTTCTCTCCCCTTCTCTCCCCTCCCCCCTTCTCCACCCTTCTCTCTCCCTTGTCTCTCCCCTTCTCTCTCCCCACTCTCTCCCCTCTCTCTGCTTCTCTCTGCTTCTCCCCCCCCCCCTCCCCCGCGCTCTCTAAAGGACTTACCGTGCTCTGTGGCAGACGTTTACCTTCCTCTTCATCGTGCAGACAGCGCTCCTCTGCTTTCCATGGCCCCCACCTTCACGATGTGTGTGTATGTGTGTCCGCGGTCGGTCGATCCAGCTCGAGGCTTTCCAGGCGAGTGACCAAAACCCCCGGCGACCTCATGGAAACCTTGGGCCACGGGCAAGGTCACCAGAGGTTTCCGTTCAGGTTTCCTAAGTGGGACATGGGCTTAACGCTCCTTCGAGAGTAGTCCCCGCGTACGCGAGGCCTCAGCTAGGCCGCGGCGTATTTTTCAACATGCTGAAAAATGCCTGCGAGTAAAAAAAGGTCGCCATGGAAAAAATCGATATTTTTCTACTCGTGGGTTTAGTCGAGGTAGGTCGTAGTAGGTCATAATGCTATTTGTAGGTAGTCAAAGTCAATCAAAGTCAATCAAAGGTAGTCGAAGGTAAAACTCGTTGAGAAGGAAAAGGTAAGTAAACCGACCGGTAATGTTAAATGCACGCTAAACTTTTTAAAACGTTGTCTGGCTTCTTAAAAGTGTCTCCACTCCTGCCCCTCCCCCCCCCCTCCTTCTTATATTGGATCTTATAGAAACTTACAAAATTCTTAAGGGGTTGGACAGGCTAGATGCAGGAAGATTATTCCCGATGTTGGGGAAGTCCAGAACAAGGGGTCACGGTTTAAGGATAAGGGGGAAGTCTTTTAGGACCGAGATGAGAAGAACATTTTTCACACAGAGAGTGGTGAATCTGTGGAATTCTCTGCCACAGAAGGTAGTTGAGGCCAGTTCATTGGCTATATTTAAGAGGGAGTTAGATGTGGCCCTTGTGGCTAAGGGGATCAGGGGGTATGGAGAGAAGGCAGGTACGGGATACTGAGTTGGATGATCAGCCATGAATGGCGGTGCAGGCTCGAAGGGCCGAATGGCCTACACCTGCACCTATTGTCTATTGTCTATGTTTCTATGGTTTCTGCCCCCCCCTTCTCTCCTCTCCCCCTCTCCCCCTTCTCTCCCCCCCCCCCCCCCCCCCCCCCCCCCCCCCCCCCCCCCCCCCCCCACCACCTAGAAAGAGCACCACCCCCCCCCCCCCCCCCCCCCCCCCCCCCCCCCCCCCCCACCCCCCCCCCCCCGCGCTCTCTAAAGGACTTACCGAGCTGTGCCAACCGTCTTTTTCCATCCTGTTCATCGCGGGTGTGAATTTCAGACAGCGCTCCCCCGCTTTCCCTGGCCCCCATCTTTATGGTGTGTGTGTGTGTGTGTGTGTGTGTGTGTGTGTGTGTGTGTGTGTGTGTGTGTGTGTGTGTGTGTGTGTGTGTGTGTGTGTGTGTGTGTGTGTGTGTGTGTGTGTGTGTGTGTGTGTGTGTGTGTGCAGACGATCGATCTGGCTCGCGGTTTCATCGCTGACGGTCGATCCAGCTCGAGGTTTTCCAGGCGAGTGCCCTTGAGCTTGAAGGTCGAAGACAGTCGCTGAAAGGTCGCATAGAGGGACAGGCCCTTGAGGAGTAAGCCATTTAGAACGGAGATGAGGAAAAGCTTTTTCACACAGTGAGTTGTGAATCTGTGGAATACTCTGCCTAAGAAGGCAGTGGAGGCCAATTCTCTGCATGCTCTCAAGAGAGAGCTGGAAAGGGCTCTTAAAGATAGCGGAGTCAGGGGATATGGGGAGAAGGCAGGAACGGGGTACTGAATGTGATGATCAGCCATGATCACAGTGAATGGCGGTGCTGGCTCAAAGGGCCAAATGGTCTACTACTGCACCTATTGTCTATTGTCTATTGTTACCATATTTCAATGAAACACAAAGAGCTGGAGGAACTCAGCAGGTCAGGCAACATCTGTGGAGGGAAGCTTGCCTCCTTTTCAGGACGGACGATGACAGCGATGTCAACATTTGTAACAAGATGGACACGAAAAGAAGAAGAGGGCGGCACGGTCTCGGTGGGCCGAAGGGCCTATTTCCGCCCTAAACTAAACTCAAACTAAACTAAATCCAACATCTTGCAGTTCCTTGCGTTTTCCTTCTTCAGTGAAATATGGACATTCGGCTGCTGATTCAGGTGAAGAGGATACGTCTATGAAAAATCCCTCAGGGAGTTGAATACCCTTCTAGTTTATAACAACAACCTTCTCCTGTAATCCTCCCTCCCCACCCATCCCTTCAACAACACACGCTCACACACACACCACCAGACTTTGCGTCTCCATAACTTCAGCTAAAATGTGATTTACATCTGACATGATGAAGGATATTTGCAACGTGAAAGATTTATCACCAGTTAACTTGGCACTGCTTCTGACAGCTTATTGCTGCATCAGCACCAAATCAGGAGAAGCTTGAGGAGGAGAAGGCAAGTTAGTCAACTCTCTCTGCCTTCTTGGCAGGTACTGATCTGAATAGGTAAAACGGCAGATGCTGAAAACCCAAAATAAAATCAGGAGAAGATCAGAACAACTTAGCTGGAGTAACTCAGCGGGATAGGCAGCATGTCTGGACAGAAGGAATGGGTGACCTTTTGGGTTGAGACACTTCTTCAGACTGAATATAAGTCACCCATTCCAGAGATGCTGCCTGTCCCGCTGAGTTACTACAGCAGTTTGTATCTATCTTCTGTGGAGTCTGTGGAATTCTCTGCCTCAGAGGGCGGTGGAGGCAGGTTCTCTGGATGCTTTCAAGAGAGAGCTAGATGGGGCTCTTAAAAATAGCGGCATCAGGGGATATGGGGAGAAGGCAGGAACGGGGCACTGATTGGGGATGATCAGCCATGATCACATTAAATGGCGGTGCTGGCTCGAAGGTGCCAAATGGCCTACTCCTGCACCTATTGTCTATTGTCTATTGTCTGTCTTCGGTTTAAACCAGCATCTGCAGTTCCCTCCTCCAAACAGCATCACAGGGGAACATGAATAGGTGGTTTAGAGATACAGCGCGGAAACAGGCCCTTCGGCCCACCATGTCCGCACCGATCAGCGATCCCCGTGCACTAACACCATCCATTAGGGACAATTTACGTTCATACCGAGCCAATTAACCTACAACCCTGTACGTCTTTGGAGTGCGGGAGGAAACTGAAGATCTCGGGAAAAACCCACGCAGGTCACGGTGAGAATGTACTGTACACACTCAAGCACCCATAGTCAAGATCGAACCCGCGTCTCTGGCGCTCTAAGGCAGTAGCTCTACCGACGTACCACCTTGCCTCTAGTGGCAGTTCAGGTTGGGACCCTACTTCAAACTAAAGACGAGTGCCCACCCGAAACCTCACCGGTCCATGTTCTCCAGCATTTTGTCTCTTTTTGTTTGTAAACAAGCATGTGCAGTTTAGTTTGTTGCCACCTGTACCAAGGTCCACGGTGTACAGATACATGATAAAGGGTGTAGTGGCCATTTGGCTTCATCTGGTGTGTCATAAATAATGGCATTTGCCTTTAAATGTTGCCAGCCTGTAATTATGTGGGTGGGATTTACTACGTAGTCGGTGGCCTGTTTGCCGCTGGGTTTCTTGCGCAGAAGCTGTTCATCCGTTAGCTTAGTTTTGGAGCCAACATGGTAGGAAGGAATATCCTTCGGCCATGAGGAGCTTTCCTACATGAGGAGTTTTCTAACGTTTCTAAGCGACATGCTGACGTTTGATGAAAATTAAAATGTACGAGCCAAAGAAGGTGGATGAATATCTTACTGTTTTTCTTCAACAATAAAGGCACTATTAATCAAAAGACTGTGGTATGAAGATTTATCCTTTGAAGGGAGCTCACATGCGTAAAACGACATTCTCCTAACCCATGCTGTCTCCTAAGTGGCTTAGAGGGAGTGATCTCTTGAACGATATAATAATCTGCCAATACAAAGGGACTGATGTTTACTGCATGATAAAGTCCGGTAAAGCCGGATTAAAGGTAGTCCATGGTGTCCAACGAGGTAGATAGTAGCTCAGGACTGCTCTCTGGTTATTGATGGGATGGTTGAGTTCAGCGCTTCCACGCCTCAAAAAAAAATTTCCTTAAATAGAATCCCAAATTTCCTGGAATTTGATGGTATTTCCTGAAATTCCCCAACCGCGCATGTACGACTGCCGCCCCAACTGCACACGCGCGGATCCCGGGCCCACTGCGCACGCACGGAGAAACTGCGTCATCTTGCGTCCGTGCCGCGTCATCGCCGCCATTTTCACTTGTGACGCGGCTGACGGGCCTCCCACAACTGTGCAGGCGCGGATGGTCGTACATATACTGCTCTTTTTTCCCCCAAATCGTCCCGCAGGCCGGATTGGACCCCTTCGCGGGCAGGATGCGGAAATTTCCCGAAATTATTTAATTTCCCTTAAGGTTCCGAAAGACAACCAGAATTTCCAGAATTTCGGGTAATTTCATTCAAAGTGGAAACACAGGTTCAGTTGCCTGATAACAGCCGGGAAGAAACTGTCCCTGAATCTGGAGGTGTGCATTTTCACACTTCTGTACCTCTTGCCTGATGGGAGAGGGGAAATTAGGAACTGACCAGGGTGAGACTACTGGTGCTTAAGAAGGAACTGCAGATGCTGGAAAATCGAAGGTAGACAAAAATGCTGGAGTAACTCAGCGGGTGAGGCAGCATCTATGGAGCGAAGGAAATAGGCGACGTTTCAGGTCGAGACCCTTCCTTGATTATGCTGCTGGCCTTGCTGATGCAGATGGAGTCAATGGAAGGGAGGTTGGTTTGTGTGATGGTCTGGGCTGCGTCCACAATTCTCTGCATATATCCACATCTTAGTTCAACGGCATCATTGTTAGCACAGACATGATGGGCCGAAGGGGCTGTTCCAGTTCTATTTTCTTTGTATATATTTGTTGCACCTCACCTTCTCTCGAGAGGATTCCATTTCCTCTAGCAGAGGAATACAGAACGGAAAACTATCTTGGAAATTCGAAGCAAAAACGTAAGAATGGATGGCTGTATTCTGTGGAGCAGATGGATCAAGATGTGTAGGTACGTAATTCCTTGAAAGTGGCGTCACAGGTAGAGAGGATGGTCAAGAAGGCTTTGGGTACACTGAGGAGGTTAGAAACATTTAAACATAGAGAACTGGTGCAGGAGAAAGCCATTTGGCCCTTCGAGCCTGCACCACCATTCATTGTGATCATGGCTGATCGTCCACAATCAGTATTTTGTTGGTTCACATGCTTGATCAATGGTGTTTTATCATTAATGTTTTATTATTATTAATGTTTAGTGTTTTCTGAGTCATTCCTAACTGTCACTGTATGTCATGTTGTTACTTGTGGGCGGCGCACCAAGGCAAATTCCTTGTATGTGAATACTTGGCCAATAAACTTTCTTACTTACTTGCTTAACCCGTGCCTGCCTTCTTCCCATATCCCTTGATTCCGCTGAGTGGTGCTCACTCTGGCCATGGAGGAGGCCCAGGACAGAAAGGTCAGATTGGGAATGGGAGGGGGAGTTGAAGTGCTGGGCCACCGGAAGATCAGGTTGGTTAAAGTGAACTGAGCAGAGAAATTATGAACATTGGCCTTCATCAGTCAGAATATTGAGTATAGAATTTGGGAGGTGTTGTTAACATATTTGGAACTTTTTCACAGAAAGAGTGTATGGAATGAGCTGCCAGGAAAGGAAGTTGAGGCAATGTTTAAAATACCTTTTTACTTGTCCATAAGACAGGTTTAGTCGGATATGGGCCAAACACAGACAACTGGGATTAGTGTAGATGGGACATCTTGGCCAGCATGGGCAGGTTGGGCCGAAGGGCCTGTTTCAACGCTGTATGTCGATGTTTCTGTGACTCTATGAGAGATTGAGCAGGCTAGGACTTTATTCCTGGGAGCACAGGAGGGTGAGAGGTGATCTTATAGAGGTATAGAAAATCATAAGGGGGATGGATGGGGTGAATGCACAGTCTTTTACCCAGAGTAGGGGAATCAAGACCCAGAGGTCATATGGTGAGAGGGAAAGATTTAATAGGAACCTGAGGGACAACTTTTTTTACATAGAATGTGGTGAGTGTATGGAACAAGCTGCCAGGTAACTGGGTACCTGAGGCAGGTACAATAACACCATTTAAAAGATATTTGGACAGGTACATGGATAAGAATGGTTTAGAGCAAAGATACTACTAGCATCTTTGGTTTAGAGGGACATGGGCCAAACGCGGTTGGTGGGACTGGTGTAGATGGGGCATGTTGGTCGGTGTGGGCAAGTTGGGCTGAAGGGCCTGTTTCTGTGCTGTCTAACACTATGCCTGCAAGAAGTTCAGGAGTGCCAGCACTCAATCAGGATGTATTTGGAACCCTTCCTGGGAGTGAATGGAGTTACAGATCAGCCATGTTCCAAGGCAGTCAATACAGGTCCACCACCAATTTTCCAGCACCCTTAAACGCCAGTCCCACGGTACGAGTTCATTCCAAGAGCTCTCCGGGTTTGCCCTGATTCGAACTCGGAGATTTACGGTAATGGCCGCTCGTCGGTACTCGGGGCTCTCGTGGACATTTTTCAACATGTTGAAAAATCTTCACGAGTCTTCCCGTGCTTACCTGCCGTTAGCGAGTCTTCCCGAGTACCTGCCGTTAGCGTTACGAGCCGCTAAGAGACGTCCCCGAGCTCCGACGTACCCGCTACGTTCATTCTCCGTGCTTACCACGAGTTTGATTTTTTTTTTAACTCGGGAGAGCTCGTGGAATGAACTCGTACCGTGGGACAGGGCTATAAGTTCCAGAGTCTTTCTGGATTATCCATTCTGCTGGACCAACGGAGGTCACGGCCTCTGAGAGGAGTCCAATGGTTCTGGAACGTTCCGCCGAGAGGCCGAGATACCAGCCCGCAAGGACGGCCCCGGAGGTCGGCTATGGGAATGGATCTGCCGGCTCCGGGCCAGGCTGGAGTTCCAGAGCCCCGGCCGCAGGAGGGGGCAAATTCCACCCGCCGATCGGCCACGGAAGTCCCAATGAGGTCGTGATCGGCTGCCTCACCCGGGCTGGGCGCCACATTTTCAGAGGACTTCCATTGGGGGGGGGGGGGTCGGGTATTTCGAGAGATGGACCAAGTGAAAAGACAAGCTGACCTGTTGATGCCCCATGTGACAATAGACAATCACAATAGGTACAGGAGTAGGCCATTCAGCCCTGCGAGCCAGCACCGCCATTCAATGTGATCATGGCTGATCATCCACAATCAGTACCCCGTTCCTGCCTTCTCCCCATATCCCCTGACTCCGCTATCTTTAAGTGCTCTCTCTCGAAAGTATCCAGAGAACTGGCCTCCACCGCCCTCTGAGGCAGATATTTCCACAGATTCACAACTCTGTGTGAAAAAGTGTTTCCTCATCTCCGTTCTAAATGGCCTACCCCTTATTCTTAAACTGTGGCCCCTGGTTCTGGACTCCCCCAACATCGGGAACATGTTTCCTGCCTCTAGCATGTCCAAACCGTTAATAATCTTTTAAGCTTCTGGTGAAGGGGGGCGGGGGGGGGGGGGGGTTCGAGCGAGCTGTCGTAATTATGTCCGGATTAAAGAAGGTGCCGGAACACAAGTTACCGGAAGATCGGTGGTGGACCTACGCTGAAAAGACACACTGACCTGTTGATGTTCCCCATGTGTAAATGCAACGGAGGTGATCCCACATGCGAGGAATTAATACTGCCTTTCAAACATCATTATCTTGTACAGTACATGACACTGTTTAATATTCACATTTAAAAGCAGTGGCAAGCGTTTGCTTTGTACAGAGATTAGGAGATGGCAGACAAGAGTCCAGTGACAGACACCAAATAACAAGTCCAGATAAACAGACAGATAGATAGTGGCAGCTCCAGAGAGAGTGTGGCAGGCTTGGTTCAGATACGTAGTATAGGTGTCTGTATCTCTACCCACCTGATACCCTGAACATTATCCAGCATCCAAAATAGACATGTGTACACTCACCTAGAGGTGTACACACACACATATACACACAAGTATACTTGTATATTCACACGCACATACACTCTCTCACACGTACCTTTGCTCAATCACACACATGTTCACAAACGTGCACATACGCACAAAAAAAAAGTCAGTGCTGGAGTAACTCAGCGGGTCAGGCAGCATCTGTGGAGAACATGGATAGGTGACGTTTCACAGAGTGCCGGAGTAACTCAGCGGGTCAGGCAGCATGTGGGAGAACATGGATAGGTGACGTTTCACAGAGTGCTGGAGTAACTCAGCGGGTCAGGCAGCATCTGTGGAGAACATGGATAGGTGACGTTTCACAGAGTGCCGGAGTAACTCAGCGGGTCAGGCAGCATCTGTGGAGAACATGGATAGGTGACGTTTCACAGAGTGCCGGAGTAACTCAGCGGGTCAGGCAGCATCTGTGGAGAAGTGATGTTTCAAACTGAAGGGTCGGTAAGTCCGTAAGTGATAGGAGCAGAATTAGGCCATTTGGCCCATCGAATTGGCCCTACTCCATCATTCAATCATGGCTGAGTTATCTTTCCCTCCCAACCCCATTCTCCTGCCTTCCCCCTAGAACGTTTGGCACTCTTGCTAATCAAGAATCTGTCAATATCCACCTTAAAAAATGCCCAATGACTTGGCCTCCACTTCCGTTTTTGTGGCAATGAATTCCACAGATTCACCACCCTCCGACTAAAGAAATTCCTCCTTATCTTTCTAAAGGTACGACCTTCTGAGCCCATACCCTCTAGTCCTAGACTCTCCTACGAGTGGAAACATCCTCTCCACATCCATTCTATCCAGGTCTTTCACTATTCTGTAAGTTTCAATGAGGTCCCCCCTCATCCTTCTAAACTCCAGCGAGTACAGGCCCAGTGTCGACATACGCTCATCATATGTTAACCCACTCATCCCCGTGATAATTCTCATCCTGACCTGAAAACGTCACCTATCCAGGTTCTCCAGAGATCCTCCAGCACTTTGTGTCTTGTTTTTGTAAAGCAGCATCTGCGGTTCCTTGGGCTTCTGCACATCCACACACGTTTAGGGAGGTTGCACGAGTCGAGGTCACGACCCGTGACCCGCGCTGTTGCCACACAACGCCAACTGGAGTACACGCGGTGAACTGCAGGTGAGCACTTACTATGGCTGGCAGCACAGCAGGCCCTTCTTCTGGCCCAGCATCCGGACTGGTTGCACACTCGTGGACCCCGGGCCGTCTATCCCCGAGGCGAGGGGTTGGAGGAGGAGGAGGTCGGGGGAGTGGGGGGGAGGAAGAGGTTGGGGTGTCGGTGCAGCGTGGCCAGTGACACCGGGTGGGCGGAGGGAGCAGACCGTCCCCAACTCTGCTGCAGCTGACGTTGCCCGGAGCAGCAGCCCCACTTCACCCGGCCCCCGCTCCCGCCGGCCCCCGCTCCCGCCGCCCCCGGCCGCCCCCCTTTCTCCCCCCCCACCCCCCCCTGTGTGTGGGCGCTGCCGACCCACAGCCCCGTGACAGTGTGGCCCACAGAGGGAGACAGGGCGGAGGACAGCCGTGGCCGGACAGCGCTGACCCCAGGGTGGGGGGGGGGGGAGTGGGGGCCTGCCGAGGGATGCGCTCCATCGGCCGCTTACACCTTGGCGCTCGGGTTCAGAGCAAAGATACTGATACCTTCCCGCTTTCAATGAACAGAAATATTTATAGCACGAAAAAAAAAAGACCATTTCGGCGGTTTTTAAACAGGTTAGAAGGTATGCGTTCTGCGTGTTAACTCTTACTAATCAAAAATCTGTCAATATCCACCTTAAAAAAATGCCCAATGCCCAATCCGTTGGGCAGATGTGGAGGCCAAGACAGCCATGGCAGCCATGTCCTCCACATGGATTGAGCCGCTCCCTGCATCACGCCCTTTGACCCAATGACCTCACGTGCAACCCCCTTACACACCCACACACCCACACGCATACACATGCGTGTTTGACGTTGTGTGACAGTCTGACAGTATTTTTCTTTGTTTACCGAACGCTGCCTTAATGCAAAGCGAATTGGAGAAAGGTACAGAGTCACAAAAACACTTAAACCTCACAGTGTCCGAATAAATTAAAAAAAAGCACGTTGCAGTCTTCGAAACCGCCTCTCCTCTCCCAAGATTTTTCTTCTTCACTTTTAAAGTGTATCTTTCGTTCTTATTTTACATTCCCACTGTTTTCGTCCTTTAGATTCGTCCAACCAGCAGCCACTCGTGGACCCAGAGATTTCTTCCCAAAATATATATAATAATTCACATTAAATATGAAAAAAATAAAAAATAAATTAAATTAACTGGGTACAATATAATCTTCAATGAAGTGCCCAGCAAGTCCGCGTCTGCCTCGTTAATTTTTTTTAATTCAGTTTTATTTGCGTAGAAGTCACTGAGTTTTTTTTTCTGTATTGGTTGTTGACATTTTTAAAGAAACCTTGGTACTTTTTTTTAACCAGGTGAAGAGCAAACGGGGCAGGAACTAGGACCCATCATCACGGAGGGGTGTAAACGTCTGGAGACCTTTCGGAAAGAACGTTTTTTTTTGTTTTGTTTTGGCTAACGCGAGTTTGTTCCCGAAAGTTCGGCGAACAAATAGTCGTTCACACAGCCGGGGAGGTCTTCACTTCTTTCCGAGCCACTTCGTCTTCTGAGCAGGAGCTGTTGGATGAGTAGCCCAGCTCTGCGGTGCACTTGAGAAAGTTTGTGGTGTGGCTGGTGAAATCTACGCTCTCCCCCTCCGACCTGCTCTCGCCCCCTCCTGGCTTTTCCGAGTACTTGGCACCCCGCTGCTTCTCGGCCTCCTGGGTCGCTTGCTCCTTGGCTTTGCGGCTCCTCTTCCACTTCATCCTCCGGTTCTGAAACCAAATCTTCACCTAAGCGAGAATTGCACAACAAAATAGATAGTTTAGTAGAGTATTGTACTATTTAGTATAGTATAATATTGTACAATATGGTAAAGTAATACATAGTTTAGTATTGTAGATTATAGAAACATAGAAACATAGAAAATAGGTGCAGGCGTAGGCCATTCGGCCCTTCCAGCCTGCACCGCCATTCAATATGATCATGGCTGATCATCCAACTCAGTATCCTGTACCTGCCTTCCACAGAATTCCACAGATTCACCACTCTCTGTGTGAAAAATGTTTTTCTCATCTCGGTCCTAAAGGAATTCCCCCTTATCCTTAGCCTGTGTCCCCTTGTTCTGGACCTCCCCAACATTGGGAACAATCTTCCTGCATCTAGCCTGTCCAACCCCTTAAGAATTTTGTAAGTTTCTTTAAGATCCCCCCTCAGTCTTCTAAATTCCAGCGAGTACAAGCCGAGTCTATCCAGTCTGTCCTCATATGAAGGTCCTGACATCCCAGGAATCAGTCTGGTGAACCTTCTCTGTACCCCCTCTATGGCAAGAATGTCTTTCCTCAGATTTGGAGACCAAAACTGTACGCAATACTCCAGGTATAGAACAGTAGAGAATAGTATAGTTTAGTTTAGGTTAGTTTAGTTTAGTTTAACTTAGATTAGTTCAGTTTGGTTCAATGGACAATAGACAATAGGTGCAGGAGTAGGCCATTCGGCCCTTCGAGCCAGCACCGCCATCCAATGTGATCATGGCTGATCATCCCCAATCAGTACCCCGTTCCTGCCTTCTCCCCATATCCCCTGACTCCGCTATTTTTAAGAGCCCTATCTAGCTCTCTCTTGAAAGCATCCAGGGAACCCGCCTCCACCACCCTCTGAGGCAGAGAATTCCACAGACTCACCACTCTCTGTGAGAAAAAGTGTTTCCTCGTCTCCGTTCTAAATGGCTTACTCCATATTCTTAAACTGTGGCCCCTGGTTCTGGACTCCCCCAACATTGGGAACATGTTTCCTGCTCTAGCGTGTCCAAGCCCTTAACAATCTTATATGTTTCAATGAGATGTCCTCTCATCCTTCTAAACTCCAGAGTGTACAAGCCCAGCCGCTCCATTCTCTCAGCATATGACAGTCCCGCCATCCCGGGAATTAACCTGGTAAACCTACGCTGCACTCCCTCAATAGCAAGAATATTACATATATTACGTGTAGTATTACATAGTTTAGTATTGTATATTATAGAACAGTAGAGAATAGTATATTTTAGTTTTGGTTAGTTTAGTTTAGTTTAGTTTAGCTTATATTATATTAGTTCAGTTTGCTTCCATAGTAGGCCCCCTTCGGTCATGACTGGCCATGGGTGATGCATCCTAGTTTGCAGGTGATGTGGTCGGATGCAAGCCTGGGCGATGTCATATGGAGGACAGGCTGGTGCCCATGCAGCACGCCCCCCCCCTCCACGTCGCTGATCGATCCAAAGGAACAGCAGGGCCGTTACAGTTTGGCACCAGCGCCATCGCAGGGGCTGCCAGAGCGAGGTCGTAGACAACGACGAACTGCCTTAGGGGCTCCGACTCCGGATTTTCTTGAGGTTTACTCCAGCAGCCTTTTCCATGACTGGATATGGCCACAACGCAGTGGAGGTTTTAAATCAGAGTTTGCCCTCTCCTAGATGGATCGCCTTCCCAGGCTGACGAGCCCCATCTGCCCGAGACTGGTGGGGGCGGGAGCGTCTACCTTCCCGTGCAGGTCTATAGCTCCTGCCCACCGCGCAGGGTTCAATAGACAATAGACAATAGGTGCAGGAGTAGGCCATTCGGCCCTTCGAGCCAGCACCGCCATTCAATGTGATCAATAAGATCCCCTCTCATCCTTCTAAGCCCAGCCGCTCCATTCTCTCAGCATACGACAGTCCCGCCATCCCGGAAATTAACCTGATGAATCTATGCTGCACTCCCTCAATAGCAAGAATGTCCTTCCTCAAATTTGGAGACCAAAACTAGTATAATATAGTTTAGCTTAGATTAGTTTAGTTCCGTTGAGTTTAGATTAGTTTGGTTTAGTTTAGTATAGCTTAGTATAGTACAGTTTAGTTTAGGTTTGTTTAGTTTAGTTTAGCTCAGATTAGATTAGTTTGGTTTGGTTCAGTTCAATTTAGTTTAGTTTAGCGAAACGATACAGCGCAGAAACAGGCCCTTCGGCCCACTTCGTCCATGCCAACCAGCGATCGCCATACACTAGCACTATCCTACACACTAGGGACAATTTACAATTTTTACCAAAGCTAATTAACTTACAATCCTCCACGTCTTTTAGTTTAGATTGGGTTTACTTTAGAGATACAGCGCGGAAACACTGAGTCTGCGACAATCAGCGATCAGCCTGTACACTAACACCATCCTACACACACTAGAGACAATTTAACATTCTCTTTTTTTGTTTAGTTAGAAGTAAGTACAGTAGTGTGGTACCTGTTTGATTAGATTTGATTTTATTACTTGTCATTCGAACCTCAGAGAGACTCGAACGAAACTCCGTTTCTACAAGCCATACAAACAGAACAATTCATAAAAAACACACAGACAATTCAATTCACACAAATATCCATCACAGTGAATCTGTGATGGAAGGCAAAGTTCTTCTCTCTCCCCCGCACCATTTCTCTCCTGTTGTTGAAGCCCCAGGCGGGCGGTGTTAAGTCCCACGGCCATTGAGGTCGCACGGGGCGATGTACGGCCCCGCTCTAGGCCCAAAGTCACAAAGTTGGAGCCCCTGGCGGGCGCTGGAATGTCCCGCGGCCATTAAAGCCGCGCCGGGCGATGTACGGCCCCGCTCCGGGCCGTTCCAACCCCGCGACACGGGCTGGAGAAGTTGTGCTGCGGGATCTCCGGAGAGCGGTCTCCCACCCGGACCCGCGAGCTCCCGATATCCCGACAGTCCACCGGTAGTAAGCTGGAGCTGGAGCTCCGGAGTCGGGCCGCAGCTGGAGCTGGAGCTGGAGCCCCGGAGTCGGGCCGCAGTGGCGATCCACCACCGTTCCCCACGCTCAGAGGCCGGCCAGCCCCACAATGGCAAGTCCGCAGCTCCGCAGGCTCCGTGACTGGAGCCCCCAGCTCGTCCCGGTCGGAGGCCGCTCCACGGCACTAGGCCCCAACGACATCGGAGACCCAACAGGGAAAAAGTCGGGTCTCCCGTGCAGGGAAGAGATTTGAAAATTCCCCCCCCCCCCCACATATACACAGTTAGAAACAGTACAAAAAAAACACAAACAGCTACATTTAACTAGACAAAAAATTAAAAAAAGGCAGACAGGCTGTAGGGGTCACTGCAACGTGAGTCGCACCCGCATGTCTAAGTACCTAATACATACATACACATTACAGTGAAAGAAAAAAGGAAAAAAGGGTGTTGAGATAGATAGACAAACGAGTAGAAACAGATAGCGAAAGAGACAGGGAGCAGAGATAAGAAGCTAAGAAGATTGAAAGAAAAAGAGAAAGTAGAAAGAAAACAGATTAGGAGAGATTTAGTATCTTTACCCATCCGTCACCCGGTTCTGAACCATTTAATTTCTAAAGTTATGTTATGTTATGTTGCACCACACGCTTGTAAGAAGTCGATAAAAGGAGACCAAATCTTTGAGATCAATTTAACATTCCTTACGGAAGCCAATTAACCTGTAAACCTGTACGTCTTTGAAGTGTGGGAGGAAACCGGAGCTCCCGGGGAAAACCCACGCGGTCACAGGGAGAACGCACAACCTCTGTACGTAACGGATAGCACCCGTAGTCAGGATCGAAACCGGGTGTCTGGCGCTGTGAGGTGGCAACTTTACCGCTGCGCCACCGTTAGTTTAGCTTCGTTTAATGTCACGTGAACCGAGGCACAATGAAAAGCATTTTTGTTGCGTGCTCTCCGGTCGACAGAAATATCATACGTGATTACAATCAAGTCATCCACAGTGTGCAGATTCAGGATAAAGGGAATATTGTTTAGTTCAAGATAAAGTCCGGTAAAGTCCAATTAAAGATGGTCCGAGGATCTCCAATGAGGTGGATGGTTGTTGCGGTAAGCGAACTGCAGTGGATCAAGGTTCTTGTTGAGGTAGGAGTTGGTTTGCGCCATGATCAACCTCTCAAAGCACTTCATCACCACAGGCGTTAGTGCCACTGGTCGATTGCCATCGAGGCACGTCACCTTGCTTTTCTTGGGCACCGGTATTAAAGCAGGAGGGAACCTGAGACCTCAGAAGTGAGAGGTTGAAAATGTCCGTAAAAACTCCAGCCAGTTGGTCTGCTCATGTTTTTAGAACACGACCGGGTACACCATCAGGTCCAGTCGCTTTCCGAGGGGACACCAGCCTGAAGGATTTCCTAACGTCGGCCTCTGTGACGGTGACTGAAATACCATAACAGCGAATGGGGGCTCGTGAAGGCACATCCGTGTTCTCCCTATCAAAGTGTGCATAAAGCGCATCGAGCTCATCAGGGAGTGATGTATCGCTGACAATCGAGCTGCCTCCTGATTTCACCTTGTAGGAGGTGATGCCACTCAAGCCCTGCCACAGTTGCCGAACATCCGTCTCATCCTCCAGCTTGGAGCACGAGTCCCTTTTTGATGGTCTTACCAAGGTCGTATCTGGACTTCTTGTAGACCTCTGTGTTTCCAGACCTGAATGCCCGGCATCTGGACTTCAGAAGAGTGCGGATCTCATGGTTCATCCAAGGCACTCGGAAGGTTTTTGTTGGGATGCAGTTCTCCACACATTTCCTTATGAAGTCTGTAACGACTGTGGCGTATTCATTCAGGTCCGTTGCTGAGTCCCTAAACATTGCCCAGTCTCCAGACGCCAAACAGTCTACAGACTGTTATATATATATTTATACACAAGTACACACAAAAACACACACACACACACACACACACACACACACACACACACACACACACACACACACACACACACACACACACACACACATATAATATATATATGTGTGTGTATGTATGTATGTGCTATGTATATATATATAAAGCTTGGAAAGAGAATGAACATGTTCATTGCAGAGAGTATACAGGGTCTAGAATGCACCACCAGGGGGAGGTGTGGAGGCAGATTCTAGCATCTGAAACAGGCCTGGATATCCCAAGGAGTGGATCAACAGTGAAACCAAGGGAACTGCAGATGCTGGAACCCTGAGCAAAACTCAAAGTACTAGAGTAGCCCAGCAGGTCAGGCAGCATTTCTGGAGGAATTGAAAGGTCATGTTTCATATTGGGACCCTTCTCTATAAAAATATAATGATATATTCTATGTATATATGCACATGTAATATATGCATATGTGTGTGTATGCCTCCCTCTCTCCCTCTCTCTCTCTCTCTCTCTCTCTCTCTCTCTATATATATATATATATACAGTATAAATATATATATATCATATGTGTGTGTGTGTATATATATATATAAATATATGTGTGTGCATGTATATGTGTGTATATATATATGTGTGTGTCTATATATATGTGTGTGTGTGTGTGTGTGTATATGTGTGTGTGTATGTAATGTATATATGTGTGTGTGTGTATATATATATATATATATAGGTGTGTATATATACATATGTGTGTGTGTGTGTGTGTGTGCGTGAGTCTGTATATACGTACATGCAGTATATATACAGTACATATGCATATATATATATATATACTGTGTGTGTGTATATATGTGGGTGTGTGTTCAGTATATACATATATTCTGAACCTATATATATATATATATATATATAATATATTATATATATTTGTGAAGAAGAGATTAAAAGCACAATATGTGCCTGTATAAATACTTGTATATGTATTTTATGGTGTTTTTATATGCAATGCATGTTATGCAATGTCATCTCTTGTCTGCACCTTGAGTCTGAAATAAAGTTTAATTAAAAAAAATATATATATATGTATATATATATATACATATATATATTTAAAGAAAACAAACAAACAATAAAAGTGCAGATATTGCACTCATAGAGGACATGATTTGCCTGGAAAGCACGCAAACAAAGATTCTCACTGTATCCCGGCACGATCCAGTCTGAGTGGAGATGTGGAATCTTCACAAGGCAGCTGGACATATTGTTGAAGCGTAGAGAGGATGGAGGGTACAAGATGATGGAGGCGATGTGAGCGGAATGGCTCCCACCCTGGGCTGGAACCGTCCCCAGCATCTTGCTTACCTGGGTCTCAGTCAGCATGAGGGATGTGGCCACCTCGAAGCGCTTTGGCCTGGACAGGTACTTGTTGAGCTTGAACTGGTTCTCCAACTCCAGGAGCTGCTGGCTGGTGAAGGCGGTGCGGGGCCGACGGCATTTCCCCATTAGTCCTGGCTGGGGCTGGGCTGGGAAAACACACACCAGTGTGGTTAAAGTCATGGTGTCACAGAGCTACACAGGCCCTTCGGCCCAACACTCCCATGCCCACCCACCACGATACCTATCCTTGCTAATCCTCGCTGGGGCTGGGCTGGGAAAGCACATACGAGGTATGGTTAAAGTCATGGAGTCACAGAGACAATAGACGATAGACGATAGACAAGTAAGTAAGTAAGTTTATTGGCCAAGTATTCACATACAAGGAATTTGCCTTGGTGCTCCGCCCACAAGTAACAACATGACATACAGTGACAGTTACAAATGACTCCGTAATGACAATGACAATAGGTGCAGGAGTAGGCCATTCGGCCCTTCGAGCCAGCACCGCCATTCAATGTGATCATGGCTGATCATCCACAATCAGTACCCCGTTCCTGCCTTCTCCCCATATCCCCTGACTCCACTATCTGTAAGATCTCCATCTAACTCTTGAAAGCATCCAGAGAACCGGCCTCCACCGCCCTCTGAGGCAGAGAATTCGACAGACTCACAACTCTCTGTGTGAAAAGGTGTTTCCTCGTCTCCGTTCTAAATGGCTTACCCCTTATTCTTAAACTGTGGCCCCTGGTTCTGGACTCCCCCAACATCGGGAACATGTTTCCTGCTTCTAGCGTGACCAATCCCTTAATAATCTTATATGTTTCAATAAGATAGGTGCTCAGGCCATTCGCCCCGACACGCGCATGCTGATCTTGGCTGGGGCTGGGCTGGGAAAGCAAGCACCCATTTCACGGTTAGGGTCATAGAGTCACATCATATTCCAACTTTCTCCCTCCTACTATTCATGTTCATGTGTTGTCAGAGCAGAATTAGGCCGTTCGGCCCATCAACTCTACTCCGCTATTCAATCATGGCTGATCTATCATCCCCTCTTAACCCCATTCTCCTGCCTTCTCCCCATAACCCCTGACACCCACTTTAAAAAATATCCACTGACTTGTGGCCTCCACAGCCTTCTGTGGCAAAGAATTCCACAGATCCACCACCCTCTGCCCAGCCCCAGCCAGGAGCACATCACCCCGATCCTGGCCTCTCTCCACTAGCTCCCTGTGCGGTTCCGAATAAATTTTTAAGATCCTCCTTTATGTTTACAAAGCCCTTAACGGGCTTGCCCCCACCGACATCAAAAGTCTGCTCACCCACCACACCACCTCCAGGTCCCTCAGATCGGCCGACTTGGGGTTACTGAACATCCCGCGGTCTAGGCATAAGCTCAGGGGCGACCGACCGCGCCCTTGCGGTTGCAGCTACTAGACTGTGGAACAGCATCCCTCTTGCCATCAGAACTGCCCCCTCCATCGACTCCTTTAAGTCGAGACTAAAAACTCATCCTTACTCTCAAGCCTTTCTTGACGTCCTCTGAGTGAGGGCTTTATGTTTGTATTTATGAATGTCATTAATCTATGAACCACTGCTGTATAACGTTAATACCTCCACCAATGTAAAGCACTTTGGCCAACGAGAGTTGTTTTGTAAATGTGCTATAGAAATAAATGTGACTTGACTTGACTTGACTCTGACTAAAGAAATTCCTCCTCATTCTCCTTCCTAAAGGAACGTCCTTCAATTCTGATGAACAGGATACTGTGCCACCGATTCCAATATATATCAAGTTTAAAATTAATTGACAATTCTTAATGACCGGTAAGGACATTTATTAGCTGGCATCTTACAAATTCGTTGAGATTGATTTGTAGCGATGTTGGGGACTAAGATGAAACTCAATAATCAGAGTGGTTTGAGAATAAGAGATTAAAAATGCAAGCATCCATTAAAAAATGTACAAAAGTGGTTTCGCACCAGGATAATTTACGATTTGCCATTCTATAACAACTTAGCAATGCCCGTCAAGTGGATAAAGAGATCTTAAGGCACTATTCAACAAAGAGGCGAGGTGTTCACCTCTCTGAATTGGGCATTATGTACCCAAACTCAACCACTTAAGCCAATTTAACATATCACTTACCACATTATTGTTCCTGGGCGCTTACAGGGAACAAAATAGCCAATGTATTTCCCTAACTAATCCTCCAACATTTTCGCCACCTCCAACGGGATCCCACCACTGGCCACATCTCCCCATAAATGGGGATACTGCGGATAAGGTGAGCTAAAGTATACCAGGCTTTAAATACCTGGGAGTCCCCATCTCAGAGGATCTGACATGGACATCACACGCTGCCGCACTGGTGAGTAAGGCAAGGCAGCGCCTTTACCACCTCAGGCAGTTGAGGAAATTCAGAGTGTCTCTGAGGATCCTCCAGTGCTTCTACTCAGCGGCTGTGGAAAGCATCTTGTCCGGAAACATCACAATTTGGTTTGGGAACTGCTCTGCCCAGGACAGGAAGGCTCTGCAGAGAGTAGTGCGTTCGGCCGAACGCACTATGGGAACTTCACTCGCCCCTCTGCAGGAACTATACATCAGGAGGTGCAACTCCAGAGCCAACAAGATCATGGGGGACCCCTTCCACCCCAGCAACGGACTGTTCCAGCTGCTACGGTCAGGCAAACGCCTCCGTTGCCCTGCTGTGAGAACGGAGAGGATGAGCAGGAGTTTCTTCCCAGAGGCCATTAGGACTGTAAACTCCCATCTCACCAGGGACTAACTTACTGTACCAATTTACTGTTATGTGGTGTCTTTTTTAAATTGCTGTTTCTTCTTTTTTTTTCTCTCCCACAAATATGTAATTACTGATTCTGTTCCATTCTGTTTAGTAGGTTTTGTTGCATAATGCCACGTTTCATTTCACTGCGCATCTCGTATGTGTATGTGACGAATAAACTTGACTTGACTTGACTTGATCTCCACCCCTTTCTGCTTTCCGCAGAGACCGTTCCCTCCGAAACCGCCTGGTCAACTCGTCCCTTCCCGCCCAAACCACCCCCTCCCCAGGCAACCGCAGGAGATCCAACATCTGTCCCTTTACCCCCTCCCCCTCGACTCCATCCAAGGACCCAAACAGTCTTTCCAGGTGAGGCAGAGGTTCACCTGCACATCCTCCAACCTCATCTACTGTATCCGTTGTTCCAGGTGTCAACTTCTCTACATCGGCGAGACCAAGCGCAGGCTCGCCGATCGTTTTGCCCAACACCTCTGCTCAGTCCGTCTTAACCTACCTGATCTCCCGGTGACCCAGCACTACAACTCCCCCCTCCCATTCCCAATCTGACCTTTCTGTCCTGGACCTCCTCCATTGTCGGAGTGAGGCCCAGCACAAATTGGAGGAGCAGCACCTCATATTTCGCTTGGGGAGTTTACACCCCAGTGGTATGAACATTGACTTCTCTAACTTCAAGTAACCCTTGCTTTCTCTCTCCATCCCCTTCCCCTTCCCAGTTCTCCCACTAGACTTACTGTCTCCGACTACATTCTATCTCTGTCCTGCCCCCTCCCCTGACACCAGTCGGAAGAAGGGTCTCCACCCGAAACGTCGCCCATTCCTTCTGTCCAGAGATGCTGCCTCACCCGCTGAGTTACTCCAGCATTTTGTGTCTACCTCCGTAACCTAATGACCCTGGTCATTGCTTTAATAGTTTATCCTTTCTTGGGAAGTGCTATGCCAGAAGACCAAGGAAGTTCAACAAGTCTCCAATGACTCTTACCAACTTCTACAGATACACCGTGGAACGTATGCTATCGGGATCCATTACAGCTTGGTTTAGGTACAGCTCTTCTTCAAGTCCACAAGAAACTGTGGATGTCATAGTCATACAGTGTGGAAACAGGCCCTATGGCCCAACTCGCCCACACTGGCCAACAATGTCCCATCTACCCTCGTCCCACCTGCTTGCGCTTGGTCCATAACCCCTCCAACCTCATCTACTGCATCCGCTGCTCCAGTTGCCAGATGATCTATATCGGTGAGACCAAGCGGAGACTTGGCGATCGTTTCGCCGAACACCTCCGCTCGGTCCGCATGAACCAACCCGACCTCCCGGTGGCTCAGCACTTCAACTCCCCCTCCCATTCCGTATCCGACCTCTCTGTCCCGGGCCTCCTCCACGGCCAGAGTGAGCAACACCGCAAGTTGGAGGAACAGCACCTCATATTCCGCTTGGGGAGTCTGCATCCTCTTGGCATGAGCATTGAATTCTCTCAATTCTGTTAACCCTTGCTGTCTCCTCCCCTTCCTACCTCTCCCCCAGCCCTCGGGCGCATCCTCCTCCTTTTTCCTTTCTTCCCCCACCTCCCATCAGTCTGAAGAAGGGTTTTGGCCCGAAACGTTGCCGATCTCCTTTGCTCCATAGATGCTGCTGCACCCGCTGAGTTTCTCCAGCATTTTGTGTACCCCCGATTTTCCAGCATCTGCAGCTCCTTCTTTAACTCTTAAACAATGGGATAGTCCCAGCCTCAACTGCCTCCTCTGGCAGCTTGTTCCATACACCCACCACCCTCTGTGTGAAAAGGTTACCCCTCCAATTCCTATTAAATCTTTTCCCCTTCACCTTGAACCAATGTCCTCTGGTCCTCGATTCCTATACTCTGGGCAAGGGACTCTGTGCATCTACGCGATCTATTCCACTCATGACCTTGTAGCCCAGTCCATCACACAGACCTGACTTTCCCACCATTGACAGACACAAACAGCTGGAATAACGGCGGGCCAGGCAGCATCTCTGGAGAGAAGGAACCAGACTGATCCCCGGGATGCACCAGACTGACTCCCGGGATGCACCAGACTGATTCCCGGGATGCACCAGACTGATTCCCGGGATGCACCAGACTGATTCCCGGGATGTCAGGACTGTCTTATGAAGAGAGACTGGATAGACTCGGTTTATACTCTCTAGAATATAGGAGATTGAGAGGGGACCTTATAGAAACGTACAAAATTCTTAAGGGGTTGGACATGCTACATGCAGGGAGATTGTTCCCGATGTTGGGGAGGTCCAGATCAAGGGGTCACAGCTTAAGGATAAGGGGGAAATCGTTTAAGACTGAGATGAGAAGGACTTTTTTCACACAGAGAGTGGCGAGTCTCTGGAACTCTCTGCCACAGAGGGTAGGTGAGGCCAGTTCATTGGCTATATTTAAGAGGGAGTTAGATGTGGCCCTTGTGGGATCAGGGGGTATGGAGAGAAGGCAGGTACGGGATACTGAGTTGGATGATCAGCCATGATTATATTGAATGGCGGTGCAGGCTCGAAGGGCCGAATGGCCTACTCCTGCACCTAATTTCTATGTTTCTACGTTTCTATGAATGGGTGACGTTTCAGGTCGAGACCCTTCTTCCCCATCATTGATTCCATCCTCCCATCCAGGACAGTATGGTGGCGCAGCGGTAGAATTGCTGCCTCACAGCGCCAGAGTACCTGCGGGACCTTCTTGCTGTTGAGGGAACGCAGCGTAGGTTTACAAAGTTAATTCCCGGGATCTCATACAATCGAGCGGCTGGGATTGTTTAGAAGGATGAGAGGGGATCTTATTGAAACATATAACATTATTAAGGGTTTGGACACGCTAGAGGCAGGAAACATGTTCCCGATGTTGGGGGAGTCCAGAACCAGGGGCCACACAGTTTAAGAATAAGGGGTAAGCCATTTAGAATGGAGACGAGGAAACACTGAGAGTGGTGAGTCTGTGGAATTCTCTGCCTCAGAAGGCGGTGGAGGCAGGTTCTCTGGATGCTTTCAAGAGAGAGCTAGATAGGGCTCTTAAAGATAGCGGAGTCAGGGGATATGGGGAGAAGGCAGGAACGGGGTACTGATTGGGGACAATCAGCCCTGATCACATTGAATGGCGGTGCTGGCTCGAAGAGCCGAATGGCCTACTCCTGCACCTATTGTCTATTGCCTGTTGTCTATTGTTTGATCCTGACTATGGGTGCTGACTGTATGGAGTTTGCACATTCTCCGGGTGCTCTGGTTTCCTCCCACATTCCAAAAACGTGCAGGTTTGTAGGTTATTGTCCCTAGAGTGTAGAATAGAACTAGTGTACAGGTGATCATTGGTCAGCGTAGACTCAGTGGGCCAAAGGACCTTTTTCTACGTTGTATCTCTAAACAAAACTACATTACACCCTGCCTTCGGAAAAGACAAAGCATAATCTAAGCCTATTTACACCCTGGTCATTCCACTCTTCTCTCCTCTCCTGTCAGCTAGATGGTACAAAATGTTGAAAGCACATTCGAGCAGATTCAGGAACACTTCCTTCTACGCTGTCCCGGGCTCGTCCTGATCTTCCAACCTACCTCATTGCACACCTTGTAGTTTTCTCTTTATCTTTAAGGCTGTAACAATGTAACACCATATTCTACACTCCGGTTAATTTTTCTCATTGCACTACCTGATATATATGTGTAGGAAGGAACTGCAGATGCTGGATTACACCAAAGAAAGGCACAAAATGAAGCCTGACCCGCTGAGTTACTCCAGCACTTAGTCTCAATAGACAATATACAATAGGTGCAGGAGCAGGCCATTCGGCCCTTCGAGCCAGCACTGCCATTCAATGTGATCATGGCTGGTCATCCCCAATCAGTACCCCGTTCCTGCCTTCTCCCCATATCCCCTGACTCCGCTATTTTTAAGAGCCCTATCTAGCTCTCTCTTGAAAGCATCCAGAGAACCGGCCTCCACCGCCCTCTGAGGCAGAGAATTCCACAGACTGATCTGTGGAATTCCTGTCAGAAAAAGTGTTTCCTCATCTCCGTTCCAAATGGCTTACTCCTTATTCTTAAACTGTGGCCCCTAGTTCTGGACTCCCCCAACATCGGGAACATGTTATCCTGCCTCTAGCGTGTCCAAGCCCTTAACAATCTTATATGTTTCAAATTGGGAATGGGAGGGGATGCTGCCTCACCCACTGAGTTTCTCCAGCATTTTTGTCTACTAATGAATCAGAGGGGTAACTTTTTTCCACACAGAGGGTGGTGGGTGTTTGGAACGAGCTGCCGGAGGAGGTAGTTGAGACAGGGACTATCACAACATTTAAGAAGCAATTACACAGCTACATGGATAGGACAGGTTAAGGGGGATAAGTGTCAAATGCAGGCAAGTGGGACTGGTGTTCAAGGAACATATTTATGGGCCTGTCTCCACACTGTATGATTCTATGACTCTATAATCCGCACCAATCAGTCTTTCCAGGTGTGGCAGACGTTCACCTGCACCTCCTCCAACCTCATCTACCGCACCCGCTGTTCTAAGTGTCAACTTTCTACCTCGGCGAGACCAAGCGCATGCTCAGCGATCACTTCGCCGAACACCTCCGCTCAGTCCGTGTTAACGAACCTGTTCACCCGGTGGCTCGGCACTTCAACTCCCCCTCCCATTCCAAATCTGACCTTTCTGTCCTGGGCCTCCTCCATGGCCAGAGTGAGGACCAGCGCGAATTGGAGGAGCAGCACGTCATATTTCGCTTGGGTAGTTTACACCCCAGCGGTATGAACATTGACTTCTCTAACTTCAGATAGCCCTTGCTTTCTCCCTCCATCCCCTTCCCCTTCCCAGTTCTCCCACTACTCCCACTGCCTCCGCCCACATCCTTCCTTTGTCCCGCCCCCTCCCCTGACATCAGTCTCGACCCGAAACGTCACCTATCCCGAGATGCTGCCTCACCCGCTGAGTTTCTCCAGCATTTTTTGTCTACCGTCGATTGTTCCAGCAAGTGCAGTTCTTTCTTAAACCTTCCTATGCATAGTTACTTTGTCACAAAGGTGGTGAAAATTCAAGTGCCAGTCTTTTTTTTTCCCCAATTCTGGAGAAATTCTGGTCACTTTTTGAACGAAACTCTCGCTGTTGTATCACCCAGAGATTTACAGCCACTACATGTTTTTAATGTACTGCTTAAAACAGGGAACAGCCATTAGGTTTGCCAGCTGAGTAAGATGGGCTGTAAAACTCTAATAGGTTAATTATAATGTAATTGAGATGCCAATGGGATCCTGGAGTATTTTTACATTATACAGGCAACCTCGCTTGTAAAGGGCACACTGGGACTGAGGGCTGATTAGCAGATGAGAACGTAAGCAGTCAGATTGCACATTAACCTGATGTGAAGACAGGAGAGGATAGTGACGGAGATAGCTTGTTTAGTTCAGTTTAGAGATACAACGCAGAAACAGGCCCTTTGGCCCATTGAGTCTGCTCCGACCAGCCAGTTCACTAAAGGCCCTATCCCACTTTCCTGAGTTACTCACGAACTCTCCCGCGTTTTCCCCTTGATTCGAACTCGGAGAATTACGGTAATAGCCATTCGTAGGTTCCCGGGCTGTGTTTTTCAACTCATGGACATTTTTCAACATGTTGAAAAAACGTCCCGACTTACTTGATGCCCCGAGTTCCCACGGCTGGCATTACGAGCCGCTACGAAACATCTACAGACTCCTACGGCCTCCCACGAGCTCGCTACCGACATCCCCCGACAACCCCCGAGTTCGAATCAAGGGAAAAACTCGGGAGAATTCGCGAGCAACTCGGGAAAGTGGGACAGGGCCTTTACACTATCCTACACACACTAGGCACAATTTACACTATCACCAAAGCCAGTGAATCTCCGAACCTATACATCTTTGGAGCGTGGGTGGAAACCAGAGCATCTGGACAAAACCCACGCGGTCACGGGGAGAACGTGCAAACTCTGTACAGACAGCACCCCACAGTCAGGATTGAACCCGGGCCTCTGGCGCTGTGAGGCAGCAACTCTACCCCTGCGCCTCCGTTCCGCCTGAAATAAATAAAGATTTAATAGGAACCGGGGGGGGGGCGACATTTTTCAATCAGAGGTGTGGTGGGGATATGGAACGAGCTGCCAGGGGAAGTTGCACTCTAGTTTATTGTCACGTGTACCAAGGTACAGGGAAAAGCTTTTGTTGCCTGCGAACCAGTCAGCGGAAAGACAACAAGTCGTTGAGACATATCGAAAATATAACTGTATTTAAAAAGGCACTTGGACAGGTACATGGAGAGGAAAGATGTAAAGCGATTTTGGCCAAATGCAGGCAAACGGGGCTAGCTCAGATCATGGTCAACATGAACGAGTTGGGCCGAAGGGCCTGTTTCTGTGCTGCATGGCTCTATGACTCCAAGGAACTATGATTTCCTATTCAATGAGGAGGAAGCATGAACTGTGTGGGTGAATACGTGTGGGTCAAGTCAAGGGATAGAGAGAGAGGGAGAATATCCCATAGTCTGGCACGCTAGTATTATTTTTTATTTATTCTATCTAACTTCAAATAGCCATTGCTTTCCCTCTCTCTCCATCCCCTCCCCCTTCCCAGTTCTCCCAGTTCTCCCAGTTCTCCCCATCAGTCTTAAGGGCCTGTCCTGCTTGGGTTTTGCAGGACAGGATTTTGAGAATCCCCAAATCCTGGGGCACCGCGCGCTACCGTGCTGTCACTGCCCAGGCCACCACGCCTCACCACGCAAATGACGCCCGTGTGGGACAGGCCCTCCACTGTCTCCGACTACATTCCATCTCTGTCCCGCCCCCACCTCCGACATCAGTCTGAAGAAGGGTCTCGACCCAAAACGTCGCCCGTTCCTTCTCTCCAGGGACGCTGCCTGTCCCGCTGAGTTACTCCAGCATTTTGTGTCACCAATGTTTAGATGGTCACTATCCTGCAGAGACTATATAGTCAATGAATAGGTCGTTTATCATTATTATATTTTAGTCAGTGACTATAGCATGCAGATTCCACAGTCACTATTTAAAATACAGTTGAGAATTACGATTGCATAACTGGGTACCAATATTATATAGAAAGATGGTTAGAATTGCAATATAGAATATTATAGACAATAGATAATAGATAACAGATGCAGGAGTAGGCCATTCGGGGTGGAAGATTGCAACCTTCACGTGGTCCGCCCTGTTTCGACTAATGCAATCAACTCGACGTGCAAAACCAGAAGATCAAATAGAACAAGTTGCCCAACAACTTTAGGCTGTGCACACCACACAAAAGAAGAAGAACCCTTCGAGCCAGCACCGCCTTTCAATGTGATCACGGCTGATCATCCCCAATCAGTACCCCGTTCCTGCCTTCTCCCCATATCCGCTATCTTTAAGAGCCCTATCTAGCTCTCTCTTGAAAGCATCCAGAGAACCTGCCTCCTCCGCCCTCTGAGGCAGAGAATTCCACAGACTCACCACTCTCTGTGAGAAAAAGTGTTTCCTCGTCTCCGTTCTAAATGGCTTACCCCTTATTCTTAAACTGTGTGGCCCCTGGTTCTGGACTCCCCCAACATCGGGAACATGTTTCCTGCCTCTAGCGTGTCCAAGCCCTTAATAATCCTATATGTTTCAATAAGATCCCCTCTCAAATAATCAAATGATTACTATCCAAAGGTTAAATAAAGGTGATTCATATTTGGACAATATTAATAGTAAGGACAATAACATTTGTTTATTATTGTCACGTGTCACTGAGATACGGTGAAAAACTTGGTTTGTGTGTTTAGTTTAGAGATACAGCGTTAAAACAGGCCCTTCGGCCCATGGAGTTCATGCCAACCAGAGATCCCCGTGCACTTATACTGTCCTATGCACACTGGGGCCAATTTACAATAATGCCAAGCCAATTAACCCACAAACCTGTAGGTCTTTGGAATTGGAGGGAAACCGGGGTTCCTTGGAAAAAACCCACGCAGGTCACGGGGAGAACGTTCAAACTCCGTACAGACAGCACCCGTAGTCGGGATCGAACCCGGGCCTCGTGCGCTGTGAGGCAGCAACTCTACTGCTGTGCCACCGTGTCACCCTTATCTAGGCGAATCGTAGCACACAGGTAATGCTGCCTTACAGCGCCCGAGACCCGGGTTGAATCCTGACTATGGGTGGTGCCTGTAAGCAATTTGTAAATTCTCCGGGAGCTCCGGTTTCCTCCCACACTTTAAGGACGTACAGGTTTATAGGTTAATTGGATTTGGTAAAATTGTACAGTGTACAGGAATCGTTGGAGGACATTGACCCGGTGGGCCGAAGGGCCTGTTTCCACGCTGTATCTCCAAAGTCTAATGTCTAAATATGCAGGCTAAATGCAAGAGTGACAAGAGGTACAGCAGATTGAATGATGTGGAATTGGGAAATTCATCCTGAGCATATGGGAGATTCATTCAAGTTCATAATTCATTGGAGCAGAAGTAGGCCGTTCGGCCCATCAAGTCTACTCTGCCATTCAATCATGGCTGATCGATCTTTCCCTCTCAACCCTATTCTCGTGCCTTTGCCCCATTAATCTTTGACACCCGTACTAATCAAGAATCTGTCAATCTCGTGTGGAAACCCTTCCTCATGGTGGGAGTGTCTAGTCTAGTCTAATCTAGTCTAGAGAAGCAGCGGGACCCTTCGGCCCAGAGAGTCTGAACTGACCAGCGATCGCCGCATATTAATGCTGCCCTACACACACTAGGGATGATTTTACATTTATCCCAAGCCAATTAACCTACAAACCAGCACTTCTTTGGAGTGTGCGAGGAAACTGAAGATCTCGCTGAAAACCCACGCAGGTCACGGGGAGAACATAGAAACATAGAAACATAGAAAGTAGGAGCAGGAGTTTGCCATTCGACCCTTCGAGCCACCACCATCATTTAATATGATCGTGGCTGATCATCCAAAATCAGTACCCCGTTCCTGCTTTCTCCCCCTATCCCTTGATTCCATTCTATATCTAACTCTCTCTTGAATACATCCAGTGGCCTCAATTACCTTCTGTGGCAGAGAATTCCACAGATTCACCACTCCCTGTGTGAAAAACGATTTTCTCATCTCAGTCCTAAATATAACCATATAACCATATATCCATATAACCATATAACCATATAACAATTACAGCACAGAAACAGGCCCTCTCGGCCCTTCCAGTCCGTGCCGACCATTTGTTTTCCCCTAGTCCCATCTACCTGCACTCAGACCATACCCCTCCATTCCCTTCACGTCCATATACCTATCCACTTTACTTTTAAAAATGGCCGACCCCCTTATTCTTGAACTGTGTAACTCCTGGTTCTGGACTCCCCCAACATGGGGAACATTTTTCATGCATCTAGCCTAACCAATCCCATAAGAATTTAATATATTCCTGTAAGATCTCCGCTCATCCTTCTGGATTCCTTCCTCATATTTCAGTCCCGCAATTCCAGCAATTAACCTGGTGAACCTGGTGAAACGTGCAAACTCCATACAGACAGCACCCGTGGTCAGGATCAAACCTTGGTCGCTTGCGCTGTAAGGCACCACTTCTACCGCTGGGCCACCGTACCGCCAGGTCGGGTTCATGTAATGGACTGGGCTACCTCCGCAGCTCTGTGCAATTTCTTGCGGTCTTGGCCAGAGCAGGTGGCCAAACATAGAAACATAGAAATTAGGTGCAGCAGTAGGCCCTTCGAGCCTGCACGCCATTCAATATGATCACGGCTGATCATCCAACTCCGTATCCTCTACCTGCCTTCTCTCCATACCCTCTGATCCCTTCAGCCACAAGGGCCACATCCAACTCCCTCTTAAATATGGCCAACGAACCGGCCTCAATTACCTTCTGTGGCAGAGAATTCCACAGATTCACCACTCTCTGTGTGAAAAAACGATATTCTCATCTCGGTCCTAAAAGACTTCCCCCCTTATCCTTAAACTGTGTCCCCTTGTCCTGGACTTCCCCAACATTGGGAACAATCTTCCTGCATCTAGCCTGTCCAACCCCTTAAGAATTTTGTAAGTCTCTATGAGATCACCCCTCAATCTTCTAAATTCCAGCGAGTACAAGCCGAGTCTATCCAGTCTTTCTTCATATGGAAGTCGTGCCACAAACCGCAACGTTCCAATCTATCGCGTTCCACTAAAACCCACTCGCAAGTTGATTTAAATGGCCATTAATTTACGGGAATTAAACACTAAATTCCTTCCATTTGGTTCATGAAAATGAAATTTAAAAATCATGTTATGTTGTGAATTATTGTGTGAATGTTATTTGGACACTTAGGCAATTTAAAAATGTTTATCTTTTCTTAAGAAATTGATAGATGTTTAGATCTAGTAATTTAATTTTGTAATTAGCTACAATTAGGTAACTAACTAATTATATGCTTTAATTTCAGGTCATCCAAGTAAGATGGTTTCATATTTGTTTCAGAATGCTTCAATCTATAATAACTGAAAATTTCATTGAGTTCTCTTAATCTTTAAGAAAGTTATGGGCGTTTGACTGTCCTCGATCACAGCTTTTGTGTTAAGTCAATGGAAAGGCAATAGGGAACAAGATGCTAACTTGGCAGGGGTCAATGCAGGCGCAAAGCATTTTCTTAGGAAGCAGAGGTGTTGGTATCCTCGCTTGGCAGGGGATTCTGCAGTGGCTGCATTTTATGAAGCTTATGTGGTCTATACTTAAATATCACTCGGCATTTGAAGGATGGCGTTTGATCGATGAAATTAAACTGGGTAACCGTAGAGTTGCCCTTTAGAATTTGGATTTGACCAAAGATAATAAGACCACTTCTATTGTTGAACAATTATAGACTCACTATCAGGCAACTGAACCACCCTGCCGGAGATGCGATAGTTTTCCGAGTCGTATCTCCGATCGCTCTGCAGCCTAACATCGTGGAGCTGGAGGCCTCGCGCGGGGCTGACTTTGAGCCCCACCGCGGGGACGTGGACTTACCATCGGAGCCGATACCTTGCCCGGGTACGCTCCAACCGCGGTCGGGTAGAGACCGTGGACGTCGGAAGCTCCAACGACGCAGAAGGTTTCGACCAGCCCCGACCCGGGGTCCGATCGCCCGGCGCGGAGGAGCTGAGATTTTCCCCCCCGATGCGGGAGCTTGATCGCCCCGACGAGGCGGGCTCGACCGCTGTCTACGGGAGCCAAGATCGTCCAGTCAACTGAGGGCTCGAGGCCCCCGACCGCGGGGCAGCAAAGAAGGGAAGAGATTGAACTTTTTTTTTCATCTTCCATCACAGTGAGGAATGTGGAGGAGTCACTGTGGTGGATGTTTATGTTAAAATGTATTTAGTGTGTTCCGTTGCCTTTTTTGGTATGACTGACTTGGCAAATGAAATTCCTCGTATGTTGCAAAACATACTTGGCTAATAAAGTATTAATTGTATCGTACTATCTACCACATTGGTGGCCCTTGGACTATCCTTGATCGGATTTTGCTGGCTTTACCTTGCACATAACGTCATTCCCTTATCATGTATCTGTACACTGTAAATGGCTCGATAGTAATCATGTGCTGTCCTCCCCCCCCCCCCCCCCCCCCCCCCCCCCCGGAGGAGGAGTAGACAATATAGACAATAGACAATAGAGGGGTGAGAACACTTGACCACTGTTACACGTCAATCAAAAACGCATATCGCTCTGTTCCCCAGGCGGGTCTGGGTTTCTCCGATCATTGTCCAAGGCAAATTCCTTGTATGTGAATATTTGTAAGTAAGTAAGTTTATTGGCCAAGTATTCACATACAAGGAATTTGCCTTGGTGCTCCGCCCACAAGTAACAACATGACATTTGGCCAATAAAAGTATTCAAACTCAAACTAAACTCTACCGGCTGTGCCACTGTGGTGGCAGTCAGTATTGAAGAAAGACAATGATGAAGGATGTACATGGAGCGGGGCGCGCTGGTGCCTCTGAGGTTATTCCCCGCCCAGTAACACCAATGTCGTCCAAAACTGGCGTATGCACCATCTACCGCTGCACCATCGAGAGCATCCTTACCAACTGCATCACCGTACGCTCTGTCGCCGACCGGAAAGCTCTGCAGAGGGTGGTGAAGATCGCCCAACGCATCACAGGCTCCTCACTCCCCTCCATTGGGCGCACAGCATCGTCAGGGACAGCTCACACGGCCAACCACAGACTGTTGACCCTCCTCCCATCCGGGAGACGCTACAGGTCCCTCCGCTGCCGGACCAGCAGGCTCAAGAACAGCTTCTTCCCTGCGGCTGTCACACTTCTCAACGCTGCCCCTCAATGACTGCCTGTCTCCACCCCTCCCCCCCCCCCCCCCCCCCCGGACTATCCAGTCACCAGAAAATTGCACGGATACCACTGTATATAGATGTATATACTCATACTACTGCGAAATTACTTGTTTATTCGTAAGTTCGCCCTTCGGAGATACCAACTGCATTTCGTTGTCTCTGTATTGTTCACTGCACAATGACAATTAAAGATTGAATTGAATTGTATGGACAGCGAAACACAAAATTGGCTTCAACTTTAGGCTTAGAAACATAGAAAATAGGTGCAGGAAGAGGCTTGCCGCCTCTACTGCAGTTCAGGGTGCAGAGAAGGTTTACGAGGATGATGCCATGTCTCGAGGCTCTCAGCTATAGGGAGAGGTTGAGTAGGCCGGGTCTCAACTCCTTGGATCGATGGAGGATGAGCGGTGATCTCGTAGAGATGTATAAAATCACGAGAGCAATAGATCGGTGTAGATGCTCAGAGTCTCTTGCCCAGAGTAGGGGAATCGAGGGCCAGAGGGCACAGGTTCAAGGTGAAGGGGAAAAGATTTAATAGGAGTGTGAGGGGTAATTATTTCACACAAAGGGTGGTGGGTGTATGGAACGAGCTGCCAGAGGAGGCAGTTCTTCTCCTTCATGCGTGTGGCGGGCACGGCCGAAAGTTGTTGGACAACTTGTTCTATTTGATCTTATTTGATTGTGCACGCCAGGTTGATTGCATTCGTCGAAACAGGGCGGACCACGTGAAGGTTGCAATCTCCCACCCCAGGAGGCGGTTGAGGCTGGGATTATCCCAACGTTTAAGAAACAGTTAGACATTGATAGGACAGGTTTGGAGGGATATGGACCAAACGCAGGCAGGCGGGACTAGCGTAGTTTCTTCTTCTGTCGTATGTCTTTTAGACCTGCAGCTTCGTTGAGGCGAGCCAGGCCAACGTGTCATCGTCCAGGTCAATCAGACCTCGTTCACCATTCGGTGGCTGGTGTTTGGGGCAACTGGTGACGATGTGCTCCACTGTCTGTGTTGGGTCCCCACGCTCGCAGGAGTCGCTGGCTGGTCCACGAGGCCCCACCTCTTCATCGCTACTCCATAGCGTCCGACGCCTGTCCTCAAGCGGTTGAGGGTTGTCCACTGCTTTCGGGGCAGGTCCTGGCCAGGGCGGTCCATGGGGTCGTCGATGTAATGGTGTAGCCTAGATGGTTCCGCTGACTTCCACTGGTCTCTCCGTCTCGTCTTGACCCAGGCAGCCTCAGAAGCGTCAGCCGGTGTTGTGCGGAGCTGGGGCATGTTGACTGGTGTGGACAAGTTGGACATGAAGGGCCTGTTGCCACGCTGTGTCACTCTGTGACTCCATGCAATCTCTTTCATCCAGCTCCTTGTAAAATCTGCTTTATCTTTCATTAAAGCGGAGATCAGAAGTAATTTGTCGCACCAGACTCGATGACGGGACCAAGTGATTTGTAGCGGCAGCTGATGAATTATGCCTCAGAAGCGTTCAGTAACCACTGACTCTGGGCCCTTGTTTTTAATGCAGCAATTCTGGAGCCAAGCCAAGAACCGTGGCCCACTCGCAGCGGAAATCTGCCGGTGTGCGTTAGATCACTCACGTCAACATTAACCAATTGAT